>VXBQ01011202.1:254899-293176 GCA_013400175.1 Phainopepla nitens | reverse complement strand
GGCCGGGGGGGCTTCCGCCGTGCGGCTCCTGCCGAGCTCGGCCTCTTCCTTCCCGTTTCCTGGTGCCCGGCGTTAACCGCTTCCTCGCCGGGCCCGCCCGTCCCATCGCCTCCCGACCCGGGAGCCCCTCGGTGCCGCCCCGCCGCCGCCGGGTGCGGCCTCTCCGCCAGCAGCACCGCGCCGGGTGGGCCGGGGAGCGTTATCGGTTGTTTCTTTTTATTTCTCTTGTTCCCCGAGAAAGCAGGTAGTCTCTTAAATAAATAAATACACAAAAATTAATAACATTTCCCAAACCCCACGACTGTTAGAAAAAAAAATCGTTTTCTGTAAGTGGCAGCCTCGCCAGCACAGCTTGGGATCCACGAGTCGTGCTGAGCGCTGGCTTGCGCATCGGCAGCAACAATAAAGATAATGCAGCTGGAAGTTAGTTAATCATGCGTGAGTCAGAGAGGAATCCAGCTTGCTCCGCAGGAATAACAGGAGCGGAAAAAAAAAAAGTTAGGCAACGTTTATTTTAGACACAGCTGTAAACAAACCGGTCTGAGAAGCGGAAAGCCTGTCAATCCAATGGGGAGATACCCACGTCCAGCTGCTTTTTGTGCTGCAGCTGGACAGCAGAGGGTATTTTTGGCTTTGCCTCTCTCCTGCTAGGCCTCCGGCTCCCAACTAGTGGCCTCCGCCCACATCAGGAAAATCTCATTCATTAACTATTGTACCAAATAGTCTTTATACTATGAAAGTGTATTGATTTTCTAAATAGTATGGTATCAACTTTCTTTAGATGTAAGTGGTTGATGTCATATACTGCACAGTCAGGCCTAAGTAAGCATCAGTATTCATGGTGGAGTAAGCATGACCAAGGGACCCCAGCTAACAGCAAGGAACAGGACCTTTGTTTCTCAGATCATCAAAGCCATTCATGACAGATAAACATACACCTCGACTACCAAGATAGCGCCAGCCATCCTAGCCCCTCCAGCACCTCTATGAAACCCTCCTCTCACCTTTCAGCATAGATTAGAAACTGTAGCAAGACTGACTCTGGCTTGCCAAGGTCTATAAAGAAGCAGGTGGATGATGGCTATAGAAGTATTGTTGGTTTTCAGAAAAGTAATATGTTTGCACTAAGTTGCTCCATGACTTACCCATTTTGCACCGTTCATGTTTTTAACAGTTGACTCTTTGAGCGACACTCACTGCTCCAACAATCGTACCATCCTCTTTGGCTCAAAGTTTCTACCCAGAAGGTAACCTTGGCATCCCGTTAGTATTTCATTATTCCCTTTTGTGATAAATGAATATGATACGTGCTAGCTAAATTGTAACTATATTAGCAAAATTGCAACCATACCAATAGAAAATGATTGTTACAAAGCAATAAAGGAAATAATTAGTGAGACAAAACAGATGGACCCTTCCTGCAAATGTCAGACGGGAGGAGTAGAATGCAGGATGCAGGATTGAGATAAGCAGGGTCTCAAAGAAAGACTTTGGCCTTGGGATGAGCCAATTTGGGACGATGCAGGATGTAGGACTGAGATAAGCAGGGTCTCAAAGAAAGACTTTGGCCTTGGGATGAGCCAATTTGGGATGATTCCAGGTATGGAATTTGAGTTGGGGGGTTTTTTTATGAAATAATAAGGCTTATTTTTGGAACATATGCTTAGTTATATAACACAAAGCTTAGTGCACATGTGCCACCTGTAGGGTCACACAGTGGACAATAATGATGAGAAGAGTGTTCATCAGAAAGAAGACCCCTGAAAAGGTTGGAAGTCCCCTAACTACCAGAAGGGCATGTGCAACACAATATAGTGACATAGATTTTAGGAACTGAATATAAGAGGAGATTTACAGGAAATATTGATGAATATGTATTAGCATATAGTATATAAGAGTGGGGTTTGGCTTAATTTGTTTGGTACATGAGGCAGCGTGAGAAGCCCTCCCCGTACCCCCGTCAGTTTTGCTTATGCTTTATAGGAACCTTAATTATACTTAATCATTTATTGCCAAATTTTGTATATGCTTAAATATATATATATATAAAATATACTTGCTTGTATTCATTTATACAAAATTGCTGAATTAAAAATTGCTGCTAAATTTAATTTTGTTGTTTGTTAAATTGGACAGATAGAATCATATTCATAACACTTTCTTGACACATTCACTTGGAATTAAGATGGGATGAAATCCCACTGCCATTTTATTTAAGTCACTTAGGGACATTATTCCTAGCATAGAGGACGGAATCACTGTGGCTTGTTCTATTCTATGGTATCAAGGACAAGCCATAGAATCTTGGACAGATGATGAAAACGTGGACTCACTGCTTGAGCCACCCCACAGCATTATTCTCTCATTCCTATGCCTCCAATAAGGAGCAGCAGCATTTTTGCTGACTGCCCCCATCCCACTCATCTGGCGATTAGGCTCTTTGGCTGGGAACTCCCCAGCAGCCCTCCTTGCTTTCCTGCCGAAGGAGACAGCAGGCAAGTCTGTCCTGTCACGCCACTTTTCCCCATGTATCTTTGGGCTGCTGTGTGATGGCCCTCCAGCTCCGTCTGGCCCTTCAGAGGGGTGGTGATTTGGGAGGCGCTGGCTCAGGGGCTGGTGTTGAGCATGGCCTCCACTTGCTGCTGTGCATGTGTCGTGCCAGGCTGGCGTGCTGGGATGGCTCCAGTCCTCTCCTCATCAGTGCTTAGCAGGCACTTCTAGAAGAACCTCCCATGAAGTGAGGCTATGACTTTATTTAGCAACATGATCAATAGCCTCTTGGCACGCAGCCTCTACTTTATTCCAGGACATCTATTTGCAAGGGAACAAAATTACCTCACTGCTGTTCAAGCTGGCACAGTGTGCCATCTTTCCCCTGCTTCCCAAGAGCAGAATTGCTTGCCACTTGTGTGCGAGCACACCTGCGTCACTCTTCTCCCTAATGCCTATTTTGGGGGCCACCGTGTTCTTTCACAGGCCTTCTTGCTCCAGAACATTTGTTCATTTGTATTACATCTGGCTGCACAAATTTGCTGTTTCCTTATCTGAGCAACAAAACCACCTTAATGCAGCTGCCTTTTGCAAAATTGATAAGAATGCACTGAGCTGCAGATCTTGGAGGGACAATGAAAATGTGGACTCACTCCTTGAGCCACCTCAAAATATTAATAATTTTCAGGAAAGAATGATAGACTAAGAAACAGCAAGAATGGGGGAAAGAAACAAAAGTAAAATTATTAAAAATGCATACTTAAGAAACTCACACTTCTTATTGAAATTATTAACAGTATGCCTACCACAGCAAACGTGACATGGGGACTCCTGCCAAGAAAGTCCAGTGGAACAGGTGACCCATGGTATCATGGTTTATGGCTTCTTGCTGGACAAACTACAAACAACTGGTTGCAATAGCCACAAAACAGAATGGATTTTCTGTAAATGAACTGAAAGCTGACAGAAACACCAAGTTGATTTATAATTTTAATTTGAAGAAAAGCTGTAGCTACTGCATAGGATTGAAATGTTGCCTACCACAAGAAATAAAGAACCACCTCTTGTACTCACTAACCATGGCAAAACTGCTTCTGGCTTCATCATTTTTAAAATTGGCCCAAAACTGGGTACTCCATGCAAAGCTTTTAGAGGCTCTCTCCATTAGCAATATTATTTTCCTATTAATACTGTGCTTCCTCTTAGGACTGGCCTCATCACACACTCTCAGGCAACGTGTGGAAGTCCATCCACTTCCCAAGGGGAGAATTACAGGTATTTATTCCAATGAACCATGGTTACACACTTCAAAGTTAGCATAAGGTTTCCTTTGAGTTCACAGCCTAATTTTCAACTTCTTCCTGAGGCCCAGCTTCCACAGGGTTTTCCCCAGGGTAGAATTTACTTGGAGCTTGAAGGGGAAAGGAGAAGATGAAGAACTTTGAAGTGACAGCATTTACATATTTGGAGGGCATTTTTAATTCTTCTAACACTTTTCTGTTCCAAGGTAGTTTGAAGTATTAAACTCCGGTTTGTTTTGATGTTTTTTTTTTGAGGAAATCTTCTTTTATTGTTTCAGAATAAGTTAATTAGGATATAATCAATGCATAGGCACACAGATACCATGCTAAAACATTAGAGAAGTTGTAAAGTCACAGACATGAAAATCGGGATACAGTATAATTAAGTCTGTGTAGGCTTATTTAATATCTTCTTCACGAATTAATCTGATATGATTTTAATTAATGACATACTATTTTCTCTACAGGATGCATGCCTGTCTGGGTTTAGTCACAGGAAAAAAGATAATTAATGGGCATCCAAACGGTAATGTTCTCCCTGGTCACTGTGCAGTCCCCTTGCACCTTTAATTTGTATTAGTCATACTTTGCTGCAGTAGCAGAATTATAAATTTCCTTGTGTGTTTTTCTGTAAAATTCAGGGTACAGCACTGGAATATTCACAAATATGCACACATTTATATTTTCAACAAGAGTATGAGTCAAAAGGAATAATAGTTCACTCTCTGAGAGCTGGGAAATTGAGGTAAGTTCAGAGTGGCCACCAACATGAGGCATTTGATTTAGTGGATGAAATTTCAGAATATGATTTTTCAGATAGATTATTTCAGAACGACATCTTCCTCTGGTTGGGCTCCAACTGGACAGAGGTGCTGAGACTTCAGTCTGTGTTTGGGCCTCAGCTAGAGCACTCTGCAAACAAGAGCTATACAATTAGCAGCACTGCCACCTCCCAAGGCATGATGTAAATGCCTTACAGTTTGGCACAGAGAAAACCCACAGCAGAGTGCCCAGTGCAGTTCTTCCAGACAGCACTCAACTGTTTTTCTCCTTCCCTAATCATTGACTCATTTATTTCAAGCTTTCCAGCATTCTAAAGAAAAGGTCACTTTATAATTACTACTACTCAAGTCTTTGCCAGTTTAATGAATTTGCCCCAACTGAAATAGAAATAGTGTAAATATATATATATTTTTTTTTCAAGCAAGCCTTCTTTCAGAAGTATTTTTGTAAGAAAGTTGCAGGGTAGTGCCAGTGATGAAAAAGGTGCTAGCTAAAATCTACCGATGTTAAACATAAAAAAGATCTTTTTTTTTTTTCCCCAGAAGACATGTAATACATTAACCCAGCTGCTGTGAATTGCAGGAGCTAGGACTGTTTCTGGAAATTCTCATGTTTCTTTGCAAGATCCTAAAGAGGGAGATGGATCTCATCTTTCCAGAGTCACACGTGTGTTGTGTACAAAAGATGTTATTCGTAACTACATCCTGCATGGGCTGATGGGAAGATTAAACAGCTTAATAATTGTCCAACAAATCATTAACACATCTTATGATGCAAAAGCAGCCAATTAAAGCATACTACCGGATTCCCTTCCAATAGCTTTTGAGATAAGCACTGCTAAGAAAATCCCCTTCCCTAGCTATGATAACAGTATTTTTAGAATGAAAGTGTATTAACTTTTTAAATGTATGTATTGTAACTGTATAATATGCATTGTAACCTAATGAGGTGGTATTGCTCATGCTTAAGTAAAATAAACTGAAGGACAGCGCTTTGCTTTCTCCCAGCATAGAATTTTTTGGTCTTGTTCAGTAAACATCAGCCTGGATTTTCAAAATAATACACAGATATTTTCCACTGTGCTGGTTCACATACCTGAAGAAATACCAAGACCTGTGTTTCTCTCTTGCTGGCACCATCAGGGCCTTTGTCAGGCGCAGGGCTGAAGCAGGATGTCCTCATGAAGACTGATCTCCATCCAACTTTTGATACCCGGAGTCAGTTTGCCCACTGAGGGGAGAGGGTTCTGCGAAAAAAATCCACGGTGAAATCGGATGAAGTTACCGTTGTTTGCAATCCCTGTTTGAGCTGGGGCTTAGCAAAGCACATCTCACACTCCTCTGGGCTGCTGCAGATGCTGAAGTGCAGCAGCACCCGGCCAAGGCTGAAAGGCAACAGCCACGTGCATTTACCCTGCATGAGTGGAAAGCACTGTCACCCCACCTCATGTCACGCCAGGGCATCCTGAAGTTCAGTGAGATGACACACACCCTGGCAGGTAACTTATCTGGCATCTGGCACTGAGCCCATTTTAAAAAGCAGGATAGCCTGTTGCAGTTCACGGCCTCCTAAATCCCCTCTGGTGCCAGCCATACTCAAGGGTGGTTATCCAGTCGCATGTCAGGCACCACAGGTGGCATCTCCACAGGGATGAGAGACATCTTTCGGCATCTGGGGGCCTCTTCTATTTCTATAGCCCTGCACTAACATTTTTCAGGAAGATGGTCTACCTTGGAACTGTGGTTGGGGTGAAGCTTTTCTCAAGGGAGAAAAATGTGGTCAGGGAGAAGTTTTCTCAAGCTTCTCTCCCAGTCCTGCTAGGACACCATTATGTTCTCAGATGTTTTCTCTCGTTCGTGTCACACTTGACTTTTGAGTACATATATATCTCTCTTTTCAAATGGCATTTTTTCACCTTGTTCTTTGGCTACTACTATTAGCGGGAAAACTATCCATTAAAATGAAGCACTTTTAATCCATTTGATAGGCAATTCCCCTGTAGTTTTACAGTGTTGGTGTGACACCACATGCCAGCAAGTCTTCTCTGAGACTGTGCTCTGGAATGAGTTTTCTAGGAGACTGGAGGACATCCTGGTGTTGTGTTTGAGCATCCTAGCTGTGGTCACAGTTTCCCATGCTCTGTGTGCTGAGGCCCAGGTACTACCCTTATTAACAGAGGTGTGAGGGCTTTCATTTAGGTAGTGCTGCCTGGAATTCACTGAAGGGAAAGCTGGATCTCAAGCACAAATTTCTTTCCCAACTTTGAAATTCTTATTCAGTGACAATCTAGTATGAAAAAGGCAAATAACATCAGTTAGATGCATACATGAGATACTGTTTTGCTTGAAAGAGATTTTCTTGTCCTGTTTTGATTGCTTCTTTACTGTGAGTCAGCCTATGACACATTTTCATGAAAACTCCCAGACATTATGCTAACAAAATTAAATGTGGGTCAGATGGGAAAAACATTTTGAAGAGCTGACAGTGTTAAGGCAGAGGAGAGATCATGTTCTTCTTATAGCTGGGAAGCAGTACCATGCCTTATTTCCCCTGGAAACTGATAATTGCTCTCTTCTCAACCCCACTCAAGGAATGCTGTGGAAGACCCCTGTATCAGTGATTCTCGGTAAAGTGTTCAGTGTGGATCCCTCACAGAGGACCCATCACCTTGAGCCACATTACTCTCATCAGCCCAAGCACTAGAAACCTCTCTGTGACATCCCTGGTACTAGGAGTCTGGCAGTCTACAAAATGCATAGGCAGGTTGGATGATAAAATTTGGAGAGAGCAAAACTATAATATCTGTTGTTCTTTGCCAGCCAAGAGCAGATAGGACAAGGCAAGTTTTCATCTCCTAAGCAGTGAGTGTTTGTCTTTTTTTTTTTTATTAATCGGGGTTTTTGGGGGGTGGAGAGGCAAAGATAGAAGAAGAATATAGTGGTTTCTCATCTTTTAATTAAAAGCTCATTTTGGGTCACCATAGCAGAGTAGATTGCTTCAGAAGCCAAAAAGTCAGGCAAGTAGGACTGAATAAAGCTATGGAGGAGTCTGAGGGAGTTTTCTTATCAGGAAGAGGTGAGGCAGTAAGATAACCTGAAGAAGAAATAAGAGAATAACAAACAGGAAGGGAGGGAGATTTGGACAATTGACTAATAAATGATCATCATCCAAAAAGAGGCCAGAGGGAGAGCAGGCTATTCAGTCATATGGGAACACAAGGCTGAGACCAGGAAAATAATAGAGGGGTGTGAAGAGACATGAGATCTTGTTTGGAAAACGCAGGGCAGGCAGGAATAAAAATACTGAGACAAAACCAGAACATTAGGCTCCAACCATAGGAAACCAAGATTACAGGTCTGATTTATAAAAAGTACAGCGATACTGACGATTGTGACCAAGTGGGCTAGCCAAGGGCTAGGTACCCACCAAGGAGCATGCACCCTGTTTGTGGGGAGTTAGCTGTGGGCAGAAGGAAGCCAACAGCTGAAGCTGTGTTTGGGGCTCACATCGCTCGGAGGGGCGTCGGAGAGGAAAGCTCTCAGGGACAGCACTCTTCTGCCTTAGGATCTGAAAGAAAGCAAATCAAGAGGCAATGGTCCCAAGGTTTCCACACAGGACAGGATGTTACTGAAAACCACATTAGGTAGGACACAAAAAAATACTGGGGTGACCTAAAGTTGAATTAGAGTTTCACATTGATGGGATTTGGAGGTGAGGGGCAGCAGGCAGTAAGGGCAGCGCTATGTTGTGTGACAGCTGCAAGAAGTGATGTTTTCCATATAGGGTGGTAAGAAGCTGAGGGGAAGCACAAGAAAAGGGTAAGAGAAGGCAGGAGATGAGAGGCTCCAGTGTCTAGGGAAGGAGAGGCTGAAGAAGGCAAGAAGTTTAAAGCTTCTACAGTAGCAGTGCCATGGGGGGATGAAACATCCATGAAGCCCATGAAACACGATGAAACAGAACAGGCTCTTTCAAAAAGCTGGGATGTCTTCTCAAATGTCTTTTAGCCTTAAAGAAATGAGCAAGATTCCAAGTGGACAGCATTTTGAGCAAAAAAAATCTGGATTCAGCCACAGGACCAGAGAGATGGAAAAAGTAGAGGAAGAAAAGATAAAATGCTCGCTTAGATTTTTTTTTAACCTATGTCAACAGGCTCCATCATTAATTACTGAAGAAAACAAGATCACTTAAGGGAGCTGACAGCCAAAAATAAGATTATGTTCACATAGGTTGTCTCAGTTGCTTTATTCACCATCCAGATTCATTGGGTGTTATCCAGCTAAGAACTGATTAGTTTTAAGACTGATCCAGATCTAAGGAAGCCAATAGTAAATCTTCAAAGGATCAGTCCCTTGAATTAAATATCTCAACACAACCCTGTCCATCAAAAGAACTGCACAAGCAACATGTAGGTATTGGCTCCATCACGAACAAATGGATATTTTGTGAATCACTGTCCCAGAGCTAAAGAATACTGGAAAGTGACTGCCTCTGTAATAATTACCATCTCCCCTGTTAAAACTAATTATTTGGAAAGAAATAAGACAAGAAGGGAAAAATACTTCTATGATTAATTGCAACTGCAGTCTGTTAGCTAGCAGGCAAGGAAATATTTTTACATGGAAAGAATACAAAAATAGGTGTAGGGAGTTTGTAGCCATTTTCATTCAAAATACCTTTTAATAAAAGCAGCCGTGATTAGAATGAGTAAGAACGCCTTAAGAATGTCTTCCATCAAGATATTTAGAATGAGGTCTCTGAAAGCTGTTAAGGTTTCCAGTGAAATGTATTCTGAACAGCTAGCAGAATCATGCAGAACCAGATATGGCTTTCAAGTGCACGTGAAGCTGACACATAAAGCGCATTCTTCTATCCATATGACATAAACAAAAAATGTGTAGTTTCTCAGTCACAGAAATACATGGTACTTACTTTTAAGACCTATAGGGAGGTTTGTTTTAAAAGGTCATCCTTATAAAAAACTGTTATGGGATAGTCACAGCTGACTGCTAAAGCTGACCATTAATTTACTGATTAATACGTGAATAAATCTTTTTCCAGCTTACTCTCAGGCAACCTGCACACAATACATAGTCTACACAGTCTACCTTAATTCTCCCTGCATAATACACACATCTATTTTCTGGTTTTATTAAACTAGCAATCAGCAGACTACACACTACTGATCTCTTCCAGCAGTCTCTTCTTTCCAGACTGCTTGGCTTAGGTCCTCTGTAAACCTTATTTAGATGGTGTCTTTCAGTGTCTTTAGTTTTCTAAGTGGGGCAGCCTGCCCAATCCTTCCATAAAGTCAGCAGATTTCACATACCACAGAGTCAATGCCAGCTAACCAGGTAAAGTAATACAGGCAGGTGTCACTGATGAATTACAACTATAGTCAAGGCTCATTAGTTCCAAGGTGTGCCATATCTCACCAGGCGGTCAACTGGCTCACTTAAGCCTGAAATTCAAATTGGTCGCTGAGAAAAAAAGACTCACAGTGTGTGGAAACCTAATCCTCTCATCTCTGGTTTGTCAGGTCAAAGAGAACAAACAACAGTGCTGCTAAGTGTGAATAGATGCAGGTGATTTGCAGAAAGATACAGACTGCTGCTCTGCAGCTACAAAATTAAATGTCTTCTGGTTACCATGCCAAGGGTTTAGATTTACACCATGAGGAAATAAATGAACTCCTAATGCCTCTCTTGTTAATTCCTGACTCTGTCAGCTTGATTTGTTCTTAAAGCAAATTTCCTTTGATCCCATGTATCATGGGGCTGACATACAAGGTCAAAGTTGAAAAGCTGACCATGCCTCTGCAGTGCATGCCAGGAACAGAGCCTTATTCCATGAGGGTTACTGGAGTGGTGACATACATGAGAATACTAGGCTATAAACCTCACTGCTACAAGTCTGTCCCAGTTCTTCCCACCTCTAATGATTCTTCTGGTGAGGTGCAGGATCCTCTGCTGGCATCTGTGCCAGGACAGACATCACATCGAATCTCCTGGCTGTAGCCAGCTAAAGCATCCCAAGTCTGAACATATGAAGCTTGAAGAAAGTTTAGAGCAGAAATGAATAATAAACATTTAACTGCAGTGATGATAATGGAAGGTAATTACCTATGAAGGTAGTAAAGACTAAGACCTTTTACCAAGAGCTGTGATGACTTCTACATGAATGAGCCTTTGTAAATTCAGGTCAGATTCCTTCCTCCTCCCATTTCCCAAACTTGCACCTTTGGTCGAAAGAGAGTCAATTCAGGAGTAGAGTTTAATGGCTGTGTAATACGGAAACTCAAAAAAGATGACTATAAACTCTCTGTACAACCTATGAATCAGTCTAGGCCACAGATCCCTAATACAACTTTTTCCAAGCTTCTCTGTACTCATTCTGGTTCAGAAGTCTCTCTTGGAGTTGTTTGCCCATGTTTGGATGAAGCTTCACTCAGGGCTTGCACAGCAGCATTAATATTGCCCTGTCTTCACCAGAAATCCCCACGTACATGCCTAAATAACAAATAGTAGGCACAGGAGTGGTGACAATGCTTTGACTTGGTGCCAGAAGATCTGCGTAGAAGCATTCACAGCAGGGCATCTTAAGGGTATTCTGATTTAATTTAGAACTCAAGCATAATTTTTCTGAATTAAAAAAAGATACTCTCTTTGTTTCTAAAGTCTGACCCTGGCCTTCTCCCAAACCATAAAAAGACCAAAACCCCTCATGATAGGCCAAATAAGTAATAATGATGTAAGCTAATCATTACCCATTTACAAAGATTTTCTCCATGCACATTTCATTACCTTCACACAAGTATCTTATGGCTTCTGCAGCTGTAGAAGGATTACTAACAGTGGTTTCCCTTCCCACCATACACTAAACATCCCAGTTGCTATGTGGGTGTCAGGCTTCAATCAAGGCAATGTGTAGCAGCCATCAAATACTTACCGTGTACCTTTGAAAGGCACAGTACATGCACAGAGCCATTCAGGTGTGCCAGAGGGACTGTGCCCTCCAGTAAAACTGGGTCCCATAGCCATAGTGCTCCGGGTTAAAAGCCTCCCAGTGAGTCAACAGCATGAGCTGCCAAACCAGAGGAACTCCCTGACAAGTGAAATTGCTGTTTGTGTTCTGCCCAGCACGTCACACCCAGTCTATGTTACTTGGAAAACAGCGTGTGAGCAGGAGATCACATTGCCTGGGTACGAAGGTGCTGGTGGAAAACAAGGTAAGGAGGTCAAGAGTACAGCCAAGCTAACTTTGTGTCTCAAAGAGGGGATTTGGAATGCAAGGAATTCTACAAGGTGTCTTGCTTGCATGCAAAGGGGTTGAAGAAAGTAATGTTAATCAGGTGGATAAAAAACTCTAGCAGAAGACAGGAATGCTACATCCACACTTGAGGGGTTTCTGTTCAGCAGGACTCTGTAGGTGTTCACATTCCTGTGAGGAGCCCAGTTCTCATGCCACATGAACAAGACATTTGAACAACAGCATAAAAGGAATGGCCAGTAAGAGCTTTATTTGACAGAAATGCTCCTGGCCCCCACTCATAACTTCTACAAAGGCATGCTCTGGACAGTCTGTTATCTCATAGCCAACATTAACACCAGAAACCCTGGTCTCTAGGGAAATGTGCTTGCTAATCCTGGCTCCCTTACTTGTCCCTTCACGTCTGTGTCTTGTGCCTGGCTCTCATCCTTCATGGCTGAGCAGCTCCTCTCTGCTTAGTTTTGTCCTTCAGAGCAGGTTTATATGACACTGCTCAGAGCAAGACTAAGAAACTCATCATCTTTTCTTTCTCTAGCCAGCAATTACTTTCTCAAAAAGCAAGCCTGTGAGATGGAGCAATCTGGGTTTATAAGAGGAGAGCTGCTGTACAGAAGCCTAAAGAACAAATACAAATCCATTTTGGACTGTCAGCTGAGGTAAACCCAAACGTCCTATTCAGGCTGTGGCCTTTTCAGACTTCAGTTGCAGCTGTGAACAAACAGGGCTTGTACAAGTCATAGCTGATAGTTTGCAGTTAAAGAATGAGGAACCTGTAACAAGTGACAGGATTTGTGAGACTCATGGTTTGGTCACATAATTGGCATTATGCAAAACTTTACTGGCAATTGCTTGCAGATTATAAGTTTGTTTTTTTTTTTTCCTTTATGCAGTCTCCCCTCTCTCAGTACCCACCTTCTATTTTCTGCAAGAGGTAAGGAAGCAGAACAGGCACTTTACTCATCTTCAAGACTTGCTCAAGCCAGGAGCCTTATTTCTCTAGTACAATGAATGAGACATGAATTCCGTGGAAAAAGTAGCATGTGACAATGTCATGAGAATAACTTCTATGCTAAGAAGTGTGAGTGAGAAGAGCATGGGGGAAGTCCCTAATATTGGTATTTCCCAGTCTTTTGTACCAACTGTAGCAAACTCAGCAATTACTAAATGTAAATTTCTAGACATAGGCCAAAAAAAAAAAAAGGGAAAAAGCAAAACAAGTCCCATTAGCCTCAGGATCCTTTCTAAGTTCTTATATTGATATTGCAAGATTTCTTGCACAGTCAGTCCTTTGCTTTTACTCCACCTCCCACCTTGTTGGAATTCACTACTGTTTTGCTTCCCTCCCAAAAGCTTCCTCAAGTGTTCAGTCTCCTTATTCAAGCTTACATGCTGAATTTCCCTGAATTATCCTTGTCCCTCCACTGGCTCAGTGGGTCTAGCACCTGAAGCTGCTGAAGTGAGGAGCAGTGATTGATGAAAGAGCCCTCTTTACCATGTGCAGGCCAGGACATGACATATCCTCTATAATGGATTTAGCCACCTTTATGTAAATGTGTAATGTAAATATGCAAATATGGTAAAGTTTAGGACTTTACCAGGTTCCATGGCCTGTATTCTTCAACAGTTTGTCATTTTCCCAGTGCTTCTATCCCACAGACAGCAAGGGGACATTTCAAACCCCAGAGTGTCTTCACCTTCTTACTGAGTTTTAAATCCTTCACCCATTGCAAGAGACCAGTGTAGCACAAGATTTTTTTTCCATCAAGGGCACAACACAGCCCGAGTAACTTTACTTAAGGGTATTCTCAGGAATCACATAACCACTTTAGCTCTTAGATACCATGAGCAAAATTAGAAGTAATCAAACCCAGAGGTTCATAAGGAAAGCATTTCAGACACCTAATTGCACCTGGCAGTATCACCTCTACAGCCTGTAAAAGTAACTTCCTCAGCCAAATGCCCTAAACTGCTTGTAAGCTCCTCCAAGTTGAAGATGGGGTGATCTGCCCTTTCAGAACTCACCCCAAGTAACAGATGTTAAACAAAGCAAAATTCACGTAACTCCATGGAAGTCCAGGTTCCCTGACACTCCGTGCTCTCAGGTGGAGCAGAGATTACACTAGATCTTTCTGTGCCTTTAGCTCAAGTGAAATGCCTAGCAGACTTAGTGTGTTTCAGAATAATACTTTACAAAGAAAGCCTCAAATATAAAGTTTCAGATGGCAAATCAAAGTACTGCTTGCAGTCTGGAGCATTAGATTGCTCCAGATTGCAAACACACCCCTGATGATTTGTGTGTCAGGGAAAAATTAAAATCATGCATCAAAATAAGCTCTTGACAGTATTCGGTGTACCCTGTGTTAGCTGCAAGCACTGGCAGCCTACATGCTAAGTTCATTCTGCATGATTGAACTTAGAGGTTACACTTCTCTTTTACAGGTATCTGCTGATAACAAAGACATAAATATTTTAGTTCTGCTCTGTCTCCTACAGGAACTTTTTGCCTTTTCTAAACGTGTTACAAATACCTTCAGGACTTAGCCTCACAGCAAAAGCTTTGTTTATAGGGCTCAGGCATCAATAAAGCTTATTGATGTGTGCTAACTCCCCCAGCAATAGCTTCAAGTCTGATGATGGCAGATCCCCGCTGCAGAAAAGTGTTCTTTAATCTCCTCTTCAGGGACAGGAAAGAGGAGGTGGATTGAAGATTCATGATTCATTCTCTAGAGGAGATACCTGTTTGAGTGGATCAGCAGAGCCTGCAGCAGTGATGACTTGCAGAGGTCCTTCTGAGCAATGACATCTGTGTGCACTCTGCCACGCTGAAGTCAAGTCAGTCTGGCCAGTTAGAGATGGGATATCTGGATTTGGAGTCTGGTTGCAGCAAGCTGTCCAACCTCTCCTTTAGATTAGGAAGGGAGAGAGGCCAGGGATCCCAAAAACTTTAAATGAAGAATTTACTCCATGAGAACTCTTTACCTCCCCTCTCGTTTTCTACCAAGTCACTTCTGTTTGTATCAAACATCAACTCAAACATGGATGGGGGAAGCACCATAAGCTTACCACAGGAACCATAAACTTTCCACTAAGGAAAATGTCAGGGAATTGACACTGTGCTCTAGGCTTCTTTCAAAATTTGACATTTCTTTCACCATCTCCAAATGTGATTAAGACATGCTAAAGAAGAAAAGGAGGCAGATGGCAACATCTCCCCAGATATATAACCCATGCCATGGCATACAAGATCGAGCTGAATGTATGTGGCTGTGCAAGATTGGCCCCTCTTGCCTCTGCACATCCTTCTCCTCCCAGTCAGATCACCCAGCACTCAGGCACCAGCCCTGCTCTGCTGTCCCTCACAGCCACAGCTCACTGGGCTGAGAGAAGACATGGGACCCAGAGGACAGCTGGGAGCTGAGGCTGTCAGGGGAGACCATCTTGCTCTCTACACCTGCCTGAAAGGAGGTTGTAGCCAGCTGCACGTTGGTCTCTTCTCCCATGTAACAAGTGACAGAACAAGAGAAAATGGCCTCAAGTTGTGACAGAGGAGGTTTAGAATTAATTTTAAGAAAAAAAATTCTTCACTGAAATGGTTGTCAAGCACTGGAACAGGCTACCCAAGGAAACAGTAGAGTCACCATCCCTGGAAGTATTTAAACGCCGTGTAGCTGTGACAGTCATAGACATGGTTTAGTGGTAACCTGGCAGTGTTAGGTTAATGGTTGGACTCCATGACCTTGGAGGTCTTTTCTAACCTTAACAAGGCTACAAAGTCAAGGCCTCTGGTGCTTGAACAGGCAGTGGCATAGCAGCCTGTTATTATTTTGCTCCCTTTGTATATACCAAAATGACAACACACAGCCTCAGGGTAGGAAACCTCCTCCTATTTTCCAGCCTCAGCTGGCTCCTAGCCAACTCAGACTGGTTTGTCTTTGTGACTGCATTGTCTTCTGGCTCCCCTCCTTCTCTGGATGTGAGATTCCCTCGCTACATCATTTGTCCCAGTACAGGTTTAGGCACCTATTACACTCCCTCTCCTTTCTTAGGCTGAACAAGCTCTGGTCGTTCAATCACCAGCAGCTCTGCAACTCTGCCAGCTCCCCAGAGTCACAGTTGACGAGAACTGGAAGTGGGGTCAAGGCAAGGCCTCTCCACAGCCCTAGTCACAATACTCATATTTATTGGCCCCTACTGGAAATACTTACCTGGATGCATGCAGAATCAGGTGGTAGCTTTCTCACAGCCACGTTACACTGCTGGCTTGTAGTTCTTCATGAAGGCCTTCACACTGTCCTTGGTGTACCCACAGTCCAAGTACACACTTCTCAGTGCAAGGTGCTTAAAACTGAAAATTTCAACTAGAAGCTGCAGAAAAGAGTTCCCAAAATAACAGAGGTATGAAATTTCTGCCAATACTACTTTAGAACAGGAGAGGAGTACACAAGACAAATCTACCATGCTGGTATTTTAAGACTCAAATCCACAAGTAAGAGGATTACAATAAAAAAGCATTGCTATCTAATGAAGTTATTTTCCTCTGACTGGTAAGTAATCATATGACAGATCCTTACGTGGAGACAGAAGCAATGCACCTAAGTTGTTTTCCATCGGAATGGCATTTCCATTAAGTCAACTCTAAACCCACAAAAACCAATTACAATTTACTGCAGTAACTTGCTGTCACACAGAGATGTATTTAAACAGTGTTCTAAGATTAAAACTTGATAAAAAGCACTGTTTTTATCACTGGTCATCTTCCAGAAAAGTGAAAACATGTTTATACTCTCTGGTAGCCAGGAGAATTAAGGAACACACAGTTATTGCTCAGAAAAGGGAAAAAACACCTTTGCCCCATCTTTGCTACACAGTACTGTAACACTTGATGTAACAAAGGTCTCACCTATGAGAATGTTTCCTGATTCAATCAGAGAAGAGCAAGTGTGTGCAAGTATGCAACCGAGAAACACAGCTGCACTACGCACCACGCTTCCTGTAAGGCCAAGAACCTAAAAGCTGTCAAACAAGAGTATACAAGATGAAGCTAAAGGTCTGGAACTGTGAAAGAGGATGTGGAAGCCCTTTCATCATGCTTCTTTCTTTCCTGCTGCAGCACTGTTCCTAATCCCTTTCCTCTTACACCTTTCTAAATCTGTAGCTTTTACCACAAATATGTACCCCTATGGTTTTTACAGCAAAGAACTAGACTGAAAAGATAATGAAAGCAGATGCTGTAGATGGAACCAGCATACAAATAAAGGTCTGCTTTGGAGTCCTGAGATCTCCAGAGTAATTGCTGACTCTTCTTGCTCATTCCCTTTTCACAACTACAAGTGCTACAGCATTGCAAAGAACAGTCAGAAATCAAAGAAACCGACTAAGAGCAGACTCAGCTCTTACTCTACAAAATACTTACAGGGGAATGAGAGCAAAATAAGTGGATCCAAAGTGAAGCTTTGTGGTATGGCAAACTTCAAATTTTACTTGCTGTAAAACTTCACTGGGAGTTATTCAAAAGATAAGAACAAAGATGCCAAATACAGAACAGCAATAATTTTTCCCTAAGTGGATATCTGCCCAACACATGAAACATCTAAGAAGCAACCCATGCAATCTTAATGTTTCAGTCACCACAAGTTCATTCATGATTGATAAATACTCTCTATTTTTCTTGTGTTTCTCAAAATTATGGAGAACATTTTGTATTTCCTTCAGTCTCTTCCACCCTTCTGACATGGGAAGAATGATGTGTCCTACTGCGGTGTATCATCCAAAGACCTCTCAGGACACAGGAAAGAAAACTGAATAAAACAGAAAGGCTGCAGAGAAGAGGAAAAAAAGATGTTCAAGAGAAAATGTTCCTATATCTTAAATCACAGGGAGTGCCTAACACTTGGTTGTTGAGGGAGCTAATTATCCCTTGAGAGCTTTTTCTACTTGTATGCTTCCACTATAGCTGTGCATTTTTCCTAGGTGAGATCCACTTACTTAGGCACCATTGGGAGCCTTGGCTAGCTTCTCAGTATTAAATCACTTTCCAGAGCACGTACAGATGCCCTACGATCATGGTTTACCTCCCACTTGCAGATTTGCTTTGGTCCTGCAAACTGCTCAGAAATTATTTGTACACATCCAGGGCATCTTTTCTTAAGAGTGGGCTCTGCATTTCCAGGGGTGCAGCCTTCAGGATTATTTTTTCATTACTTCCTTCCCACCTTTTCTTTCTTTCCTCCTTTCTGTGATTTTAAACAGATACCCACAGTAGATGTTTCACACTTTCAGCCTGCCATGTGCATGCTGTCCCATCAGTATCTGCTCCCCTGCTCATGCTATGGGGAGCATGCTTGCTCCTCTGACACCTCCCAGGAAGCTTCAGCAATTCTCCTTCAACAACTCTCCTTCAACACGTCCAGCATCTCTGGGGGCCTTAGAAAAACTTGCTCTCCCAGACTTTGCCTTCCTTGGGTTTACCAGTCTGGAATTTCTAACAGCCTGGCTCCTTTCCGTGACTCAGAGCAAACACACATCTTTGTTCCTTTTCACTCCTGCCTGGATTAAAAGGGAAAACGATGATTTTACAGCAAGAAGCCCCAAACAGCACCATTTCTGTGCTTATACCAGCCAGTTGCCACCAGCTGCATGGCTGCAGGCTTAATGCTGCTCTCCTCATCAGGGAAATGTCTCCTGCTGCATAGCAAAACAGGCTGCAGGCCTTTCAAAGCTGCTCTGGTGGCGAAGAGATGAGTCACCTCGGGCTACTGCCACACGCAGGAAAACAAGCTGACAGCTCAGCTGCACACAACTGCATTAAAAGCACAAAAATAGAGATTTATACAAGGCAGCACCAAAGCTGGCTGCACACATCAGTGCGAGCCGAAGTCACTCCTCCTCCAGGAGGGAGGCACTCTGTTCACCAGCCCAAGCACTGCAGGCTTTGCTGCTAATAGGATCATTTCCCTCTAAAACCTTCCCCACGGCACCAGCCCAGAAACACGCACAGCTAACTTAGGCTGAAAGGGAATTTTCCACCACCCACAAGCCTCTTTCTACCTTGCATAAATCTTCTCAAGCATGGGCCACAAAAAATCCACACCAGGCTCTGCAGATGACATGTAACAAGTAATTGGACACGATAAATCTCCAGCAACCAGCTCCCATGCCAAGTTTCCTTTGCACCCTCACATTTCAAATAAGCACATGTTGACTTTACACCTCCTTCCAGGTCCATTCATATTGCTCTAACAAAAAACAGGATGGGGGCTTAGAATAAATCACTACAAGGCCATTAAGCAGAAAGATCATTCCCCCTCTCTCTGTCAATTAAGAGGTATCAGATACAGACAGATACACTGACAAGACATCCTTTTTCATCCAAGAAAATAAGCTTAAGCAATCCCTACATAATCACTCTTTTTCTCAGCAAACTTTCGGGAGCGCAGATAAGATCAAAGGCTGCTGTACCAGCCAACAAAGTTATTAACACCTCAAGGAAAAAGTGATGTTGCACAAAAGCCAGAGCTATCTGATGGCTTCCCTAATCTGAGCATGGAGACACACAGAGCAGCAGGGAGCTTTACCCCCAGTACAAACAGGGCAGCATCTGCGCAAGAATCAGAAAACAACATGCTTTTTTGGGAAGAATACATATTTTCGACATTTTCTTTGACAGAACAGTTCCCAAAATAAAAAAAAAAAAAGCACATGTATTTTTAACTACAGAAAAACATCTTCATGGCACGCAATCAGAAAGCACAGCAGTGACAATGCACTGTGTGCTGAAGTTAAAAGGGGTTAGGCATTACCATAAAGTTTCACAAGCCAGTGAATTCTGAATCCATTTTCACAAGACAAACCCTCTTACTCCCAAGATCTCAAAAAACCCAGTCGGCTCAACTTTATTAGGAAGGTGAAGATAACAGACCCATGGAATACATGTTAATTTAATTTTTGTCTTTGTTAGCTAAGAGGCTAAACTGTAGGGAGCACTAGGGAAGGGAGTCCTTTAGAAACCAGGAGCTCTATACAAGCAGATACAGTAAAACTGTTTCCTGTCTGTACTTTTGCTAAAGCCAACATATAGTATGGACTCTGATGTACAAAGAGTGTTTTTCCTCCTATTTTCAAGAAAATTACTTCAACTCACTACCTCTTGACTTTCTTTTGCAAAATGAGGTCAAAAAGGACCAAAGGATTCAAACGCTGCTGAGGAGAGACAACAAAGAGACACAGATGCAAAAAGTAAGGATGTGAATTTGTTTTCTGAAGCTGTAACAATAATAAGAAAGGAGAAAGAATAATCTGGGCCAGCAGTTCCAAAAATATGACATAAGTATCATCTGCAGTTTGAAAGAGGTATGCAAATATATCTGAACAGCCAAATGATGTTTGTGCATGCCACTGAGACTACATTTGTAAAAGCCTTGTGCAGAGTACAGTCAAGCTAAAACAAACTACAAACATTTAATTTATCATAACTAGCACGGCAAGAGCCTCCTCCCTAACACAGCACACTCTGACCATCCTGCCTGCACTGCACCAATTTAAGGAGAGCCCTACCACACGTTGCCAAGGACCATCATGGTATACAAGTTCCCTCAAGAGACACGCCAAAATTGCACCATTGTTACTCCAGCCATGAAAGGAAAAAAAAATCCAACACACTTCTAGAAAGAAAATATAACTCAAGAACACATAACTGAAAGGAAAAAAACTCTGCATCTGAATTGAAGAAATGATAATGTGCATTTCAGCTCCAGCCTGAAAAGCATGGGAACACAGAGATGAGAGAGGATTATACACCTCTGCCTAGGTCAGTCCTCTAGCTCTGTTCACAGATGGCTGAGAGAACTCAGTGCAGAGAAAGCTATCAGAAAAAATCATTACTTAATATTTATGTAGCCCTTTCTATGTGGCAATTTTTAAGCAAGCAACACATTAAGTAATTTACCAAGAAAAACATACATTTGCCTTCTGTATGATCAGCAGCTTATACTTTCAGAGGAAAACTATTTTATTAAACTTTAAGGCCTGAATTTACTATACATTGTTCACTGTTACATTTTAAATTGGCAGCAAGGTAATCAATCAGGTTATTAGCTCCAAAATGCATTTATCAGTGCATTTTGCTAAGTTTCCATATTAAGAAAACCACAGAAAAAACCTGGAGCTGTTAACATCTTTTCATCGTTGGTTAAGAACTAACAAGAAGATAGGGCACTGTAATTGTTAAAAAAACCCAGAACAAACCAACCTGAAAGACATCCTACCTTCCAACTTTGCCACCCTGGATTATTCTCTTGCCAACAATGCCCAGTTAATGATTTTCCTTTATTTCAGTTCATATATTGAGATCTTTCTAAATCATTTCCACCTACAACAGGGCTTCCTGTTTATGGGTAGCACCTCATGTCAGCTTGGCACAGCCTTCCTTTTACACAAGTGCAAGATGCTTCTTGTGTTAATACAGAAAGCTATCAAAAACATACAGTGGCTAGATTTAAAAGCAGATTCCACAGTACTGGCCATCATTATCATTTCTAGCCAGCAACATTATGCTGATCTGGAAATAAATCTTTTGGGACTATGATTTAAAAGATACAGTTTACATGCTCACTGCGACAGAGCAATTCCTGTATTTCAGATATTTGGTCTATCTCTCTTCCATGGCCTGTAGGATGAAGTGGCAGCACACTGATTTTTATTGCTGGTGAACTCAGACAAGAGACTGGTCATTATAAGACACAATACAAGCATGAGCAAATATGATGGCTGCATCCACTCAATTCAGTTCTTTTTTTTTTTTTTATGCATAAAATGGGTACACAAATTTAGGTGACATTTAGACTTCTGGCAAATAGCCAATTTACCACATCAGTAACACAGATGTTAGTCATTTTTGACTTGGGATACCGTGGCAATGAATCACTGGAAAAATCAGGGATTCATCTTGTCTCCTTCTCTCCTTTAGCAGTAGGGAGATGAATTTTCACAGGAGGATAAACTTTCTGTTCTCTGAGGTACTGAACTGAGCAAGGCTAGGTATAAGAAAAAGGTGGATCATTAATCCAAGTCAGCAGCTCTTTAATATAACATCTTGCTTTTGTAACCTCTTTATTAATCTTAACTGTTAGAAGAAAAGACAAGTTAAATTGCGTGAGAGCATCTTGTGATTATTATATTTGCTCCCACAAATACAACCGATACTTAAATTTTCCTTAACAGTGTCCTTAGCAGTTTCATATTTCTTCTATGCTCCACTTGCAGCTGGTGTTCTCATGTAACTTACATAGCCAGGAGTTAAATAATCTCTTGAAAACCAAAAGTAGAATTATGAGGCTCAATACATCAGTAGTAAATACAGTAAACACTTGACAAAAATACAGAGACAACTAGGGTGTGGAACCAGTTCATTTTCTTACATCTCTAAAAGCTTCTGTCTAATTAGGTTCATTTTTTGACAAAGAAGAATTGGATTAGATCGGCGTTATTGTAGCAGTCACGTGACAGAACCTAGATGGTTATATTTGTCAAGCATTTAATTAATTTCTAGTCTCGTACTGGCCTCTCTTTTACAAAGCTCATGGGAGACTACATGACTTTCTCATGAGCAGGAATCATTACGTTTACCCACATGTCAAGGTTAACCTACAGTGAAATTGCCATCTTTATAAATACTTCACAACATTTCAAAAATGGCATTCTGTCTGGGAGGAGAGGAAGATCATAGCCCATTCGTTCTCCCTCTTTTTTCCAGGAGGAGAAGAAGGGAGAAGTTAAATTCTGTATTTTAGATAAAAGAGACATAATTCCTAACAGATTGCAATGTCACATACTGAAAATGTGGTCAGGAAACAACAACCATAAGCCCCTACTTGTTTGTATGACATATTTCACTGAAAAGTGGAGCAACATCAAAAAGCTAGAAAACAACTGGTCATTCTCAGCTCTGCCAGCACTGCAGCTGGTATACACACAGGTTTAGATTAATCCATGAGACACTTTTTCAGATCTCATCCCAGGTGTCAGTTAAGCAAGAAGTCAGGCTCAGGATAACCAAAGAGTTTAAAATCGCCTTCAAATCGTGCATAGAGGCGCCTTATGTCTCTCTTGCTAATTCCTGAAAAATACCGCTCTACTTTTGTTCTGTTGTACACTGTTATGCCTGGTGGGATTGTGGGGTATGATACCAAGTGGTCTATGCCAGCTGCTTTCAAGATATACGGAGCGTCGTCCTCCAGCGTTTCGTGGTGTCCGATCACGCTGTAAGCGATTTCACAGGGAGCACAAAGTTCCACATATGTTACCCAGTGAATGATGTGGTCACCAAACTGAACATCCAGCCACCGGTGATTAGGGTCCCCCAGGTAGCGCACAAAATCCTCAAACTGCAGCCCTTTGGTCTCTGTGCGATTCTTTCTGTATTTACGAATGATGCCGGGAGCAATCTCGTGCCGGTACCAAGGTTCGAACCGAGGATTGTGCACAAACTTGTCTTTAAATGCAGAAATAAGTCTTTCAAATGGATCTCTAACAATAAAAAACTTGAAGTATAAGTTCAGTCTAAACAGAGGAAGAAAAAAATTAAAGAATTAAGGAAAGTGTTTAGCATATACTCACAAAACGTACATAAACTCTGACCACAGACACAGCAATATGAATCTTAGAGCACTTGCATCAATATTATAATCAATAGCACTAAATACAATTTCTGTCTTCTTACTAGCAGTTTTTACATACAAGACAAAGAAGAAATAGTTTATCCTAGTTTTCACATTTTATCCAAACTGGAGGAGTTTAGCTTATCTCAATCCATAATAAACAGGAGACAAAAGACACTGAGAACCCCAAATTAAAGATATTTGTAATGTCATGTGATCAAGCTCAAAAAGCAAAATACGTAAGGACATGGGGAAAAGTGCATTGGTGCAGCTAAATGCATATAGAAGGCTGCATTTTTCACTGGCAGGCAGTTAGATAAATTGCTGCTTAAGTACAAGAAAAAATTAAGAATGGTATTTTATTTTGATGTTCTGTCTTGCTTTCAGTAATGGCTGAGAGCACCACTGAAACATGAGACTACAGTTTTGAACAGAATTTCATGTATTACTGTGATTTTGTACTATGTAATATTCTGTAGTCATATTATCTGCAGGAGGAATAAATTGAAAACAAAATTTATTTCAATAAATAGCTAAGAAGAAAAATTAAGAGCCCAGTCCTCACTGAAATAAGGATGGGTGGACTGGATGTGGATGGACTCTTCAGCCTGTACAGCACTTGAATCATATTTCAGATACTCCTGACTTACTCCTAGCCAGGCAAGGCTAGATAGAGGACTAAATCAGCACATCCACACCATCCTGATTTCCATCTGGTAATTTAAGATCCTAACCAAACCCATGTTAGACATCTCCAGCATAGCTTCTATGCTGAGAAGAATGCAGCAACTCAACCAACAATGGATTCAACTTCATATATTCTAACTGGGGCTCATCCCCAAATGAACAGTTCCTTTCTGCAGGGCTGCTCCCAGGGAGGGAGAACAGATCCACGTTCTCAAGAATGCAATGACAATATTTTCCTTCACACAATATCAACACAATCAAGTGACCCCCATTCTACAGGCACAGCTGTGATAAATGTCCTTGTGCCACTGCATGCAACAAAAAACCCTGGGCTGAGCTCTACTGACATGTGACACATCTACCAAAGGCTGACTCTCCAGAATGGTGTAATGGACACAAACCCATGCAAGCACACGCTTACAAGTGTCCACTGTTATCATATGTCTTGTTCTCTCCCTGTTGCCAGCCCTTACAGGGATTATATATGGCATAGGCTCTAGCAGAAATTAGAGCAGGCACAGTTAGAAATCTAGCCAAAGAAATGTAGAAGTTCAATTGCAGTGTATTTTTTGGCTCTGAAAATAACCAGAAGCACTTAAACAGGTTCAGCTGAATGGAAAATATTCTGGGGCTAAGAAGGACTAACAATTTAAATCTAACCAGTTCAATCCCAGTAAGTCTGCTGCAATGACAATCTCACCTGTAGGCAGTAAGGTTTACTACACAAAACATCAGGATGGGGCTGTCCAATTAAACCTTCAGTTCTGAAGGTCAACTATCTAACAACCAGGTATGCATTGAATTACAGAAACCTTATATCCCAGGGAGTTGGTTGGCTCACCTAACTATATCACAAATTACACTGGTGTTCTCCTTCAAAGCCAGCAGGAAGGCAGACACAGCAACATCTGTGAGGATAACACAACAGTGCCATAATACAAGTGGTGGAGCAGAAACCCTGCTGCCCTCAGTTTCAGATGCAGACTTCAGCTGTACCCTTGATTGCTCATAACACCATTGACCTCAAATCCCTCCCACACTCACTGGCAGGACCACTTACCTTTTTTTAATTTCAGAGTCACTGAAAGAGGACAAGCGTGGAAGACCATTCTTCTCGTGATCGTGTACAATGTTTTCTGGGATCTCTTCTATGGAAGAAAATGCTCCTAGACAAATCAAAATGAGAGAGTAAGTGATTCATTCAAGGGAAAAAAAAACCCCAGTGAGTATAAGCAAGAATGTGTGCCTTTGGCTGACAGTTTCATGTCTTTCTCTTTGCTTTATTTTTTCTATTTTAAGTTACTATGTTTAAAACTGTTAAATGATGAAAGATTCTGACTGCGAAGCTGAAAACTGTTAAAATTTTTTAGGGTATGTGACATCAAGGTCCAAGACCAAATGGCCTCAGAATTCTCAGAAAAGCATATTATGCAAATTTCATCAGCAATTATGTCTAAGCCTGTAATTCCTCACATGTCAGTGTCCCCATTCTCTTCCACTCTGCCTGCACATACAAATAGAGGAAGACTTCCAGGATTAACTCAGAAGAAGGAACCAGCTTTTTGGCTGAGCTTCAACCACCAACAAAAATAAATGCTATGAGCTGTTTTTGGAACTGCTTCAATGCAAAAGTACTTTGCTTTCAGGATCCATAAAGTTTTTTTAACAAGTATGCTGTGCTGAAACAAAAACTCCAATCAGAGAATACTCCACAGATTAAAAGGCACTAAAATTAACAACATAAGTCTCCAGATATTCATTTCTGCAAGCACATGAGCTGACAAGAAAAATAACGTCACTTAACTCGCATTCATTTTAGTATCCTGATCCTGGAAGGTTTTATGACCTTGAGAAACATCTCATGTGGCCCCTTGGGCTTTAGGCATAAGCCTTCACACAACAGCATCGATGCAGAATATCAACCTGCAACAAGCACGGGGTGCTACAAAACAAGCTTGTTAAGTGAAAGCCTCTACAGACTTCTCATTTCCAGAACTGAAGGGAGTAATACACACCACTCAGCTGCTCAGTTTTCCAATTTTTTTTTCCTGGAGGAGGCAGGGGTGAGGGGTGGGGACTGGGGTTGTATTTTACCAGTTTCAGGTTTTCAATTGTATTTTTTGGTACCATAGGTGAATCACATGTGGACTACAGATGTCAGACTAGACAGCCTCAGAAAGCAATACCTTGCATTCGTCCAGAGAACATACTCAGCACAAGCAGTAGCAGAGCTACCTCCTCCACAGTGCCACAGCTGCATTTCCCCATCCTGAACCTCCAAATACCACTTAGGTATTTGGTCATCAATTATTCCCCCTCAAGTATCAGCCCTGCCTTCTGAGACTACCCAAAGAGAAGAAAGTTAGGTCAACCATAGCAGCAGCCTTCTTCAGCAGATACCAGTGCACTGGCAGCTTAAGGCAAAAGAGACCAGTGTTTATGTGGAAGGAATTTTCTGTCATTATCCAACGTGACAGAACTAGGAAACTCACGTTTTAACAGCAGGGAGCTTTTCACCTTGAGTTATCCTCCACTCAGCATAGCCAGCACATCCCTGCCCATCCTGAGGCACTCTTTGCATGTTATCTCTCAAATGCTGGTAAGAGCAGGTACTTTCAATGCCCTCATATAGTTCCATATTTAGTACTTTGAGAGTGGCTTTCATAGGTTTTAAGAAACATGCACACACTTTGGTATGGGCGTATCTCTGCTAGATTTTTAGCTCACATCCATAGATCAAGGATGAAATTAACACTGAAGTTTTTAATGTTTGTACTGCTTGCTAGAAAAGTTTTACTGAGGGACACAGCTCATTTGCTAATTTTTCAAACACACTAGTCCCCTTATTCCTTTCTTTCACCACCTTTTGTAACATACCTTTGGTGACCAAACTACTGCGTTAAGCACCTCAGAATCTTCATAACTCTTAAGACGGTTCACTGACGGAACTGTGATAAATGAATATGATTCGTGCTGGCTAAATTGTAACTATATTAGCAAAATTGTAACCATACCAATAGAAAATGATTGTTACAAAGCAATAAAGGAAATAATTAGTGAGACAAAACAGATGGACCCTTCCTGCAGATGTCAGACGGGAGGAGTAGAATGCAGGATGCAGGATTGAGATAAGCAGGGTCTCAAAGAAAGACTTTGGCCTTGGGATGAGCCAATTTGGGACGATTCCAGGTATGGAATTTGAGTTGGGGGTTTTTTTATGAAATAATAAGGCTTATTTTTGGAACATATGCTTAGTTATATAACACAAAGCTTAGTGCACATGTGCCACCTGTAGGGTTACCCAGTGGACAGTGATGATGAGCCTTCATTGGAAAGANGAACCTTTATGCTACTTAATCACTTATTGCCAAATTTTGTATATGCCTAAATATATATATATATATATAATATACTTGATTGTATTCATTTATACAAAATTGCTGAATTAAAAATGGCTGCTAAATTTAATTTTGTTGCTTGTTAAACTGGACAGATAGAATCATATTCATAACAGAACCCACACAAGATTTCATCACTACAGACCAACAGCAGCTGCCAAGTTTTAACCGGCTTTCTCCATGGCTAAAAGGTCACTGGCCTTTAGCCAGGAATTTCATATTATTGTTACTTAGGAATTATAATATCTTGTCATATACTTCCAAATTCTATAAATTAGTGCACCCCTTCAAAAATAAGAAACCTACCTACCACATGCATATGTGTCATGACTCAAATAACTTTTGAGCCAATTAATAACAATACTTATTTTTACAGCAAGAACAGATCTCATTTTAAGGGGATGTTTTGAAAGGACGAGAAACAACTGTGATAAATGAAAAGCTGAAATTAAGTATCAGTGTACAGAAATGCAGAAAGAATCCATTTTAGTTGCCCCAGTTGGAGCAATTCCGTTTCCTCCTCCTCCTGAAAGAAACCCACGCACCCACAGAAAAGTAGATACCATTTAAAACGATCAAGACTTTTTTCCACTGAGTGTTGCCCACTTTTGGCGTCTGACAGAACAGGATCTTGTGCTTGTCACACACAAATATTCGGTCCAAGACGAATTTGGAAACTGCGGTATGAGAGAGATCTCTCAGTGCAGTGTCTCTGCAGACATTCCTGAGAAGCTCAAGTCTTTCCATATGAACCAGGGGCTGGCGGATCAGATTTCCCAAAAAAACTTTTCCAGTTGGCTTTATGGAATGCAGAGGGGAAAGAAAAAACAAAAGTTAAAGACTTTAGTTTTCGGATCAAATTCTCAAGTATAAAAATCCCCAGACTACGCCTAATGACTCCCAGATTCATGATTAAAACATTGCTATGTATTAACTAAAGGAGTAGCCCACAGTTTGCTTCCTGTGCTGCTGCTGTACATTGGTTCAACTCCCAAGATACTGCATGGTAGCATACAGTACTAAAAGCTTTTCCATACTACAATTTAAGTCTTCTGCACAGCAGCAGAGTCTTATCTGTGCGGGTAAAACATGCCTTGATCAAATACTGGAACTCCCATAGAGTTTCAACAACCTCTACGAAAGCTTCTGAGAGGTCAGGACAGCAATTTCAATATAAATCATGCTTTAAGCTCTGAGAAGATGGGGCTGACCCATGGTGTGGAGGCTAAGAGTTGGACCCGATGATCCTTGTGGGTCCCTTCCAACTCAGAATATTTTGTGACCCATCTGGCTAGGAAAAAATTTAGGATAAAAGTTCTGTGCTGTTGTGTTGTTTTCTAGAACCTATAGGCATCCAGTGTTTCCATTTATCCAAGCTGAAATAAAATCAGGTGAATAAAAATGTGAACAATGAGCATCAGTGTGACAAATAAAAGAAATAGCAGGATACCTCTCCCCAAAAATGGATGAGCTGTTTCACATCTCGTTTTTCTGAGACTAAGACAGGAACCACAACCACCTCTTGCCTCACAGCTAGTGCAGTGAGAGGAAAAAGGAGCTTATCTAATTAAGAGGTGATGGGAAAGTGTAAATTTCTACAGACAAATTTTCACCTTTCCACTAACTGAATGGCAATTCTCAATATCAAGACAGACTAGGTGATGAACTGATTGAGACCAACCCTGCCAAGGACTTGGGGATACTGATGAGTGAAAAATTGGGTATGTGCTGGCAGTGCAGACTTGCAGTGCAGAGAGCCAACTGCACCGTGGGCTGCATAAGAGAGCACCTTGGCCAGCAGGTCGAAGGAGGTGATTCTGCCCTGTACTCTGCTCTGGACTGCACTGCCATCTGGAGTGCTGCATGCAGCCCAGCACAGGAAAGCCAGGGACTTGGTTAAGGGGAGGTCCAGAGGAGGCCATGAAGATGGTCCTCTCCTATGAAGACTGGAAACAGCTGTTTTCTGCTCAGCCTGGAGAAGAAAAGGCTCCAGGAAAACCTCACTGCAGCCTTTCAATGCTCACAAGGAGTTTGCAAGAAAGACAGACTTTTACCAGGGCCTGTAGTGACAAGACAGGGGTAATGGTTTTCAACTTTAAAAAACATAGGTTTAGACATTAGGAAGGAATTTTTTCCTATGAGGGAGGTCAGACACTGGAACATATTACCCAGAGAAGCTGTGGATGGCCCACCCCAGAAATATTCGAGGCCAGGTTGGATGGGGCTCTAAGTAACCAGGGCTAATGAAAGTCCCTGTCCACAGCAGAGGGCTTGGAACTAGATGATCTTCAACAGTCCCTTCTAACTCAAATCATTCTGTGATTCTATGGTACAGTGTCCAAGCTACAGATGAAAAAGGAATTATTTTACTTTTTGTCCCAACTTTCCATAAGGAAAAAAAAAAAAAAATCTACTTTTCTGTTTGTTACTCTTCTCCAATACCCCCTGCTCAGAATGTAATCTGAACAGTCAGTCAGATTATTTTATCTGTCCAAACAATTCTTTCTGCATGCAATCAAAATTAATGTTGTTATTCTACATTTCATGCTGTCAGGAAGTCAAGAGGGAATTGTTTTAGGTCCAGAAATTATGCTTGTTATGCTCTTCCATACTAGTAGAGAAAGCTATTAAAACTCACCATACATATCTGCTAGCCTTCCACTGAACAATGTGTTTTTCCCAAGTATTTTGAAGGTAACTTAAATATCATGTTTTTGAAAAATGAAAACAAAAAGAGTCATGTTTATACAGCTAACCTACCTTCCACGCTGCACCACAAAATACTTTAAACATAAGATGACTTATGCACTAATGCAAAAAAAAAATTAAAATAATTTTGATTTAGCCCACTCTGCAACTGGTCTCAAATTTACATTCGTAAAAAGGATTTTCAGAGTTTCATTGTCAATTTGCTGAAAGCACAGGACTATGCATCTAAAAGATAACTGGTATTGACTACTATTGTGTTCATGTTCTCCTTTGGAAAAATGCTGAAATGTGAAACACAGAGCACAAAACATGAAAAAAAATTGAGACCGATAAAAAGAAAGAGAGAGATTTGGCAGAAACCTAAGAAAATAGAGAAGACACAGGCTTGCCCTCAACAACCACAAACCTGATTGCTAGGGCAAGACAGAACACAAGTAATCAAAAACTGGGCCATTATATTAAAAAGGCTAACAAAAATGACTGTCCTGACTTGATAAAGAAGTACTGTAACAATTTTCTCCTAGAAATGGAAACACATTAAGTTGAATCATTCAGATGAAACAAGACAGCAGGTGACCGTAACAAACCAGCTTTGTGAAGTTCAAATTAATTCTGTCAGCTCTATCTAAATAGAACAGTCTGAATAAATAATTTCTGTCTAGCAATTCATCTTAACAACAGGAAGCCCTTCCTTAATCTCTTATTTTCTTCTACTCTTTAATACATATAACCCTTATCTCAACAGTATGCACCTGGAATTCCTCAGGCCGATGTTTTTCCTCTGGCACATGTACCTCCTCCACTTTTGTCACAGCTGTCAGTATCAATGGCTCTTGCTTGGCACCATAGCCTAAAGAAGGGAGAGAGATAAGAGCATTGCAGAAGGTGAGGGGAGAGCAACTATTTTCCACTAACCTGAACTTTCTGTATTAAGCTTACAAAACACTAGGATTTGTTTCTGCATGGAAAGGTACTAGACAAGACAGACATAGACTATGAATATTTTAAAGGATGTACTCTGTGGGAATTTTGGATGCAACTTCATTTGAATTTTATGAAAGAAACATACCCATTATATTTTACTTGGTTTTTTGGTTGTTTGCTTTGCTTTTTTTTCTAAAAAAGTGTGCAGAGAGACATCAATGTCTTGAATCCAAATACTGTAATTGATAGACAATTTGGTATAACTATATGGACTTGTGCATAGGAGATTTTTATTTTTCAGTGAACTTGCCAAAGCATGTCCAAATAAAAAACTTAAATCTATCAGGTTACTCTCTCCCCTTATACTAGTAGAAATGTTTCTTCTTTTGTAGACTATTAAACTTACAAGAAGAAAAGTGTCATTATGGAGACCCTTTTATTTCTGTGCTGCTCTAAGTAAGCACCTATAAGCAACAATAAATAAAGATCCCCTCTTCTTTTATTGCTGGAACAATGGCCTTTAGAGATTCTTACAACAACAAACTCAGCTGATACTCTTGGTCTTCTCTAGTGATTTTAGGGCAGCTAATAGTTTGAGACCAAATTAAAGCATGTAAGAAAGAACCCTTTTCATCTTTTGCATTTAATATGGTACAGAAAAACCAGAAAATAACACAAGGTTATAGCTTTAGTTTACAAAGTGCAGAAAGATCAAAAATAATTTGAAGCAGCTTTCCTTAACTACAAAGCAAAAAGAACATGATTTCTCCCTGAAAATTTATTTCCATCCATATTAGATTACTTCTCCCTTCATACAGATTCTTCTATAAATAATATTTCCTCATCTGCATCCACAGGGGCTTACTGTTACATGGTTGAGAAAATGTGTGCACTGCCTACGTCCTTTTCTTCAGGGAGTACCCTACTCTGCCTATACTGGATTTTAACAAAGGGCATGCATGGAAAAGCAAGTTAAAACTGAAAGCAATGTGAGCATTCAAGCATTCAGAAACTGTAATTATTGCTGTGTGCAGACTTACTTCATGGTGTTCTTCTGTAAAATACAAGTAATCTGATTCAGTGACAGAGCAGGTAAACTATTTTTCACTATCACTGTGCAAAAGCATGCCTGTAGCTGCTGCTAGGAATGATGGACAGAAACGTGCTCCTTAAGAAGTTCCTACTGCTCATGCACCCAAGATGTCAGTAAAAGGCTTAAACAAAAGAACATTGATTCATTGAGCATCTGCTGGTTTTATTCTATCTGCTAAGAATACACCTCCGAATAAGAAAATTTTCTGACAAGTCATATTTTGTTATGTCTAGAAGAGCTTCTCCAGGATTTGCCATCCTGTTTGGACTTCCTCCAAAATTCTGTTGCTATATTCAAAGCATTTTCCTTCATTAGTTTTATTACAAACATTCCAACACATATATACACTTTAACATAGTCATGCCTTTGCAGGACAAGCTTAAGAATTTATTTATCATCTGCTCAGAAAACTATTCAAAAGGAGTGGAAGATTCAGCATAGAAATAAAAAAAAAAGGAGAAAAAACTTGGCAAGTCAAGATAATAAAATGCAAGTAAATGCAGAGGCTAAGCTCTAGTAATTATTTTTTTTAAACTATATTTTAATTTTCCTGACAAATTCTGATGAAAAGAACCACCCAAAGGATACCTGAGCTGGGAAACAAGAATTGGCACAGAGTGAAATACTGGAAGATATAAGTACCTAACATAAGACTAGCTGATTTGCAGATATACCAGGACAGAACACCTGTGTCCAAGGAAAATTAAGTTAGTCTACAGTTCTCCTCTGTAAGATTTGCTGAATAAATCTTCACATAGATGAATACTATTGGTAAAGGTACATGTAATGTATTTATCAAATCATTGAAAAATATAGCACAAGTGTCAATGCTTTAAAAGTTACATATTTTTTGCATGTCTTAGGAAGATGCAGTAACATAGATCTCTTAAGACTCAAAGTCATATCATCACCACCACCCAAAGCTCTCAGTAGGATGGCTTTGTAAGAGCAGCTCCCCAGCAGATACAAAACCAACATGCTGTGTGGTGTCATCAAATGGCTTAAATTCCTCATCATCTTCATAACGTCTCGGCCACTTAAGCTAAGTAAAAGCCTGTAAGCTGTTTACAAGTCAAACAGCAGGGGATAAAACTGAATGCAAGAAGCAGGCCAGAGGTGGCTAGGCAGAGTGCATTGCAAATGATATAAAACTTTGCACAGGTTTTACATAATGCCTCGGCCACGAGACAAGCAGTGACAAAAAGACAGAAACTAGCATCATGTGAAATGAACTCTTTCAGTACCTTCTGAGTCTCTTCTGACTTTAAACACGTAATAGTGCTCTGTTGTTTTGCACACAACTTCTCCCCTAGATCATGATGCTGAAAATAAATGCACTTGAAAAAGCAGACCCACCAAGATAGTACTGCCAAACATGATCCCTTCTGCTCTTAACCATCAAAAAAATCTCCTGTGATGTCAGATTTGCAGACTTCTAGCAAGAAAAGGAACTGAATACCAGCACTATCACTTCCAGAAATTTAGTTGTTCTGCTCTCAGTCCTACTGAAGAAGTGATAACCTGCCAAGTACTATTTTTCATAGAAAAGAGTATTTTTGTGAAGCACTATTCAATTTTCTGTTTCAGATCAAACATTAAAGCTAAACTTACCATCTGGGTCTTTAAAAGTCAGTGTGATAAACTTGCTAGCAACCATGAACATGAATATCACCCAAAAGCATGCAGCTAGCAGCAGCCACTGGTGGTGCATGTTGTCAGATGTGAGCCATATAAAGCTGGCACTTCCTGTTCGAAAGAAAAGATTGACACATTAATTATTTCTGCTACAATTTAGAAAAATACTTTCCATAATCAAAAGGAAAAAACTTTAATATATATATGTGAGTCATAAAACATAGCAGTAGAATTCACTTTTTGTCCATTCAGCTGTATTTTTAACCAACATTAAGGCTGAGGCAATGTAACCACTGGCTGCTATCAACAGGAGGCTTCACTCCTTCACCCCTGTGTACACATTCTCCCCTCCTGCTTGTGCTGGGAATAGCACTGTCTGTTTGACTGCCTGGGGAAACAGATCAAAAACCCCAATTTTTAAAAAGAAGTTTATTTTTTGATTCAGCTTAGCAAGACAGCCCATTGTAGGAAAGGAAGGGAAAATTAAGAAAGATGTGCTCTCAGTGGTAGATGTAACATTAGCACTACACTTGGTTATCCCAAATCAGCTTATAACATATAACATGGACTCTTCCCCTGCCCAGCCTACAGAAATCACAGGTGGGAAACTACCAAGCTGGAACACTAAGCTTAAGCTGGCCAAATATTTTTCAGTTTTCTTGCAGCAGTGCCTACTATCTGTAGCTGTATCCCTGCAGGGAAGCCTCAAAGACAGAACTTCCTCAGGAGTGCAGGACAGGTTACCCAAACAACTGAGACTGCAGTTTTAATGTACAAAGACATCACCCACAGGAACTGACCAAACACTCGCAGCTCTATCCGGATTTTTTAAACTGCTATCGTAACAAACCATTTTCTGTGGCTGTTAAGTTAAGATTAAATATAAGGAAACCAATGATAAAAAAGACTGAAGTTCCCAGCCACTAAGAGAAATGGAAAATTTTAAGCTGTATCTCTACCTGAATTTCCAATTTCTGATGGGCACCCCCACATGGCGGTGGACACCAGGTATCTGTGAAAGCTCCACTGCAAATAAAAGAACAACTCACATCCAAAACCTACAAAAATACAGCACTATTTCTCTACTGTTGCTGTAGAGATAAGACACCTGATGGGCTGAACCCAGGTGCTAAAAAGAATGAATGCTTCCTTTTGAGGACACAAGCAACACAACATCTGAACATTTAACCAAAGAGGATCTAATACAAAAATCTCATACAATGACATCCTCACAACAATCCCATAAATAGCAATAGGATCAAACTTAGTCCTGAAGTAGCCACATGCAACTTCAAGGAGAGCCACATCTGCATGGTTTGTGATCAAAATTTCTATACAGCCATTTAAGTGAATTTCCAAGGAACACAAGAAATACTCTCATTCCCAGTTATGGTGCAAAGCAAATGTTAGTTAATACTTCTAAGGAAGTGTTTATAAAGTTTTTCAGTCATATACCAGTATTCTACCTTCTTCATTCCCACAAAGTTTCAATAACAGAACTAAGCCTGGTTTTGATGTTTCAGCATGTCCACCTGCAACATCACTACTACTGCTACAGGTGCCAACTGCTTTTTCAACTAGCTTTTGCCTTCTAGCAATGCAAATGTTTCCGGGAAGAGTTCTCTCCATAGCTGACAGCAGTGAACCATCTTCAGGATATGCTGAAAGCCTGTGCAGGCAGTCGAGCAGTTCAAAACAGACTTGGGATCCAAATGATGTATGCAAAACGCGTAAGAGGAGGAAAAGAACCGAGTATCTCCAGTTAAAGGAAAAAAAAAAATTAGCCAGGATAGCAGTGTTCAGGCCTTTTATCTTCTCAGTGCAGCATTTTTCAGCTTGGCTTCTCAAAGTTCGTTTCTTTCCCCTCTTCTTTCATGAGTCCATTTTTAAGTACTTCTAAAAACACCACACCCCGGTATCAACTGTCTTTTGGACAATTACAGGTGCTGTGACCTCCATTAAGAAAATGTTTGTCATCTCCTCTTTTTTGCTGCAATTCTCTGGCTGATAACTGATCATGCAACACCCAAAACATGCTTATTCTTCATGATCTGCAAAACTGTTGACCAGGAAAGGCAAATATTGTAGGAATTCCATCAGACTGGCCTCTTTTCAGCTAAGTAGTTGCAAAGTTATTCCCATCCTACCACTGCACTAGTGCAAACCTGCCCTAAGATTCATGCTGAAAACCACCAGGTCGCAAAGGTCCTCATTTTTCAGTCTGCCATGAAATGCACCATCTTCCACTTAAGCACTGAGATTTGTTACCTTTACTCTCAGACACTGCATTCATTTGCAGCAGCTCTCACAGAAGAAAAGAATTCAGATTGGATATCAAGACATAGAACTGTAGCAACAACATTTTTTACTTTTTAGGTAGCTCTGCTAAAACCACGAGAACCGTTCAACACTCAAAGCACTGAATGCAGCAGACTGACAGGAGCTTGCAGAGAACACTCTGCAGGAGGAAAATCTCTAACCATCAGCTATGGGCTTTTCAGAGGTATAATGAGAAGTCCAGGCCAAACCTCTCTGCCCAACTCAGTATATTTGCTCTACATAAAGCAGGGTAGAAACGGCCTCCAACATTCATAGCATCCCTGGTAGTCTGCCCACTTCTGTAATGGTGATGGATGCACACCATTCAGTAAGGACTATTGATCTATATCCCCTTATGTAATTTATGTATTGGATTTCTAAGAAATTGTGTTAAATCACATGGGAAACGCAGTTCCTGTGTGCTCTGACCTGAAATGCAGTTAGTGGAGAGAGGATCCTGCTGCCAGGTCCTGTGCTGTAGGGACTGGAGAGCACTTCAGCCAGTCTCCTACAAGCAGTACAATTCTCCCCTTAAGGACAGGGCTGAGAGAGCAGGAAGGGGTCAGAACTGCAGCCACATCCATAAGAACCACCACTTTTACCTTTTGAGACGTGGAAGCTGAGAGGGAAACATTAAGCAGTTTTGTCTACTCTTTTTTTTAGTGTGCACAGGAAATCTGCAACCATACTCATGAATGTGAGAATTTTGTCAGAGGATCTGTCATAATTTAATTATGATGTTACTACACTGTTACAGACTTCTAGCATCCTAAAGCACATCTGTATCAGCAGCTCATCACTTATCTCAAGAAGCAGAACTATTCAAAGATACAGATAGGAGTACCTCAACCATTATGTTCACTTAAATGCAGTGATCAGTACTTTTTTAAAAAATAATGTGTTTATGTTGTTTCTCTGACTCTACCTTAATATTTTTATTGTTTTCACATAGGGCAATTGCATTTCCTATTTTATGTCTAACCTTACCGCATTTCTGTTGCCTCTCTTGCACTTATTTTCTAGTAAATATATGTACTAGCTTCTGGTTTTTCTCTTTAAAAGGCTCCTTCAGCTTCCAAAACAGTCTCCTATTTCTGGTTGTCTAAAACACAATTTTTCTTTACAACCAGACAAATGCAAGAAATATGCTGAAGGTTCAGTTCATTTTCTCACAATGAAATACAGAGCTTTCTGGTTACTTTCTCCCTCTTATTGCAATTCTACACTTTTTAGGAGCACAAGATGTCAAAACTCCTGTCCCCACCCATCCCTCTGTCCTTCCCTCTCAGGGCTACCACAAAGACAAACTGTCACATAACCCTCAGATTAGCCAGATGAAGGGTTTTGCATGAGAAAAAATGGGATCACCAGCATACACACACCAACACAAACATGAACCAAAGATCAAGACACAGAGTTGCAGGCTTGACCCGTGGCCTGCAAGTAACCTGCACCTCAAATAAACACTCTTTGCAGAAGACTGCTGTCTTCAAGTGAATGATGGGACAAAGTGTGAAAGACATAAGCAGCATTAAAACTCAGTGCACAGCCTCTGGCTCTGCAGCTTTTGCTGCTTGCACAGGGGCTCCTTGGCAGGACAGTCCCTGCACGGATCGTCAATGGCAGTGACACGCCAGGAGGCCCAAACTCCCAACTGCTTGCCCATCAGCACATGATGGCTGCTGGAAATGGAACTGGTAAGGAAGGCCAAGCAACAGCTAACTGGGACAACCGAATCCATTTTCATCAATGCTTCCTTTGTGGTATCTTACAGGTATGAAAATCTGGCCTATTTGTTATACTTTAAAACAAATTCAGACTAACATATATCACAGACGCTCCTTTGGCAAGTTGCATGATGCTACTAAACGCTGTAAAGTACATCATAAGAGGCTGGTTCTTTCCTAAGGCTCTCCTCCTCCCGAGGGCACTAACAGGCCTGTGTGTCTGCTCTTCCAGCTCCCGCAGGGGCCCGGAGCGCTCCCTGCGCACGCAGTTCACTGGCAGCGGGATGCGAA
>VXBQ01011202.1:237913-253931 GCA_013400175.1 Phainopepla nitens | reverse complement strand
CGCCGGGAACGGGAGGAAGGTGAAGGCCGCCGCGGGGACGGCCCGGCTCGGCCGCGAGAAGACGCAGCGCCGCACCCGGCCGCCCGAAGGCGGGAGGGAGGGAGGAATGGAGGGCGGGCTGGGCAGCTCTGCCCTCCCCGCCTATTCCCTCCCCTCCCCGCCTGTTCCCTCCTTCCCCTCGAGCTGGCCTTCCAGCTGGAACCACGTGCGTGCGCTTGTATTCGTGTGTTTGGGTTGTTACGTTTGGGTTTTTAACTGTTTTAATATCTTTCCTAGGTCACTAACGCTCGTGTTTAAAAAAAAAAAATGTATGTATCTGGAAATCACAGAATCATTTATATTGGAAAAGACCTCTAGGATCTTTGAGTCCAATCGTTCCCCCAGCACTGCCAAGGCCTCCACTAAACCGTGTCACCAAGGTTCACATCTGTGTGGTTTTTGAATGCTTCAGGAAGGTGATTCCACCGTTGCCCTGGGCAGCCTGTGCCAATGTTTGACAACCTTTCCATGAAGAAATTTTCCCAAAAACCTGACTTAGATCCTTGGAACAACTTGAGGCTCTTTCCTCTGGTCCCATCACTTGCTGCTTGTGACATGAAATTGGTCCTCACCTGGCTACAACCTCCTCTTACAGGGAGTTGAAGAGATCAGTAGGGTCCCTTTCCATGTGACTCTTCCTCCCTCATGCTTCTCCAAACACTTCTTACTATTTCTTCCATTTTCTGAAGCCCACCATCAGGCAGGAAAGCTGCCCTTGGTCAGGCAGGAATAAAACAATTCACCTAAAACCAGCTGGCAGAGCCAGGCATTCTCCAACCCCTCACCCTGACGTGACAGACACAGGGTGGGTGTAGGCTCCAGGAGAATGCTGCCCTAAAGCACCATGAAGAACAGCTGTAGTGTGATGACAGGTATTGTCTGAATGCTGCTGGAGCCCAGCCCAGGCTCCTTTTCCCCCAAAAGCACTGCATAGTGCACGCAGTCACTGCACACAGCTGTGCACTCAGTGCTCTGCTCACTGGACAAGCAAAATGCTCACCTACAGGACTCTGATACCCACAAACCCTGTCAAAACCAGGTGCCGGTGATGTGTCTCTTTTTAGCGTCTATTTAAACAGGTACTCTTGATGACATATTGCAGGCTGTTAGAGGAGGATTTATACTCTCTGATCCATGCATTTTCAGACTTGACGACTGCGGTGCACTTTGCTGAAGCCTGACCAAGGAAGTCCAAGGATTCTATTGTTGGTACAGATACCATGGCCAACCTATGGAGTAGAACAGGCTAATGCAGATGTGTTAGCAACCATGTGTTCGGTGCTACGCTGACAGCTGCTGGTCTCCAGTGAAGCGGCAGAAACACAGATCTCACTGGGAACCAGTGGCCAAAAGCCAGTAATCAGAAACCCAGCTCTCTGCCTGACTCTGTGTTTGTTTGTATCAGCACCTTGGGACACCACATCTTGTGTGTTCCTTCCTCTCTGCTTGTGAAGTAGAAATGATGATTGATTGCTTTTTGGCAAAGCACATTGGAAATCTGTGGCTGTCACCAGTCTGAGTCTTGCACACGGTAGAAAGCTGCTCCTTTCTTCAGGTTTCAGTGATTACTACAGTTGCAGCAACGCACAGATTTATTAATAAGCAGTCTCCAGCTGTGAAACCAATTCCTGCCAGATTATCAGGCTCAACCTAGGAATTTTAACCTTTCAAGTACGTTGTTACTGACATGTATAATAATTAATCCAGTACAAAAGAGACCAATTTTCCAAATTAAGCCCAGTTAATAAGCTTTGTTGCCAGTAATCAGGCCTGAAGTGTCTGATGAAGTTGAAGAATGTATTTCATAGGCAACTGTACTGTTGGATTATACAGTTGCTAGTTCAGGCCAACAAGATTCTTGCTGCTAATAATGCTAAGCTGTAGTGGGGTTTAGTGCTTTAAATAGGCAGCAAAATCAACGTGTGAGTCTGGGTTCTTTTTAATATTGGAGAATTTTTACATTGCCAGAGCAACGTAAAGGATAATTGAGCTAGTGAAAAGTCACCCTTCTCTCTCTCTGGAATATTCTAGAGTGTCTTTCTCAGGTACATGGCTAAAGCCAGTGGAAGTGATGTACCCATTTTTTCTGTAAAGACATGGGCCTAAACTTAAAAAAAAAATACATCTTAATAACACTTTCAATGTTTATGCCACTAGAAAAAGGGTTGTATGCCCTAATAACTCTAGTGTATCTTTATTCCATGTTTGGCATTTTACCTGGAAGGGTCTTAGAAAAGATCCATATTTGCAGCTTGCCCAGTCAGGGAAGACCAGGTATGCCTCATTCAAGCATTTTAAGAAGTCGTTATCTGTCAGTGGCAGGCTGTCTTGACTGCCCTTAGTATAAGTTAATTCTAAACAGCATTTTAGATATTAGCAATTTAGATATTTTAAGCATACCAAAATGTTGAAATGAGCCCCTGTCTTGGACAAGATAAGTAATCATCCATACTGCAGTTTACAGTTGAATACATCCAGCCTAATCACACTCAAAGAACCTTCATTTTCCTTGACCTTTCAAGCTCATAGTATTCAGCAGAAGCCTAGGCTTGCCCATATTGTTAAACTTATGCTATGTTTATTTTTTGCTTTTTGCTGTTATTTCAGGTTTTAATCCAATGCCAGTTACTAGGATTAGTCTTGCTAGCCCTTTTTAGTCATGCTTTGTTTCCATATGAGCTGACCTTAAGACAAGTCACCTGCTCAGCATCGAGTACTCACGAAGATTTAAATAAATCTTATTTAAATCAGCAGGAAGGCATACTTTTCCTACTGCAGTGCCATTATTAGTGAAATCATATATCTGCTTCACAACTGCATTTCTAAGGCATGACTGATCACTAGAGGAGATCTCTTGTGTACAAGTACCTTGATTTACAGGTCAGACATGGCACCATTGATATGAAATACATTTATTAGGGTGTGATCTTCATCACCAGATTCTGTCTCTTTCTGGAACTTAAGGTAGCTTATGTAAATGTGGTTTGGGTTGATACAAGATAGAACATATAGAATACTCTGTGGCCTCTACATTAAGAGACACTGTGGAAATGAAAAAATAGGCAGGCCAATGAATTCAAGGAGGTACAGCCTCATACAGATGCAGGATTTACTAATACAGCATAAATATAATATATAAAGTAGCATGTATTTCCTGGATTATTTTGTTTTTATAAAATAACTTTAGCAGAACATAAAGAGCATGTCAAAACCAGGTGCTCTTGCATAGGAAAGATTGAGGTGTGTGGAGGGACTGGGGGGACATAGGGCTAATATCTGTAGCAAATTCATACTGACTGTGGTAGGGGTAAAATCAGGTATGTAAGCAGCAAATGAGATGTGTTCATTTGAAGATTAAGTTAACTTTTTATTTTGGGTTAGAAGCAAGTTTTACCTCATGATGAGTGCTTTGGAATTCTTAAATCTTTGCATATCATTACATCATTTGATTGCCCTTTGAGAAGGAGACAAAAAGTTTAGATTGAGGTAAGTAGGTCATCAGCTGAACCATCTAATTTATCTTATACCCTTCAGACATTTAGTCTGAGTTGGTAGTCTGAAAAAGGAAAACAGATTTGGGAAGTTTATTAATAGCAAAGAACCAAACGTGCTGCTAGGACTGGACTAGGGTAGATAAGAACTACATGTAATTATCAAATCAATGTCAATTAAAATTGAACCTAATGGTTTAAAATTAATTATATGGGTCATAAAATGAGTGCAGTCAATCAGCAAATTATCATGTCAATGTAGCAAGATAAGTCAATTCTTTAAATAAAAATCAGAAATAACAATTGAATTTTAAATCCCAGTTATGTGTGTTTTCCAAAGTAGAGAAATTAGGACAATTGACTGAATCACTTGGTGTTCCAAACAAGTTACTCTATTGCAAAGTGACCTGCTACCTTCTTTTAACCCTCCCCTTTCCCCACGGCCCAAATCAGACAGCTGGATTCATGTGGCAGAGTCAAACTGGCTAGCAGCTGAGTCTTAAATTCACCTCCTGCATTCCCCAAGGGACAGAGTATTTCCAGGCTATTTCGAGGTGACAGAGTTGCTGTGACCCTGCAGGTATGGTGCTCATGGTTGCATCTGTGACTTAGGCTCCAGTGTGGGCAAGCTGCAGCTACCTGTGCACCTACCAGTGCTCTGCCTTGACTGGAGAGGAACTGCAAGATTGGCATTGCACAGATTGAGAGCACCAGAGCTGCTCTAGGCTTAGATAAAGAAGTAAGGCAGATTTTTAGGTGGTTGGTTTTTGGTTTTGGTTTTGGTTTTTGGTTTTTGTCATTGTTTCCCTAAAAGATATATTGAGTAGAGGCAGCTGTGCTATTCTGAACCAATACTTCTCTTAACCAGTGTTTGAGATGACACTCTAAAATATTGAAAAAACACCTAAAACCAGCATGCTAAGCAGAAGACACAATTCCTGACATATCTGATACCAGTAGTGCTGCTGTAGCAAGGGTTGGGAGAGCTGTTTTCTTCTGCTTGATTATCTCCACGTTAGAAAACGGACTGGTTTTGGGGTAAGTGGGAACACCTGAGGGAGCCTGAGGGGTGACTTGGGTCATGGGGGTGTGAGATTAAAAAAAAATGAGATGTGGAGACAGGCACAGAACCTGGGTCCCATTTCCTAATGAATGTATGTAGATTAGAATGTTTTACATTAAGTGGAACAGCTTTCACGGGGACGCTGAGTGCTTCAAATAATTTATAACTTGCTGCTTAGGGCTGGCTCTTGGGAGGTGGCAGATGTGGTATCTATCAGGAGGAATTTGAACATTTGTTTCCCATATCCTTATAGCTTAATAATTAACTAGTAACTGCTCCGCTCTTGTGAAGGCAAGAAAAAAAGTGTTTGTGCCAGAAATTCAAGGAGATATAAGTCTCAAAGGGTTATCCTAAAATGACAGGCATTGTGCTACAATGCAGACTTGGGAGGGCAAGTCTGTGAGAGGTGGGACTTCACAGCAGAGGCATATCCTTCTGACCAAGGTACTGCAAAGGCAGGCTGGGCTCTGGCCACAGGGAGTGACTCCCCAGGGAGAGCCCCTGTCCTCCTGCACACTGTGGCCCCTGTGCCATACCTCAGAGTGTGCTCCTCTGGGGGTATGGTCCTCATCCAAGAATAATTTTGGAGCTATTTATGTGTGACTGTTCCCAGTGGAAACAAAGAGCCCATCATTTTACAGAATCTAGAGCCTACTCCATAGCTTCCTTGGCTCTTTAAAACAAACAAACAAACAAACAAACAAACAAACAAACAAACAAACAAACAAACAAACAAACAAACAAAAAGAAAAAAAAATCTGCTCACCTCCAAAAAGAAGAGAAACACAGGTTGAAAATTCTTTGTGTCTTTAGAGGATATTTTTTTTTCTGCCTTTCTGAATATGAGCTGTTAACTATGTTACTATGTGTCCTTGTCCTTACCATTCATGTTTACATGCTGCAATATTAAAAAGAAAAAAGGGACAAGGAACTTCCCCAGTCACCATGTAGACAGAAATAGGGATGGGGCGAAGAATAAGAGGGAGAAGTTGGATTGTTTTGAAGAACGTGGCGTTTGGATTTGCAACCCTGAGGTGACATAAATTCTTCAGTCACTGAAACTTATGTTGAAGGTTCTTGCCCTTGAAGAACAGAAACATCAGGCCCACAAGACCTAGCTTTACCTTGATTGTTTGTGGCAAATTTTATTTCCTTCAGCGTAATGTTTCCCAGGGTATTAAGGCACAGCCAGTCTTGCACTGCAGCAATAAAACTTGTTCTCACTAAGGTGAGAACACGTGGGAGATGTCTATCTGAAAATGCCCATTCCTAAAATAAGTGTAGTTTAGCCACTTATGACAACCATGACCAAAAAGAGCCCTGAAAATAGGAGGGGTAGGGTAAACATGGAAAGTTTTAGTGATATTGCTTTCAGCCTCACTACAAGGAAAAGGCTTGAGAGTATAAGATGATTTCAACATTTAATATAAAGCTTTGACTTCTCGCAAAGTATAACTGATGGTTACCAACTAGCCTCTGCATTTATTCAGCTCACCCAAAGAGCAGTTGATGGTTTGGAATTGTGTGACCACCAGTCATTCATCAAACCTTATGTTAGGACCAGCCATAATAGATCAACCATGAAAAACATGTTTTATCTCCAGAATTTCTTCATTGAAAAAGAGGGAGAATGATTTTACATCTTCTTGCTTTGTATTCAACTTAAAGAAGGTTAACAAGATGAACTTCACCTTCACAGACAATCTCTGACAAGTAATTTAAGATACTCAGTTGCAAAGCACACATGTAAATTCATAAGCCACCTGTTATTATTGCAATTGGTATTTGATAAAGGCAATATTGAAGTTGCCAGCTTTATACTTCAACCAAAGAAAAACGTCACTGTTTAATGCTTTATATCCATCACTGCAGTGTTTAAGAAAGTGTAGTGTTTTAAACATGATCTGTTTTTTCAAGTGTGTTGCTCTAAATTGCAAAATCTACTCTGAGCTCAAAGTGATGAAATTAAATTAAAAAAGAGTAAGCCAAGCCAAGATGTGGTTTTCAAGTGTGAACTAAGTATTATCATAAAAAGTACATTGGTTCAGTGGTACAAGACACCATCTTCTAGCACAGATCCTACAGACTCTTTTCTCAGTTCCTTTAAAAATATTGTGATTAGCCCATATCAACTGTATTAAGCATTCCTCTCTTATCATATAATATCATAAATTCTTATTAAATACAATCTTTTTTGACCCTTCAGAGCCAAACCTTTCCCCTTCTTAGGCTGTCATCTCTTGCTGCAGGGCACTAGATCCTCTGTTCACCTTCAGGCTCTGCTTACAATAATCTTTGAGAATTACAACTATTTCTTTTTTTTTGGTATAAGGAAAACCCCAGCCCTGCATTTGGAAGCATCAAACCACTTAGGCAGGCAAATTTCCACAGCAACACTATCTTTGTTTTAAGTTGTATCCCCAGAAAAGAAGGAGGCTGCCATCCATCCACCCACTTACCAATTCCCTCTAGACATTCTGTCCTTTTATATTTTACATCCTTTAACTAGTGGGCTTTCCTGGTTTGAAAAAAAACCCTACCAGAGCAGTTAGCATGCACTTTCCTGCAACATCCTTTTTTCCTAATTTACTCATATTCGTTGAGCACGCACTTCATTAAGGAAACTCTGTCACTGAGCAGTGACCCATTGATCCAGCTACTGCAAAGAGGGCAGATTATTTTGTCCTTCAGGAATGATAAACAACAGCAACACACACTGAGCCTCATTCTCTTGGATAACTCATGGTGCCACATTGTGCCTTGCACTGCTGTTGTCTAAATGTGCTCCTGTTACAGAAGTTCTTGGGTCATATCAGCTTCTGCTGTTCTCTTGGTATCGCTGGAGTTAGAACAGGAAAATTCATTTTGGCTTCGTTTTCTCCAAACTGAAGGCAGGGAGCTCTGCTTGATTTCTCCTTTTTTTTTTTTTTTTTTTTTGCACTTTCTCTAACAATATCNTTTTTTTTTTATTTTAAATTGTTATCACACTGTAGTCATTATGAGATTGTCCTTAAGCCATGGCACACAGGTTTCATCTTATCCAACTCCTTCACACAGGAAAAAAATCTCTTTTCTTCACTAGGATTTTACAACTGGATAAGTGAAGTATGTTATTGATTTCATGGCAAAAACAAAGCTGCTTTTAAAAAGTGCTTGATAATGGTAGTTTGAGACAGAAGTTACTTCAAGACTGTCTTTCAGAGTTGCAAGGAAGACAAGGAATGGCAGCAGCATTGCTGCTTTATGCCAAAAATTCAGCAAATTGCTAGAACTTGCCAGACTACACTGTAAAGTGAATGTGGTGGGGTTTTATTTAATGCAGAACCAGCAGAAATTTGATACAAAAATATGTTTCTCACATAGAACAGAGGACATTTAAAATATTTTTCAAATGATAACTTGGATTTTGGAAATATATTTAATATACTTTCTAGAAATTGTTTTTGTAAATTTATTATGCCTCCTGAAGCTTTATCATAGTCTTTATTGGCTTCATTAATGTTGTACTCATTTATCTTACTATAAATTGTCATAGATTAATTGATTTTAACTTTACATCATTCCTCACTATTCCATTAAACACTATCTTCTTTAGAGAGTCTGTTGCCAACTGGGAATATGATAACTCTGTCAACAGAAAGAAAAAAGAAAATTGGAATTGCGTGCAATTAATTCTCCTGTCTCAGGACTATTCATCCAGCAATATAAACATAATATAATCTCCAGTTTCATGTGCCTTCATGTCACATACCTCTGGCCATCATAAATCTCTGAGGTTTACAGTGATAACCCAAACAGGGTTTGCCAGTTACTGCACTGTATCTTTTTATATTAACAAATTATGAGATGCAGTCCCAATGTGCCATCTCTGCTAAACCTCTCCCCAGTGACATGTACTTTGGAGAAAGGTACCTGATATAACTATTGATGCAGCTGCCTGGTTTGGGTTTTCCTCCTTCTTTAACGGTTAAGTCAGGTAAAAACCCTAAGTTCTCTGCTCACTTTTGAGTGGGGTGCCTTACAGCAAATTATAATGCAGAAAAATGTCTATCTTCTCTACTTATATGCTAGAAAGACTCCAGCCTCCATAGTTTTGTGTAGTAGGGCTGAGAGAGGCAGGGACTGAATTTGAGAAAATATGAGGGATAGAGTGGTCCTCTGCTAAGTCAGAAAGTAGTTTTCTCAGCTCTGTTCTTTGTCATTATTTCCCTCAATTTTCTCTCAATTTTCCCCCCTTCTTTTTGGCTTTGGAGTAATTCCTTCTTTATCTTGGAGCCTTCAGAGCCAGCAGATAGTACAGCAGTTGCCATTGAAGACAGACAAGATGCATTCTCAAAATGTGTTGCTATAAAGGGGAAAAGCAAGTTAGCCTTACTGCACTTCATGCACAATGTTGCTAGCATTGAGGGATGTTCAGATGCTTAATTATCACAGGGGTTTTATGCTCATAGTTTAAACCAACTCAAGACTGAAGTAGTTTACTGAATTATTAACAGCACATAATTGATCAGCAGTTAGTGAAAAATATATTCTGGAGCTATACCCACAGATAAACCTCAACACTGGACACTGAACTAGAAATTTTTGAACACCCTTGTATAACTAATCCCCAAATTCTTCACAGGGAGGGACAAGTGCCTGCCTCTCTCTCCAGGGTAAGGGGCTCCCCTCCTCCCCACTTCTCCTTTGGGGGATGTGTGTGCTCTGGCTATGTGAGATCCACCAATGCTCCCACCACTCCCTGAACCCTCATGCCACCAAGTAAGCTCTGCTGGAGCACAGGTGCAGAATCTGCACTACATCCAGTGGGTCACTGTAGAAGAATTTCTTATTGACCAGGGACACAGAGTGCCCCTGGAAAGCCTGGACAATCCAGCCTTGGCTTAGCTGTGGCCTAACAGAGGCCTGCAACCTTGAAATAACCTTGAGAGGATGGAGCCATGAAGGTGGAAGTAGCCTGACCTCTGTCTTACCTGTCTGTAATTTATGCCAATAAAAGAACGGTTTAGAGACAAGTCAAAAACCAGCAACCAATTAGGTAGAATGTTCTTCAAGAAAGAATGTGAAGTATTTTATCATATATAAGACATGAACATGACGATTGAAGCAGAATATGCCATGCTACTGTATCAGTAAGAGTGTTGTTATTCTAGCCTAGCTCCTCGAATTTCAGGACCTTGCTTCAGGTCACCCCTCCCGAGTGGCTTCTGTGTCCCCCGTTACACATGGGTGCTGCAGTGCTGGTGCTGAGCAGGGCCTCTGTCACTGTCAGACCCTGCTCTGTTAACATCACTAGGGCCCTACCCCCTGTTGCAAGTTCTGGTGCATCTTTTGCACTTTTCAAATTCAGTTTGTTTCAAAAGACTTCAATTTCCTGGTTACTGTTAAATCCTAGTGATGGTCTTCTTCCTCTATAAGCAGCACCAGTTTGGGCAGGCATCTTCTCAGACAGTTTCTGGTGTTTCACTCATGTGCATTGTGGATACTCAACTTCCTGTCTTACCAGGTTATTTTGTTGAAGGTGGTCCACAAAAGCTTTCCCCCACACATTATTTTCCTGTCAAGAAATACTTATTAAGAAGAGAAAGTAAATACAGATAGAGGATAGGAACTCCAAAATGTCTGTATTCCTGCCACCATGCTATCATTCTCCCTCATTTGTCCTGTCTTGTCTAGTTGGTGCATCATATTATGGGAGATCTTTTTCTATACATTTATGTCTAATGGTGTGTCTAGATCTTGGACTGAAACTTTGGCCCCTGTTGGGCCTGGAAAGGGCTGAGCAACACACAGTTCCCAGAGCAGAGTTCAAGTGAGCAGAATGGCTCATTGATGGGGTCTTTCTCCAAGCAGGGAGAGCTTTCTTAATTCAAGGTTTGGCCCACATGGAGCAACTAAACTCAAGAAGATAATATGTAAATAGGGTGTTAATCGATACAGATTAATTCTGCATCTATAACAAATGCCACCATGCTTCTGCAAACAGACCTTTGGGAAAGGATAACAACTAAAAAAAAAAACTCACTCAAATTTATTTGAGAAGGAGATTAAAGGCTTTTAAAAGACATTCAACTGTAAAATGGTTCCTTCTAAGGAAAACCTGCCTTTTGTTTGCCTGTGATTCTTCTGGACAGCTGCTTATAGGCAGACAAGGCAGATCTTTTGCCGTAGAGAAAAGATGTATGTGTTCTGTGCACCAAGAGCTCTAGGACTCAGGTGTGGAGAGAAACAGCTTCTGAGCAATTCTCAGTAGAGGCTATGGACAAGGCATCACTACTGACAGACAGGTTTGGACCCTAACCCAAATAGTAGAATTTGTATTAATGGCTCTTAGTTTATTGCTGGTTTCCAGTCTGGTCTGATTGCTAGACCCAGGAGTGGCAATTTCCATAGAACTTACAATTCCAATATTTTCAGGCTAATAAAATGCTCTCACAGCTGAAAAGTTTTGCATTTTGCTACAGTAAAGCTTTTGTGGAGTGATATAATCTAATGAGAAAAAAAAAATAGGCTAGTGAGCATCTAGGCATAACTGCTTTGGCCAAAGGACAGCATAAAAGTTAGCTTAACTCTTGCAGCTTAAGTCATGAGCCAGAAGGCATACAACAGTTCATAAAAATGACATTTAATATCAAAGAAGCAATCACATCTTTTTCAATACCAGCAATACTCTGTAAAGCTATAGTTGACTTGAAACAGAATGAGAAAAATTAATTGCTTTCATATTCAGTAAGTCAAATTACTTAAGAAGAAAAATACAGATATCTTCAGCAATACCTGTGACAGTGTTTGAGCACTCAACTCAGATGTCTGACAGGATTAAGTGCTGGTAAGTATGGCTAAGGGAAGCAGAGCTTTGGGTTAAACTCTTTGCTGCTCACTCATTAAGTGACATATAAGTTGGAGTGTCCAGAGGCCTGAGCTCCAGTTATTTAAGCACTCAGCTTCCCAGATGAGTTGGTTTTTGGGTGTCATGTTAAAGTCAGGCAGATGATGAGTCATATGATACCGAAATGGATTAACATAGTCTGGTGATTTCTTCTCTCTGGCTGGTGGGTTTGGAGTGACTGATCTTCGAGGAAACACGGTCAGGTAGTAAAAATGGTCTGGGATTGGCTCTCCCTGTAGTCAGTTCTTGGGGAGACAAACATTAGTTTTCAGCTATTCTCTTCTCATATAGTAATGGAGATGTAGGATTTGAGTATTTGCCAGAAATCTGAGATGTATGGTACGCATGTTTATCTAAATCTTTTACTCTAGTAATCAGTGTAAGGTGTCCACAGACTGTGGTGATCCCTCAATAAATACAAAATTATGATTTACATATAGCTATACCCAAAGAAAATTAAAGCCACAGATTAAATCATTCAGATTTAGGAGGCAAGGATGAATAAGCATCAGCATTATAATTCAGCTATTAAAATCAAATTTGTTCAGCTGGTGGTGTGAAGTATGTGTCAGCCACTCCAGCATTTGACTCAGAGACCACCTGGAAATTTATGGCTGGCCTAAGATGCCAGGAATGAATCATTCTGGACAAATCCTTGATGAAAGCTCAACTGCAGATATTGATTGAGTTATCCCACCAGTTGCCTAACCAGAAGAACATACTGCTTCCCTATCCAGCTGAGGCAACACCAAATAAAATTAAGCCAAGTCAGAGCTCCAGGTTAAAGATCCTTTCAAATCTCTCAAAATCTAGAAATTGTACTGATCCTTTATCCCACTGTAACCAAATACAGCCCACTGCTGTAGAACTGTTTCCATATCGCACAGCATGGTAGGTGCAAATTGCTCCATTTCAGAGGAATTTACACTTCTCTGGCTGAATGTAGTGGCCATAAAACCACATTTCTCAAAAAAAATTAGCCAATAAACTATCCAAAAGAATGCAGATATTCAGATTCCTAGTGTAGTTTCCTAACTTCACCATTAGCATCTGTCCTCCATTTTGATGTTCTTGGTTAACTCTTGTCTTTGAATTCCTGCCCAGTGGGACATGCTTTTAACTGATCCCCTTGAAATATTTACTTGCTGGCCTACTCAACTTTACAACTGCGGCTTTATAGCTGTAAAGTATAGCAACCCTACCACAAATAAAAGTATAAGATTGACTATTCTGCACTTACTTGACATTCTGCCAACCAAATCAGCACCTATAGCAGATGTCAGTTTTACAAAAGTATGATATGTGCTGGCAAAGCAAAGTTTGGGCCCACAGCTCTGAGTGCCAAGTAGAGCCTTGCCCATGTAAAACCAAAAATGAGACAAGCTCCCACTGTTTGGACCACTTGTTTGTGCTGGAAAGGTAAACGAATGTTCACTAAAACCACATCAAACACAGCCTTGTATTCAACGTAAGCAGGCACTATCATATGTAAGAGATGATGAGTAATGGGAGCTGTCTGCAGGCTCTGTGGCAGGTTTGGCTCATAAATTCTCTCCATTTTCAGCAGCTTTCCTCATCTTTCCAATCGAGTCGTGGGTGAGGTACTGAAAGCCCTCGGAGCAGGAGGAGGCTTTGTACAAAGTACTGCTGAGCTGCTGAGGGCAAGAGGCATGAGCAAGCAGAAGCAGCTTGGATGAGTTGGGATGCACTCAGGAACTGCTCAGTGGTGACATTTTGCACTCTATCCTTGCTGTCTGCAATAACTACTGATTTCATTGCAGAAATTATTTGCAAAAAGGAAACTAGCCCTTCACCTTTTTTTTCCCATTGACGCCAGATTTTCTTCTTATTCGCTTATCAATCACAGCATGTTTTATTCTAAAGTTATGAGTGTCATAATATTGCTGTTACTAAGTACATGCCAAGACTCCTTACAATAAAAAATCCTCTTGTTTTTCATCGACCCCCTGCTAAATCTTCATTTTTAACTCCCTTGTGAATCACTGAGGACACTGTAAGTCACCATTTTTCTCTCTTCATGCAGAGCACCCAGGACCTTAAAAGAGGAATTTTATTTATGCAGTAAAAGTATGGTTCATTAATGTGGCTTGGTGTTGATATATCAATTGGCCGCACCTTAGCTAACACTTTTGAAATTAAACATCCAGCAGCAAAGAAAGTTCTGATTTAAGGAAACTGAATGTGTTCACAATATAACACCCTCATATATTTGAAACTTTAGTTTTCCACACTTTCCTCATTCTTCTCTCATACTGCACAGCTGTGATAAAATACTATTTTCAGTTAGGAGATAAGGTATGATTTTTTTTGCTTGAATAAGTTAATTTTTTCTTGTCTTTGAGTATTAAACCTTACTTGATGCAAATGAAAAGCTCCATGGGCTTCACTGTAGGCAAAATTTGCTGAAAGAAGGCATGGAGTACATTTAAGTGACTCTCTGGTAAAGGATGAAATAAAGCAGCAGATGGTTTATTGTGCATGAGAAGGAGGAAGGAAAGGTTCAGGTAGCATCCAGTATTTTATGTAAGGTAGAAGTAGATTTTATCCACCCAACATGATCACATGCTATTACAAAAAAAAAAAAATCCCACTCCTAAACTCAAATGTGTTTAAAAAAGTTGAAAGAAGCTACCATATAACAGGCAGAAAGCAGAAGACTGTGCTTTTCTCACCAAATAGGGAAAGCCAGAGAACCACATCCCATTACAGTGAACTATCACTAACAATCTGGTCATAATTTAATAATACTCTCTTGTAAAAAAGATTAACAAACTATTAGGATTTTAAAGGATTAGTATCTCACATGTAGATATTAAAAAAAAAATACTAGCAAATAGTGAATCTATAATGGCTCTCTAAGATCCAGTGTTTCTGCAGCATGGGAGTGATTTGAATGCAAGATCTGTGATAAGCAGAGGAGAATAAACACTGCTGGTGAACAATAATTTTCAGTTTGGTTAAAGTGTTGAAAGGCAGAAAGAAGGTAGTTCGTATGAAAATGTGCAATCTTTCAGAGTATCTTTACCTTCTTTCATTTTACTGTCTACCTCTGATGAGCCCAGCTCACACTTAGTGGGGCTCTGCTTTCACATTTCTGTGGCTACATTGGCTTAAATAAATTACACCAAACACAAACCTGCTTCTCATTGCCATCAAAAATACAACACCATCCTCCTTTTATAAGCAAATTTAAAAACCACAGAGAGTCTTTCAATCCAGGATTTCATGGGCTTGGGTAGAAAGCAGGGCCTCTGCAAAAAGGAGCTATGGGCTTCCTGGAATGCTGCATCTTCTTTTTAATGAAAGCCTGGGCAGATTTGCTGTGAGAAACCATCATCACAAAACTTGCTGCAATCTGCTTTAGCTCCCACAGAGGATAAAAATTATACAGTCAGAGGGACTAATCTCTTTGAATTCTATCCTGTCTTGAAACTCCCATTCCACTTAAGACAGTGAGAATCTGATGACTGTCTGCTCTAGCAACGTCTGACCTCTCCTGACATCTCCTCACTCAGATTATTGCCCCCAAAAGGCTGTGATGAGGCAAAGACAGCCATCTTTCCCAGAGGAAGGAACAAAGGGTGAACTAATGGTGCTGGGGTCACTCGGCTGCTCTAGTGCCTCTTTACAGTTCAGGACACACAGCTGTGTAGCTGACAAAGTTGATGAAGTCTGGCTCCCCTTTTCTTTGTGAGAAAGCAGGTGTGTCTCCTCCCTGACTGCTCTGAGATGCTCGCACCAGGAACAGTCCTGCCATCTTCCTTTTAGTGTGCAGCACAGCCATTGAGGGACATTATGAGATGAGGGAGGATGCTGTGACAATAATACCTTCTGCAGCTTTTTATGTCTCATATCCCACACTGGAGCCATTGCCTCCCAAGCACATCTAATACATAGAATCATGGAAGAGATCATGTAGTTCCAACCCTGCTGTGTTAGAAGTTGGACAACTGAATATATATTTGCTTCAGCAGGCCCAAAGTCTGTTAAATGAAAGATTTGGGGAGGACTCTGCCTTTCTAAGTCTGTGATGTGGTTAGAAAGCATTGCTCTTAGAACTTGCACAGAGAAAACCAGAAGAATTTTCCATAGTCAAACCCAATGACTAAATCAGGAAGAAAGGAGAATCACTTTCTGTTGAGAGCAGATCTGTATCTTTTCTACAGCCATACCCACTATGAAATTAATTAGTAGGTGGATGGCTTTCTTTATTTTATGTGAAGGTAAATGTAGTAAAATGGGTTTTGTTCAATATGAAAGTTCACAACCCTTCTAATTAGAAGGCAAACTTTATTTTCCAAGCTGCCACGAGGACAAATAATTTCCAAACACTCAGCAAGCCCTACTACAAAACTGCATTCTCTGTTGCTCCGTCACTTGACCAGGCACAGCATCTTCTCATCTCTCACTCTTTCCTCTCGGTCACCTGTTCCAGAGGAGCAGCTTTGGCGAGGGATTCTAGGGGGTGGAGAACGGGGTACGGGTTTCTCGGGGCGGCGGGGGCGGCGGCGGGCG
>VXBQ01011202.1:220242-237780 GCA_013400175.1 Phainopepla nitens | reverse complement strand
TCCCACCCCCGCCCCGCCATGCCCTCGCCGCCGCCCGCCCTGCCCTGGCTCCTGGCCGCCTGCTGCCTCTGCGCCCTCCCGCGGGGCTCAGGTACGTCCTGGCGGCGGGGGGACGCGGGGACCCGCGGAAAGGGCCGGCTCCTCTAGAGGAGCCGCGTCCCGGCTGGGCTCCGCGGCGTTCCAGCACACCCGTGTCGTGTCCCGTCCCGCAGGGTTCCCGCAGCCTTTCTCGCGCTACCGGGACGGTGTGGAGCTGCTCCCAAACCAGGTACGTCTGTCATTGTCGTCTGACAGCGGTGCGAGGTGGAGAGTAGGGAAGGGACGGGGAAGGTGGGAAACGAGGCTCGTCTGTGGCAGGGAAATGAGGGAGGAAATAGGCAGCGGGCTGGCAATACCTCATTAAATACCCTGGGGGGTTGGTAAAGAGAGGAGGGAGGCTGGTGCCCCTTGCCACCCGCAGCGGCAGGTGGAATAGGTATGGGCCGGGTGTGGAGTGCGGCAGGGTGCAGAACAGGACACCTGGGTCAGCAAAAGACAGGCAGGCTAATAACAAGCCAGTCCCGAGTTCCCGAGCAAAAACACAGGTCCGAAGGCATTATAGACACACTGTTAATGTCTATTCTTTACCTTTTAAAGCAACTGGCACTGTGTTTCAGTCAGTGGATGAAAATGTCCTATCAACCCCAGGTAATTTGACTCCTGTAATGTGTTTGATCTGCTGAGACTCTCTCTTCCAGACATACTAATTGTCCTGTATAACCTGGAGTATCGATGTTTGCAGGTGGCAGAGCCTCTGCCAGAGAGCCAGCAGCTCTGGAGAGCAGAGCAAGTTTGTTGGTTGTATGTGCCCTCCTCCTTGTGAAACCAACACAGATCTAAGGAAAACCACATTTTTTTCCTTTCTTGTCATGCCGGTAGTAGCTAACACTGCAGCAAGAAGTGCCGGACAGTTGTGCAGGATTTAAAGGTCCTGTTTGGTCCTGGCTCCGTGCTTGGTGGGTGGATGGATTTTTTTCTGAGGTGCTCAGAGGAGAGGAGAGCAAGGGAAAGTTTTCACAGATCATTTCTTCTGGCCCAAGGCTTACAAATACTTTAAAAGAAAAAATCAGTATGTGAAAGTTCAGCTGCACTGTGTTTAATATCGAGCCCAAGGGTCATTTTCAAAGCAGGGTGAAAAATATTTTCAGCGTAAGGAAGTATTTGGAAGTTTTGAACATTTTGTGCTGATTTTTTTTTTCTTTCTGAAATGTTACGATTTTGTGAACCAAAACTTGTAGAAAAGAGTTCCCATAGCCTGTTTTTCAGGTGTCTTGCACCTCGCTTCCTTTGAAGCTGTATTCTCACCTAATGTGATTGCATGCATAAGAAAATCCCTGTCCTGTGGCAATAAGTATGGGACAGTGTATTTCAGTGTATGATTAAATATTGTAGTATTGATTGACTGAAAGGCTTGTAGGTGAAAATGAGCATAGATTAAACATGCCACAAACCAAAGCTATCCCTAGAACAATTAGACTAGAAAAAATGTATTTTAAATATAAGAGGTGGTTTCAATCTCTTTATAGCACCAGACTGTATTGATAACAGTTACATTGTGTGTATTCTCCTCAAACAAAAGAGTAATTTTTCAGCTATAATAGCATCAAAAGCTTTACTCTGCTTTGAGTGTTTTTAATGAACTGTGCTCAGTCTAAATTGATCTGGGATCAGAATCAAGCCTGTTTTCTATCAAACCATGTATACCACATTCTCCCAGTAAATGTATTAAAGAATTGCTTGGGTTTTTTTCAGCTCTCCAGCACTGTTTTGGATCCCTGTTATTCCATATTCAACAGCCTGCATAAAAATGAGGTAAGGTGTAATTGCTTGTTTTGTTTCAAAGCACCCCCTTCTTAAACTTAGAAAGCAACCACTCCACAACCAACTTTTTGACATTTCTCTCCAAACAATAATGTATAATCTAATGCTGTAATGGTTTAAGAGATGTAGGAGGGTATATAAAGATTTTCTTCTTGTCAGCAGTTTGCATGTAATTGTTAGTTACTTTTAATTATTTATATGAAATTGCTGTTTTTCACCAGTTCAGAGCTCAAGAACCAAAACATTCACTTAAGAGTCAGAGTCAGTATTTTAACGTGACCCTCGGTTCTGAATAACACAGGGTTAAATACACTAAAAATATACATAACATTGGATCAATAGCATATCTTGGATTATGCTGAACACGGAGGTGTATGACTGCTTTACTGATTTTAATACTCTATTTGCATTTCAGGATTTTTTGTGTTTCTGACTCAAAGTAAAGAGATTAAGTTGAGGAGTTACTGAATATAGCTCTTTTTGTTGGTGCAGATAACGACCTACCTCAATGTCAGTTCTGCTTTATATCACTTTTTTATTATCATCATTTCATTAAGAACCTTTTCCGTAAAATTTACTCAGCCCCTGGGTATATGCTAAAAAGGCCAATTTACTTGTGGAGGCTGAGTCCTCTGTTGTTTCAAAAAAGGAGTAGATCCTTCAAGACAATAATAGAAAGTATTTTGAAATGCATTTCAATATCTCTTCTTGCCAGTGTCTTTAGCTTATTATAATTCCAAGCATGCTTTCCTGAAGCAGTCACAAAATTCTACAATACTGAAGCTGATTGTATAAAAAATTCTAGCGTTTCAGTTGTAAATGTCTAATAAATGTTTTTGAGTTCACTATTGACTCTTTTGCTTCCACAGCTTAGCCAATGAGGGAACATCCAGAATCATCTGGTAACTTTGAACAGAGTCCTATTCCTGGTTACTGTTTTAGTTACTAACTTTGCAAAAAATTATGTATCTTCAAGATTGGAAGCTGAATCTCATACAATATCCTTTAAAAAAAATATGAGCTACACATCTGCAATGTGATTTCTAGGTGTGGTCTGAGTAAAGCAGCAGATAAAATAAATATGTGAAATATGGAAAAAGAACGATGTGAAGTTTTACCCAGCTGATCAAATCTCATATACATGAAGTCCCACTTTCTTAGCCCACAAGGAATCTTGAGAAGACCCTACAAACACGAGTCTTTATGTAGTGAACCCAGTGAAACAGTTATGAAATCCTACTAATGTCAGCTGAATTTAAATTTTTTATTCACAGAAGTATAGGATAATGTAAAAAAATATTCAGTCAGAGTTACGGATCCTATAGAGAAGGGTAGAAGGTGTTTTAAGAGAAGGGATGAAGCCTCAGCACTGTGAAAGGCAAAGTCCATGGAAATTTGGGCTTGAATGAGACTTGAACCCCACCTGGAGAATTTAAAATATTTTGTGAGAACTAAGAATATTTAACATAAATGCCCAATCAATTCACTGTGTGTTTGAAATTTCCACTCCAAAGATATTTAGAAGCTCAGTTTTTACCATATTTCTTTCACATAGTAATCTCTCACCTGTTATAAATTAGTTAGGATAATTGAAACTGCAGGCTGAGTCAGGAGCCAATCTCTATCTTTGCTTGGTGTGTAATAATCATATCAGAACAAAGGTAGCATTCGTATTATATCTCTGTAGTAGTCCCCTCCTTTTCATCCTTTAAAGCACCTTGATTGAGCAAGCATTTTTGTCTTCCCTAGTATTTCATAGCCCTGTAAGTTGATGTCAGTTGCTCTATACATTGTTGTCTTGCACCTTGAACAAAAAAATCCTCTTCCTATATACTGAACCATGATTCCCTATTTCTTGCTTGTATATTTTGTCTTTTAAAATTCCTTCTCTGCAGTTTCCCATCCCCCTGCTTTCCTGCATTCTCACCCTGTCTTAACATTCTTGCCCATTACATGTGTTTGTTTTTCAAGCCCACTCCAGGTAACTAAACCCATTCACAGATACAACTATGGCTATGGCACACAGACATCCCATTCCTGGCTGGCTGGGAGCATACAGCCTGGCAGCTCTATCATGGGCAGGAGGGCTCCCAAGCCAGGCTGCAGGTTCAGGGCTGCATCATATGTTGAACTTAGTCTGCTCACATAAAGTCACGGGGAAAATTTCTATTCGCTGAAGTAAGGCTGAGTAGAAAAATGAGCAATTTTCTGAAGAATAATGAGTGCAGGGGAAGGCTTAAACCTAGCAATCTTTCCTGGGTTAAAACCAAAGGCAGTCTGAAAGGTGAAGAGCAGCCCCATTTTAACAAGGTAAGAGCGATCAGTACAACTCAAGCCTGAGGAGCGGAGCTCCAGGCTGAGCTCTGCTTCACCCCCCAGAGCACAGCTGCCCTTTGCTGCACAGGGGAAAGCCTGTTGAATAATGGTAATGAACGGCATAACTTCCAGGCAAGGCTTCACATCAATCTTTAGAAAGATCAGTTTGCTGCTGTTCTTACATCTGTCTGTGATAAGTAAGGTTATCTCTCTTCTCACACGGAGTGTACCAGCCTCATCCGTAAGAGAGGGTCACTGTAACAAACAAAAACGTGCCGGCATCTTGATTAACTTACAGTGTCCACTTGCAGGAATCACAGACTGCTTCTGCAAAGTTTACGAAGAAGGTATGTAAATGTGAAGACAAGCAGTGGCAGTAGTAGTGGATAGGGAAGTATGTCCCTTTCCTTGTTTCTTTTAAAGTCAGCTTGGGTTTTTTCAGTGGTTGGGAAGTGATCTGTGCTGACCCTGCTTATACCCTATGTGTAAAGCTTTCTTTTATATCTCTCTTAAACCCCGTGAATCTTTAATTATGGTAATGTAGTTTATTTACATGAGACACAATGTCCTTCAGGTATTAATTTTTAATCAGCAGTCCAGATGAATGGGCATTGGGGACTATCAACATCTTGTTTGCATGCTGCTGAAAAGGGCCCCAAATTACCAATATGCTGATAGAATGGTAAAATTTGATAACAGATCGATGGAACTGAGTTTAAAGTATTTTGTTATTGTTTGTGTTTGATTTTATAGGACAGTCATGGAACTCTGGGGAGGCCCTTCTTCCTTTTCAGGGTATCTGAATCTCTTAGTTTTAAAGATTCTGCATCTCAGACATTGTTATATGTTCACAGACAAGAAGCTGTTTCACAAATTCTTGCTGCAGTTGTTTTGAATAGAGGCCAAATATCCCTTACTTGAAAGCTTAGGGAGCCATTTCCTCAAAAAGCTCTGGTTTGACTAAAAAATAACAAGAGTCTTGCACCTTGAACACTGGTGGATTAAACACTTCATTTTGTTTGAAGATATGCCTCTGCAAGTGTTTTATCTTGAGCCAAATCATCCATGTGGCTTGTATCTCTGAGACTGTCAAGGTGCACTGATGCTAAATAAATTAGATTAAACATGTGCCTGTGCTGAGTGTCCACCTAGTCTGAAAGGTCTGCCCAGGAAGCAAAGTCACAGTGCATAACAATGAAAATCCAAAGCAAAATTATCATAATTTCTCTCACATTTTTCACCCATTGGCTTGCTGAGCTCTGACATGGTCTAATGCCCAGTGTTGTTTAGACACACTCTGATTAACACCAAACTAATTTTTAGGAATATCTTCAACACATTTAAAAAAAAAATTAAAAATACTGTGAAGTAGGTCATATCAGGTAACCAGAGTACCAATTCAGCTGTCAATTATGCTTGATTTCAAATTATTTGTTATTTCAAGTTTCTATCTAGGTTCTTTCAGTGCTGGTATTTACATGCTCTTTCTTAGGCATGTGCCTATACTACCCCTATGAATTTAGACCCAAATCCTGAATGAGAATAATTAAAGACAGAATGTTTATCTTTTTGGGCAGAGGCTGAATGAAAATTCAAAGGCATAACCTACCCTGCATGGATCCCCCTGGTATTTGACATGTTGCTTTAGAGGAAAATCTCACTGCAGTTTTATACAGTACCCTGTCTGCATGATGGGTAGCTATTTTGGTGTGTTTATAAATCTGTAATCCATTGTTTCTTTACAATCATCTAATTATTATGTTTTTCAGCCTCGAAATGGAAGGACTATTGAAGGCAGTGGTAAGTAGGCAACCAAAAGTATCAAGAATTTCTTCTGCCTTTTCACTCACGCTGAGCCTCATGACAAAAGAAGGTACCGAGAAGCATTACAAACCTAGATACATTTCATATGGTCACTAAGAGTTGTCTTGACAGAAATGTAGGGGTTTTTCATGCTCAGAGACTTAGAGTACACACCCTTGACAGAGGGATGGTTTTCTTTGTCATGCTTTCCTACTCTAAAATAAGTCATGTTTGACTACAAGTAACAGATTTGGGTGCTTTTCTAAACTTTCAAATATCTAAATCTTCTAGTTTTAGAATCTGAAGCTTTTTAATTTCTAGCTTTGAAAAGAACCAGATGTACAGAACTGAGTACTAAGTCATATTCAGATCAACATATCAACATAAAATATGATACTGTGTTATTTTGTTTCAGAATACCATGGAATGTGAAGTTCAAGGATTCATTTACCAGCTTGATGACTTGGTTTTTTAAAGGAAAGAGACTTCCCACTGGACTGGTTGTCTATTATGTGACTCAGTTGTCTGGAATTTGCTGTTCTATGTAATAAATTTGCAATCAGTAATTCTTTTTGTTGTCCTTTTTTTTATTGAAGCCCATACTAGGCTTCCTTGGGTTATAGTCTAGCATTGCCTGGTGCCAGCTGTAATCAAAGGAAATCAATAATCACATTATGGACAATTTTCAAATGCAACAGCCAATTTCATTATATCTTCTTTAATAGGGTCATAAATGATAAGCTTGTCCTTTTGACTAGATAATATATTTCCCCATTATTTCAGAATAGGCATCCTGAACAACACTCTACTAAAACCATCACAGACATTTTAATGATTTATTTTGAGTAACTAAGTGCTCCAGTGTGATAATTGATGAATCCAAAGCACTTTGAAAGAAGAGGAACAAGTACTGCTGCTACATACAGATGTTACTTGGTCAGATGATGTATGCTTTTCAGCCTTGCCTTACTGGCTCTCACAAAGCACAAATGAGGCCCTTTTGAGAAATACTGTAATCATCTGCCCTTTTTTTCTGAAATCACGCATTTGAAAATGTAGTGCAGCTGATTGTGCTTGCACTGTATGGAGTGTTTTGGTATGTGAAGACATTTATGGGCACAAAACTTTAAGTACTAAGCAGTTACTTCCTTAGGAAGAAAAGAGCATAGTAAAATGCTTTGAGCGTCTGGGGATACAAATGAGACTGCAATTCCTGAACATAGCACTGATTTCCTCAAACCCTTTGTTATCCCTCCTTCTCACTGGCTACTATGGCATAGTACTATTTCAGTTATGCTGGCACAGCCACATGTGAACCAGATTTGGAGACACCTTTGTCTTTAAAAACAAACCCTGGGATCCCTGTGTTTCATTGCTTTGTGGGGTTTTATCTGGGTAAGTTCCCAGTTCGGGCTGTGTTGAAGGAAGTTCGGCTGGCACTTAGAGGGAAGGGATGAGTTGTTTGGCAACTGTTGACTGCACCTAAGGCAGAGTATTCAGTTTGGAGCCTCAGAATACAGGAAGGCCATGGAAAAAGTGGAGAGAGGGCCTGCAAGGAGGTGATAACTTTATCACTTGCCCCTGAGGAGATGCCAGGGCAACTGGGCTGGTTCAGCCTGGAGGAGGGATGCCTTTGGGGGAATCCAACAGACCCTCCAGTGCATATGGGGGTCATCAAGGAGATAGTTCAGTGTGTTGTCAAATCCTGTAGGAAATTATTAGCCCTTGGAAAGACTACCAAAGGGATGCTGGCTCCTCTGACTTCTCAGGTATCTGGAACCTGTTAGGATGTCCCCCTGGAAGCAACAACTAAGCCAAATACAAGTGGTGGGGATGCACTCTGGCAATGCAAATAAAATAAGAGATAATGATTACAAAAGCACTGCAATGGCATTTCTGGCTTGTTTCATCTCAGAGGCCAAAGCTGAAAAGTATCAAATTCTGCTCAGTTCTACATAAATATTTGTACTGGTATTGGCTGGGATAGAGTTAATTGTCTTCATAGCAGCTTTTATGGTGCTGTGTTTTAGATCTGTGACCAAAGCAGTGTGGATAACACAGGGATATTTGTGCAAGCCCTGCTCAGCAATAGCTAAATCTCAAGACCTGTTTCCCACCCCACCAGTGAGGCAGCTGGGGGTGCACAAGGAGTAGGGAGGTGACACAGCCAGGACAGCTGATGCAACTGCCAAAGGGATATCCTACACTATATGCCATCATGCTTTCCAATAAAACTTGGGGAAGAGAAAGAGACAGACACACACACACACCCCCCACCTTCAGAGGGATGGTGTTTGTCTTCCCACGTCACAGTTAGGTGTGGTGGAGTTTGGCTTTCCTAGAGATGGCTGAATACCTCCCTGCTCATGTAAAGCAGTGAATGAATTCCTTGTTCTGTTTTGCTTTACCTATTAAACTGTCTTTATCTCAGCTTGCAGCTTTGCTCACTTTTATCCTTTCAATTCTCTCCCCATTCTGCTGGGGAAAGTAAACAAGATGGTTGAGGTTAAACTGAAGCAGTACAGTACCACAGGCCAACTCATGCTACGCTCTCACAGTCAGCAAAAGCTTCCTTTACCCACAACAGGTTTCAAGAATAACATCTATTTGGGCCTTGACATATAAATAAGGTTGATAAACAGGTGGTAATTTGCAGGTGAGATCTTATCTTAGGTTCCTCAGTCATATATCTGTAGTAACTGTGGCTCCTCTGTAAGAAGCCCAGAAGAGCTCTTGTTCATTGCTCGGTGGAAATCTTTGCTCCCTGGAGCAATTCAAATGTCACCTGTGAAACAGGAGAAATTAATAATATAGAAATGCAACAGTCATCTCTGGCCTGAAACTCTTTCTGAATATCCCACTGCAAAACTCACAGCAGAAATTCAGGAGTGAAGACACGGGTGACAACAACAATTAGAAGCACAGAAATATTTCTGCAGGAAAGAGGTGAAAGCGCAGTTCTCATTGTCAGGCAGAGACGAGACAAATCAAGAGTTTCATGACAAGGTGTACAAAATACTGAGTGTGTTTAGAAGAGTAAATTGGGTATTTATCCACCGTCTTGTCACAAAAAGCAGCAAGAAGGAACATTCAATTACACTAAGAAGCAACATGGTTCAGCTGCAAAGGGGAAATTTGTAGCACTTAATCAGCTCCTGAAACCAGTTGCCACAGCTTAGAGCATGTAGTTAAGAACAGCTCAGGGGACTCTTGGAAAGGCAGGAATGTTCAGAAGTGCACACCTTCGTGCCGCCTAAAAATCACTTCAGGCTGGCCTAGGACCTTAAAAGCCTGGCCTACTAGAGCTGGGCTCAGCAAGGCACTGCTCAGCAGAGCGCACAGCGAGGGAGCTGGAAATGCACTCGTCTGCTGGGGACTAAGTGCTGCCAGCCTCACGACATGCTGCTCACCAAAGAGACAGAGCACGAAGCACAAGAGGAAAACCTGCTTAGTGTTTTACTTCCCTCTCTCTGGTCCCTTTGTGATCTTGTGCCTTGGACAGCTTCGCTCCCTTCTCAGCTCCCACAGGGAAGAGCTCACTTACCAAATCTTCAGGTGACGGCAAGGTGGGAGGGATGGCAATGCTGCAGGACAGAGTCAGCATTCAGAATGACCTTGGCAAAGATACATATGGAAAAAAATATGTACAGCTCACTGAGGATGAGAGGAAGGGATTACACAGAGAAGAATAATCAACTGCAGCTTTGCAGCAAAGGAGACGGGTAATTGTAGACAGACAAACACCATAGTGTTGATGAGAACACAAAATACAATGTGGAATGAATAAGAAACTGTAGAGACTGTTACATGGGAAGTGTTGCATTGCTGAACATAGATAAGGCTTCATGTACAGAGCAATACAGGAGAAAAAAAAGGGGAACAACCAGAAGAGAGCAAAGGCAGAGGTCAAGGAAAGTTAGAACTCTGAATGAAGTGGGGCTGAGTTGCAAGAAGGAAAGTGTGAGGAGAGGAATGATGAAATGCTTAATTTCAAACTCACCATTCCTGTCAGCATTCATCAATGCCTGTGTTTACCTATTTGCTGGGATTTTACAGTTGAGCAGTGATCTCAGGATACCTACTTGTTGCTTATGTGGAGTTCACTCTTAAGACTTACTTACCTGTTCCAGACAACTCCTGCATTGCAATTGCCATCCCTCTTACTTATTAAACAGGGTAGAAATATATCTTTGACTGGGCTGGACTGCATTAACTATCTTCATCGCTCTGATAGATTTCTGCACTGAACAGAAGGTATTACTAAGTAGAAGGAATTACTAAGTCTCCTTCAGTCATTTCTGGATCAACTTTTTCCAGTGTAAAAAATCAAAAATGTGACTGATCTTACAGTAGGTTATTCACCACCTAAAATGTTGACATTTCTCTGGTGCAAAGAACCATATACACCAAACATCATCTCTCTATTAGCTTTCAACCTGATGAAATATCAATAGAGGAAGTCCGAATGACAACATAAGGCAAACTTGAAAGAAAAGTATTCTGGATATATTTATTACAAAGCTTCTGCGACCAGGGATTACCACACAGCCATTCAGATAGTACCTTCTGGATTATGGCACTGAAAGATGTGTATGCATAAATACAGGCTTCTGGAGTACAGCTGTCTAAACATCAACCAGAAAAATGCCTAAACATGGACTAGAACTTCCAGCAGAAAATGCAAAAATGTAGAACATGTGTGATCCATCCAAAAAGAAGCAAAATTCAGAAACCTCATTCAGCCTAGCACAAAGGTCATATTTCTTCTCATGACCCTGGTGTGAACTGATGTGCCACAGCCACCTACCCTGCTGGGCAGCATGGCCTCTCCAGGAACTACACCAGAGATTCTGCTGCATGAAAAACCACCAAAACCAGCCTTTGACTATCAGTAGTCTTATACAACATCTTTTCCTTCATTTTCATAGTTCTGTATAGTCTGCATAGTTCCACAGACTATGTATAACTTTAGATTATAACCCAAATTCACTACTCTATGACTTTCAAAAGAAGGGCACTTGACTTCCAAGAGGTCAGTGGTGTTCAGGAATTGCAATATTGGGACCCGGTCAGCAGAGGGCAACGCCTGCATCAAATTTGGGACGTTCAAAGCGGAGGCAGCCTGGGTCCTACTCCTCTCCACCGTGCGCTGGGTTTGACCAGCTCCGGTAGTGAATGAGTCTAGACCTTGTGCTCACCAAGGCAAGACTCTCCAAAGCCATAACTTGGGATGTTTCCTCTCCTTACAGAGAGGGTGAAGGTGACAAAAGGTACCAAGCTTATAAACACACAAATCTCAGTACAGAGCGAACTACAAGCGCTCTGCACAACCAAGACATCTGTCGACAGCATCCAGTCTGCTAGACAGGTAAAAGAAGAAGAGTTTTTCCAGGCATCATTTCATCCCCATGGTCGCATCTGCCCACCACTTCATTGAATTGTGGTGCACCATGTACACACATTCTCCAATGGGTGTTATTGAAGACATCTATCTTCCTTGACATCCTGGCTCCATGGCATAACTGAGTTAGGAAAGTAACACCACATCAAGATAAATGTGTTTTGCAGCATCAGTAGCAAGAGAGACGCCAGAGGAGCTGTGTTTTGAATGGGTTTTTTTGCTTTGATTTGGAACTACAGCACATATCAGCCTCAGCTACAGGTGACTAAGCTAAGTTGAAACCTATAGCATGAGACAGAACTAGTCATGAGCAAAAGTACCATGCAATTATTTGTTTCATCAAAGTAAATGAGCACTTTGATGATCAAGAGAATAAGCAAAATTATTTCTATTGTATTTGTAGTTTGAAGAGGCTCTCGTATACTGCATTACATGAAACAAAGTTTTTATCACAATTTCATTAGAATGACCTAGGGATGTGATTTCCATACTTACCAAGCACTTTATTGAACAGAAGCTTACCTGCAGATATTAAGCTAAGCATCTTCACCACTAAGATGACAATTTTCTATCTTGCCCCTTTGTGAAAAAAAAGAGTATGGTTACTTAGCCCCAACATTTTGCTATGATACTCTGTGCATTTCTATTCAAAATCATCCAGAGTGCCTATTAATCAACCTGGATACAACCCCAACATTCCAAGGAAGCCAAGCGTTCATTATCTGGATATTTGTCAGAACTTGTTCCCAATGCCTATGTCTAGAACAAATAATGACATGAATGACCATAATAGACCAGTAATATTTGTTGAGCATTTACCTTATAATCAAATAAGGGACTTTATCTTTGAAAAAAATACTTGTTTTCTGATTACATTAATGCAGCATTATTTATCAGCTTAATTAGTGCTACTACAGTTAATTTTTTTCAAATATTCCTTAGCATATGCTTTGCAAAACCAGGTGCCAAAACTGAATTCTGCATTTTTTTCCCCTCTTGGAGTGGCAACACCTCTAAGAAAAAAACCAACCCCACAACAAACCAACTTTACGTCTTTTCTCCTTGTTCTAGCCCCAGGTTTCTGAGGATCTATAATTTCACTGCTGAAGTGCTGTAAGGCAGCAGTGAAGTGCCATAACTGTGTTTACTTCCTCTTCAGCAGCAGAACATTTGATCTTTTGGTGGCCCCTGCCAGGGCTAGTTCAAAGCTTAAAGAGCTGCATTAACTTTTAACAAAGTGCTGTGGAAAAAAAGAATATGCCTAGAAAAGATCAGTAGTGCTCTTGTGTAACTAACAGGACAGCAGGTATAAATGCAGAGCCAGAAGAGCCAGAAAGTATCCTGACATTCCTCTTGCTTGACAAGCTCTATAGTGTAAACAAAAGTATCTCCTAGTTCTTCCTGCCACAAAGGGAATTATTCTTTGCTTTATTCTATTCTGAAATGCTACCTCACACAAATTTTACATTTGCTTCCTGCTGCTTACATTCATGCTGCTCTTTCCTTCACAGTCTGTATCTATCTCCCATTCTCTTTTCACAGCATTTTCGTCTCCATTCTCACACTTCAGTTTCTCACCACCTCAGAACTATTTCTTTCAACAACAACTTCTGCTTGACCCTTTCCTCCTCCTGTCGCCCCAGCACAGAGTATCCTGATACAGAGAAAAAAGGCAGTAAATATGCTCTGAGGAAGAACATGCTAGAAAGCAGATACCAGAGCAAGTTTCCTTTGAGAGGACCTGTTGCTTGTTAATTACAGTCAAAGTTAAACGTCCCTGAATATGGAAGAGTCTTTTTTTTAAAAAAAGCTGCAAAAATTACTATTTTAAAAATTTGTGGATCCATAGAAGAAAACCAACATACTTTAGAGGGGAGAAGGGGGGTAGAGCCCTTCTCAAGTTCTTGATAACTTGGTACAATGGAAAAACACTGAATTGTCATCTCTGTTAAGAAAGTAGACATGGCTCCATCAGTTTCTGCATGCTTTGCCCTGATAGAGACTTAGTGCAATGATGGAGCAGTCTAAAGAGAAGCAGATGCTCAGTACAGTTTTATGAGCAATAAGGCTTTAAAATACAAAGGGTTACTAACCTCTAAAGCAGAGTTTAACAGCCTCTGAGACACTGAGATAATTGCACCATGAATCTGTGCTAGATGGAAGAAAAATTCACAGGAATAGCTGTGTGTGTCTTGACTCCTCTCCCTGCTTCACAACACTTACCTGCAACGTTTTCAAAAAGGTAAGCATGTCCCAGACTTCTAAAAAAGTAATTCAGGTGTTATGCTAGGCCTATCTTTTAAAATTTTATTTTCTCTGTTCTTCCATCCATGAGAAAAGGAGACCAGTGTTGCTGCATCCTAGAAACTTTATTACATGCTTGAAAAATACCTTAAAATTAGCAGGCAAAATACTCAAAAAGAAGTAAACACATACAAATTAGTGGTACTGAGTCCCATCATCCATAAGTGCACAGACCAGACCAGGAAAAGCAAGTTTCACTGGCTACCACCATATTCTTGAGAACCAACATATCCACAAGTTTTCTTTGGAAGGAGCTGCGAATGGATATTTGGCATAACCCCTCCTTGAGGAATGGTCACACAGGCAAAGAGCTTGTTCAGTTCATCATCATTTCTCACAGCCAGCTGGATGTGCCTGGGCAGGATCCTTGTCTTCTTGTTATCACATGCAGCAGTCCCTGACACCTCCAGGACCTCTGCTGTCACATACTCCATCACTGCAGTCAGGTAGATGGCCGCGCCAGAACCAATCCTGTCAGCGTACCTCCCTCTCCGGAGGAGCCTATAGACACGGCCCACAGGGAACCGCAGACCTGCCTTGGCTGATTTGCTTCTCTTTGAGGCACTTCCAGGGTTGCCAGCCACTGCTTGTTTCTTTCCATGTCCAGACATTCTGATGGGTGAGGAGACACAGAGGGCTGGAGGTCTTCAAAATACTTGGGCTACAGCTAATGGATAGCAAGAGGAGGCAACAGCAAGGTCAGCTCTGCTCTTCCACATCAAGGAGAGAGCTCATTTTTTTTTCTCTTGAGAAAACAGCTCACCACGCACCACTGTTCATCATAAGCAGAGCTAAAATTTTAACTGTTATTGCCCTTTCACAGCCTGCCTTTTAGGGGAAGGATCTCATTGCAAAACCTGTCAAGGGGTATTGAAGTTAGAGATGAAGGGCTCAAAAGAAGAGAGACCTTCCCTTGCTACTTGGAATGTATTTGGGATTGAGACACAGTGGGTCTCCTTCAGCAAGATTGTTTTTAAACACCACAACTGTTACCTCAAAGCTAACTTGAGGCCTTGTCTCTTCTTCCAAGAGACCCACTTGGACTGCATTACAACTTTTTCTACTATCAAGTTACAACCTTCCTCCATTTTAAATCTAAAAACAGAAAAAATTCTTGCAGCCCACAGCTTGTTATACCCAAAATACTGTAGGACATTTTCATACAGAGCTTTAAATTAATTCCCCAAGTGGTATTCTCTGGCTTCTATGAGGATACTACAGGAGGCCTTCTGCATGGATGAATTGATTTAGACAACACAATGCAGACTGAAGAATAGAAAGTACCATCTACTTCCTCATGATGAAGGAGATTCAGCCCAGCTAGAATACACTTACAACTGGAGTAGCAAAACTGCTAATTTAAATAATAGTTCTAGTCTATAAGTGAATAGGATAGTTAACTTCCACCACAGCTGTTTGCAACATACAAGAACACCCATCACTACATTAATATGTGGGGTTTTTACAGAGTTTTAACTATTTAAGGAAAATCAGAATAAACTTTGATAAGAAGGTTTAAAAAAAGTAAAAATTAAAAACCCCAGCCCCTAGTAAAATCCAAGCATACCAAGCCCTCATAACTCCTTATCCCTATTACCAGACAATACTTTTTCTAAATTACTCACAGTAGAGGGATACTATACAATAGAGGCAGCTAACTTACAAAATGACATGAAGCCCACAACCCCAAACCTTCCTCCATGCAGTATAAATGGAAAAAAAAAATTAAAAAAAAAAAAACAAAACACATTACCTTCCAAAAATTCTTACTTTTGCCTAGTCTGTGCCTTGCTGCTATCTACACTCAATCACAGACAAGCCACATAACACCACTTCCCTGAGCCCAGAACCTTTTTATTAGCAACTTTTTCTCCTCATCAGCAGGTCACCTGGATAATTAATGAGTCATTTACACACGTGCTTCATCTTCCTTCACCTAATCCCTGATTTGGGGCAAAATTAAGAAACACATTACAGCTGCTCAGAGAAGCAAATTCGTTAGGATGAGAGAGAAGAAGGCAGGCTGTCTTCCAGGGGCTGAGCCATAGCTACATTTCAATCTCACTATGACACTGCCAGTTCTCACCCACTCTGGCTGGAGTATTTCTGTCTGTATGCTGTGTGTAAAAACAGTCCTCTCCTCCCTGCTGAAGCTTGATAAAAAAAAGTACATAGGGAAAGTGGGCTTTGTAAATATATTTTTAGTTGGGTGGGAGGGGGAAACTTTTACTTTGGATGTATCCTGGATAGAGTAATGCTTGGTTCACATTGTGTCTGAGCCCCACCAAGTGATGTGATGGGGCTGCTCCTAAGATTCTGCCCCCTCTTCTGGTAAGTCTGTCCCAGATGGGGCTCAGGGTTTATTGTGGTTCTGGTGCTGAGGGTGCTTGGCTAGTCCCTCTTAGTTCACTTGGGCAAAAATCTCACCTCAGGCAAAGGAATATTTTTAAACACCCTTTACAGAAATGAGTGCTCACTTCTTGCTCATGCTCTTTCTATATTTGTTTTCTGGTGTTCAAAGTAGTTTCTAGCCAGCAACATACAAGAGCCATGGATGTGAATGGTATTTCAGCCACAGAAGATGACTATTTCAACCAGAGGGTACTCCCGGAAGCCCAGGCTCTGGCAAAATACTCAGGCAAGAAAGCTGTCATGAACAGATCAGCCTTTGGTTCTGCCTGACAGACACAGTTGTGGGTCAGAGCCTCACAGCACCTGCATTTGTGGCACTCACTCACTTTTCTTATGAGGACAAGCATTTTGTCTAAGCTGAGTGAGGTTGAGTTTCCTGCCATTTCAGGGCATTGAACAACCAGTATGGGGTACCCTCTGCATGTCCAAATGCTCACCATAAGGACTGACGTCCTCTCAAAGCACATCTGTCCATTTCTTCTAATTCAGAGGCAGTAAAGGTGGCTGTGCCTTCCCTTCAGTAAGCCGGACTTAGCACAGGGAAAGTGACCAGACCACTTCAGAATAACTGGCTGTTAATGGGATGCCCATGATCTTATAACATGTGGAAGCGGGGCTTCTAAATTTTCATTTCAGGGCCTTGCCAGAGCTGAGACAGTCCTCCCTCCACACGCCCACACACACTCTTAAGGCCTGCCGACAAGTTCTTTAGGGTTCTTTTACGGGGACTGAAATCTGGGTGAGCATGCTGTCCATTGGGCTAGAGCATAAAAGGAGGGGAAGGGAGGCAGCAGCAGGTCTCTTCCCTCCGCTATGTGTCTTTGAGAAGCAAGCTGAAAAGATCTGCTCAGCTCTTTGGAAGGGCAGGCCTAGGTGCCTGTTTGTACGGTATGGGGTGTGATCCCAAATGGATTGGGTGACCACATTCGACACATTTTTCAGTGTTTTCTGAGTGATACTGTAACATGGACTCAAAACTTAAATAAAAGTTAATTATCAAGAAACAATTTTCTGGTAGTATCAGTTGGCTATGATCCAATCATAACAATACTGGAAGTACAGCTGACTATGGCTAATAAGAATAGATAATATAGGCTTGATTGTGCATTTTATTTTATATTACTTATTTTATTTTATTTTATTTTTTAACATATGAGGGGAAGAAAATAAGAAGATAAACCAGTGGGGGAAAAGAGCAGGGTACGAAATGCAAACAGATAAAAAAGGGTCAGTGAAATGGAAAGAAAAGTTACAGGGAATCACAGAAATTGACTAGAAGGGACCACAGCGAGTCATCTGTCCAATCTCGCTGCTCAAGCATGGTTATTCTATGTCAGGTTGGATGGTGCTTGGAGCGACCCGGTTTACTGGAAGGTGCCTCTGCTCACGGCAGGGGGATTTACGACCTCTGGGTGCCTTTCAACCCAAGCCGTTCTGTGACC
>VXBQ01011202.1:203441-219791 GCA_013400175.1 Phainopepla nitens | reverse complement strand
TTGTTCTTTTTCTTTATTTTCTTCTTTTTCTTCTCCCCCTCTGCCCCCTGCCTCTCCCTTCCTGTCCCCCATAAGTACTGGGGTTTGCTCTGAGAAGAGATATAGTTATATGGCTGTGAACAGACCTAGTGTAAGGTGTACTGATACAAACTATAGCAAAGCAGTAGGTGTGTTCAGTTTCCAAAGTGGGCCTAGGCCAAGATAGCGAGGAAGCACAATTGGCCTATGAGTGCTTATCACAGAGATTTCTTGTATTTTAAAGAATAAAACTGCCTGCTAAATACAAAAATCTTACACTGGGCTTTTCAACTATACCTAGGGGTATTGACCTTATTTTGCAGGATTATTACAACTGTTTTACAGTAAAATCTCAGGAATTGTCTTGCCGTAGATTTAGATCTGAATCCTTAGCAATGGGCTTGGCTGACAGAGATGGCTTGCTTTTCTCTCACTTGAATCTAACAGGGAGAATTCCCATGTACTGAGAGCTTGGCCTGAAAGGTTTGTGCCTGTGTGTGTCTTGTCACTGGTGCTTCCTGATGCAGTGACCATTGATTTGGTGGCCTGTCCTGCCGAGGGTTTATAAGGAAGCCCTCTGACTAGCATGCTTCCCTGTCACCTAGCTAAGACCCTCTCCTTTCCTTGCACTTTGTGGGAGATGCAGCAGTGGTTACAATGCTTCAAGCTTTGGTACCCAACTTACTTATCCTGTATGTGCTGTGAGTGGGATGGAGTAAAACAAAATCAGTCTTCAGGGTACTGCAGGTCTGGGGCTGGAAAGAAGCCTCAGCATCAGGAGGATTCGCACTGTGACTTTCTGGCACTATCCATCCAGTTACCAGTTTAGCAACTGTGTTAAGTTCTGGAAGTGGTAAAGTTCACCGTGAAGAAATACCATCCATTTGTTGTTCTGTTCTAGGATCCAAATAAAGACACGGAGTGGAATGACATTCTGCGCAAGAAAGGTATTCTTCCTCCAAAGGAGAACCTGGAGGAGCAGGAACGGGCAAAGGAAGAGGAGCAGTTTGCCATCCTTCAGAAATCTCTGGGTGAGTGACCAGCCAACTCAGGCAGCAGCAGAACAAGCCTTGGAATGGCTCCTGGGGGAAGCTTTTTCAAAGAATTGCCCAGCAGCAATGTTGATATGCCTGTAAAGCAGTGTGTCACTTTCTGGGTCTGTAGGGATACCAAAATTTCATCTGTGCAGGGTAATCAGCTGTTAATGGTATCAAACAATTCCTGAACACATGGATTCTTCCAGCACAGTAAGGCTTTGTTCTTCATGTAAGCTCTGTATTTCTATGGAAGTAAATGTTTGAAAACTGAAACAAGCACAGCAGTGCAGAGGGAGTCTGCCAGGTGAATGTGCATGTCTGTGCTGTGGCTGCTAAACTTGAAAGCTGGTGCAGGTAGTTGGGTGCTATCTAGGCAGCCTTCAGCTCAGAGGCCTTTTCCATCATATTCTTTCCATCTGTATCTGTAAGGCACAGAGCACTTCCTGAAAATCCAGTAGGAATAATAATGACAGGTTGAGAAAGTTCAGACTGCTTGGCCTAGAGAAGAGAAGGCTTGGGGAGAACTGTAGGACCTCCCAGTGCCAAAGTGACTGACAAAAGAGCTGGTGAGGGACTTCTTAGAATCATAGAATAGAACCATAGAATATCCTGAGCCGGGAGGGACCCACAAGGATCACTGAAGTCCCAGCTCCTAAGGGCAATTCCAACTTTACAAGACCACGTAATGATAGATAGGACAACAGGGAATGCCTTTAAGGTGAAGGAGAGTAGGCTTAAAGAAGAAATTCTTTTCTGTGGAGGTTGTGAAGCACTGGAACAGGTTGCCCAGAGAAGCTGTGGATGTCCCATCGCTAGAACCATTTAGGGCCAGGTTTCATGGGCCTTTGAGCAACCTGGTCTAGTGGAAGGTGTCCCTGCCCTTGTCAGGAAGGGTTGGAACTGGGTCATCTCTAAGGTCCCTTTCAACCCAAACCATTCTATTATTCCAAGATAATATTAAAAAAAAAAATCTGCCCCATACTTCCTATTAATCTGTCTTTAGAGTAAATAAATTCTGCTGGACTGATGAAAGTTGTTGAGTTTTAATCCTGGAATGCGGTTTTTGCTGATTTGATGTTTCTTCCATTCTAGTGAAAACTTACGAGGACATGACTCTGGAAGAGCTGGAAGAGAATGAAGATGAATTTAATGAGGAAGATGAGAGAGCTATTGAAATGTACAGGTCAGAGCAGCTTGCAGCATTTAGCTTTAATGATAATTGGAGGGTCTTTCTTTTATATGCTTTTAGATATTGTTGAAGAGAAAGGATGTTTTTAGGATGATGGAAAAAGGAGGTTGTGTTTCTGGTCTCTTGTTGAGCTTTTAAGGGTCTTTAAAAGGATAACAGTGTTTGAATTCAGTATCCTTTATCTACAACCTCGCTTTGCAGAGATAATGTGCACCTGCTGAGTGTATGGCTGGGGATCCTAAGAGCTTTGAAAATCACCTCCAGGATTTCCTAATTTTTATGTGAATGAGATTAAGGCTCTGCATATTTGCATATTTAGTGTTGGTTTCCCTCTATGTCATAACCTCTCTCATGGCTTTTAGCATTTAGCTTGGTAGTGTATTATCTGCAGAATAAATGTCTAGTGAGGCCAGAAATGAGGGGAAAAAGCGTTTCATGAAACATAGTTGTACTTCTTGCATGTGGGTGGTTTTAGTCTGTGATGCAAATACAAGAGCATCTACTGTGTCATTTTGCTTTTATTGCTCTGGGGTTGGAAAAAGTTTGTTACTTGTCTCTGAAGTCTAGGTTTCAACCAACTCCTTCAAGTGATGTTCTGTCAAAAAAGTGCATCTATTCACAAAATGTCTATTTCATTCCTGGCTATTCAGGCAGCAAAGGTTAGCAGAAATGAAGGCAGCTCAAATGAAGAATAAATTCGGGGAAGTTTCGGAGATTTCAGGAAAAGATTATGTTCAAGAGGTTACAAAAGCTGGAAAAGGTATATGGGTAGTCTTACACCTCTACAAACAAGGGTAAGAATTTGTTTTTAACCATTAAACCTTGCACTGTCAATAGCTGAAAATGCTCCAAGGTAAAAGTGTAGTTATTGTGGAACTAAGGACTGGATTAGTCCTTAATAAGGTCATAAAGATAATTATAAGATTCTGGAGTTCTAAGAAATAAAAACAAATGAGTAATTTCAATACTGTTGAGTCAAGACTGCTGAACTTCATTCTAGAATTATGTTACCATGAAATGGCTTATTTATACATCTGTACAACACATCAAGATGTGTACCATACAGCTTCCATCGAGTTAGCTGCTGCCACTGAAATATACAAGCTTTGGAAATTATTCTGGCTTAAATGCAAGGGGCTGTGAATAGGAGGGATCAGTGTGTATTTAGCTTGGTTTCTAGTGGCATGCATGTGGAGTGAGCACGGTTTCCAGTCCTGTCACCATGATAGAAAACCTTGTCAAAAAGGTCTGTTACATCGCTAGAATTTTTTTGGAAGGGTTATAAATACTTGCTGTTTTTCTTTGTCTCTAATTGCCTCGCTGGTGTTGATCATCATTTGCATACCTTCTTCCAGGAGTAGCTTTGCTTTTTGTTTTGCCCTTGCTCATGCAATTTCTAAGTATCTTAAATTCATAAACCAGTTTCTCTGAATATAAAGGGGGTAGAGGGGAAACTTGCATTACAAATATGTGAAGACAAAAAACCCACCACACCCCAAAATCTCCACTGGTGCTGATCTCCTTTGAGTGCTGGAATACTGGACAACAAAAATATTTGGAAGTTGCTTCTGGTACTTTTGTCTTTCCAGAAAGTAATCAATCTGATATTTCTGACCTTTTTTTCTGGAGCAGTTTACTTACTTTTTAAATTATCTCGTATTTTCTTCTTATGTGTGTCTGTTGCTGTTCTTTGCAGAATTCCACTCTGTGCCTTGATAAATCAACATATGAGCGGGCTTGCGAAGAAGTTCAGAGACGTGAAATTCATCAAAGCGATCTCTACCACCTGCATTCCCAACTACCCCGATAAGAACCTGCCCACAATATTTGTGTACCTGGAGGGAGACATCAAAGCTCAGTTCATTGGGCCTTTGGTGTTCGGTGGCATGAACCTGACAAGGGATGGTGAGTGCCTGCATCTCTGCTCTTCCAAAGGAAAAGCAAAACTGGAATGAGAGAAATGAGGCTTAGGAGGAGAAGGCAGGTGCTGAAAATGATGTTAGATTTTTTTTTTTTTCACCCCTATGGCTCAACCGCATGGCTGGCTTGTAAAAGCAGTGATAGGCCAACATACAGATATTTGTCTTGTGTGTGCAAGTATTTATGCCTTGTGTTGGCTGAAACAAATTTTGCTGGATATATGAAAGGGTAAACAGTTCCCCTGCATGTTCTTAGGGTGTCTGGGACATGAACGATTGCCCTTGCCTGCAGTGACATGATAATCTGTGTACTTGCCTACTGGATTGTAGGGCTCCTTGTCTCATTTTTAAGATGATTGCATATGTTTGTCTGTTGTCCCTGAGTCATCTTAATTCAGTCATCACAGAAAGCTGTGTACTGAAATTTCTGCACTTTTCTTTTCTGCCTTTCTTCCTTCTCCCCTAAGCACAGGCGTCTTCCACTGGAGATTAAAGAAAGTGTGAGGTTGTGTTCATTATTGTGTAACAGCTGAAAGAAATTAGATTTGATGATAGGATTGTCAGCAGGAGTAGGAGAAGGGTTTCAATTGAATGTGTTGTATTGACTTTCTACCACTTCTGGGAAGCAATCCAGTCCAATTTAGGCTGGTGCTGGTGGTAAAGTCTCTCTTTACTGTCTTAAGGAGCTAATATTTAGTGGAGGTAAAGGGCTGAATTCTGTTTACAAGGTACATCCCTGGAAAATACCTATAATTCCGATGCATAAATGAAATCTCCACAATTTTTTGCCCTTTATTAAATTTATCCCCTGCCTCTTCTGATTGTGATGAGCTCAGTACATGATGGGAACAGCTGTAATATACGAACAGTATTCCTTCACTGGCAATAGATGTGCAAACGTGTCTTCTGCCCTTATGTGGTTAGAAGGAGGTGGAATTCAATTTCACTGGGAGAGTTGCCTCTAAAGCTGCTGCTCTATATCCATCACCTCACTTACACTCTTGGTGCAAGGGGAGCATGGTGGCACTGGGGATGTCACTGTGGGCACAGAGCAGTACCCTGGCCTTTGTGCCCTGGGCTGAGACCTGTGCCAGCACTAGGGACTGGGAAAGGAGGCTTGGCTGGAGCTGCTGTGGGAAACAGGGCAGGATCTTGGTTCTGGGTATGGAAGAAGAAGAGGAGGAGTGCCCTGGTGTGATGATGGTGGAATGATAAGGGAAGTGCCCTGGGGAGCCAAGGGTTGGCTTTCTCCAGTTTGCTGCCCTATATTCATGACTCTTGTTTTACACTACACAGAACTGGAGTGGAAGATTTCTGAGTCGGGTGCCATCAAGACAGACCTCGAAGAGAACCCCAGGAAGCAGATCCAGGACCAGCTCATGTCCTCAATCAGGGCATGTGTCCCAGCCAGAGGGGAGAGTGACTCAGAGGATGACTAATTCCTGCGGCTGCATCCGCACTGATGCAGTGCACCTGCAGCCAGTGTTCCCACCTCAAGCACTGGAGACACTCCTCAAGGCCTTGATGAGCCCCAGAAGGGCAGCCTTTCAAGACATTCATTCTAGAAACCTCTAGAAACTAAAAACATTTCTGTTTTTTTAAAAATTGCAGCTTCACTTAAGATGCTGAAAGACATTTTGTATAGTGAAGCCTGAGTAAATCTTACTCAAAAGTTTTAAAATACAGACATGAGTAGAAACAGGTCTCTTGTTATTATTTTCATAGTAAATTGGTACTTCTTAAAAAGATTGGAAATATTAAGTGATCTTAAGTGCACCGTGTTTAACAAGCTCAAATTGTACAAATCAAATCTAAATAGCTGGTCTTAAATAATTACTTATGGCACTTAAAAGGGCCATCTCTTAGCCCACTGTGCTCAGACTTCTGGCAGTGTGAGCTAGGGAGGGTACCCACAGTGCAGGTGCTTCTTGAGGTTGTATGTGGTCCTCTGCAGAGACGTCCTGGCACCAGAGGGGCAACATGAGGCTATAAGCTGGGATTCCAGGCATCCTGAGAGAGGCCTTGGGGATTGCCAGCCTCTCCTGGGACCTGCTGAGTCCAGAACTCCACTTTTGAGTTAGCAGCACTATTTTGCCTTTCACAAGGGCTGAACTTCCTGCACCATCTTGCCTGCTAATTGCAGAATAAAATTCAAGATGGTGGTGCTCAAGTGTGAAACTGATGGTTTCTTCAACCACTTCAGAAATCAAGTGTTCCTACGGTAGTGCCAGTGCCAAATGGGAGGAAGGATGACGTCTGAGGAACTGACATCTTGCTATATTAAAGACTTCCATTTTCCAGATACAGTAATAATAACTGAAGCCTTAGAAGAGCATGAACTTAAATACCACCTTGATTATAGATCTGCTGATACTTGGAGCTGCTTGATTGGTTTGGGTTGGATTTAATGTCCACCTACACTTCCAGTTGGTCTCCAAGAGATTGTTAATTGTTTTGCTAATGAGGCTGCCCCAATGACATTTTGTTATATTGCTGATGGATTCTGTGGGTGGATGGTACAGAATGCAAAACTCAGTGAGCAGTGATATTTTGAAAATTTTTTTATTAGTTTGTAGTGACTTTCAAGCACAATTCCTGCACTCTGAGACAAATCAGTGTGTAGTCCAAACAGCAACTAACTTCTTCAGGTGAGGTTGTAAGATGCGATGGAGAGCTTCCTCTTTGAGGTGTGAATGGTGATTTGAGTCTCACTTGTCTCCTTTCTGTTCTCTTATGTGTTTTTTGGCAGAATAGCCAAAATTTTGATCTTGTGCGAGTGAGCCAAATGCAGCACAATAGAAGCTGATAAATCCTGACTGTTACTACATGGCAGCACTCTTCTCATGACACGGGACTATCCCGAATGCTATCAGACTTGATGCTTCACTGTGCTCACCTAAAACTTCCTACAGTCTAGGAGGGGGACAACTCTTCCTCCCTGTAGAAGCCTACACTGCATATTTTGCTTATGTTTTGCTCATCCACATGGAATTGTGCTTTTGAGTGACCTCTGGTCACATAGACTGCATTCTTTTCAGAGGAAACTAGAGAAGCGAGGGGTGAATGAAAAGGAGAGGTGGGACTTCAGACTGTTTCCTTCATAGTCTCTTCTTCCAGCAAGGTCTTAAAAGCATAGGTGCCTTCCCCTTTTGTGTGTGGTCTAAAGGGGTTAGTGAGCTCTTGGATCACTGAAAGGACTGAGGTCCTGAAGAGGACCAGGGTTGTCCCAGGCTGCTTAGTTGTGTGGAGCCAGATGTCCTGTGTCTGAGAATGGTAACTGTGGCACCCTCAGGCAGTAGTTCTGTCTTTCCTTGGAAAACAGTGGACTTGATCTGCCTGGGAGCTTTATGCAGGAGACTAGGAGAGGAGGAGAGTGCCTGCTCCCTGCTGTCAGGGCTACAGCAGGGGCTGCCTTGCAGTTTCATAGGCAGCTGTATTTTGGAGCAGCAATTCAGGAGAAATGGAGACATTTTGACCTCCATCTTTTTATCTTCAACTGCTTAATCTGCTGAAATGTTGGGGGGTGCCATGCTGAAAGGGGCAGATGTGAGAATCATCACAAACCAGAAGAGGCTGAATATCCTGCCCAGCTGATGAGACCCACATGGAGCATCATGTCAAATTGTATCTATGCTTCTCACTCTTTGGCTAGGTGTGAAAACAGCTTTTTGTAATGTTATTATTTTTCCTGCCAATCATATTGCTGTGCTCAAGGCCTTTTGTAGAAATTAGGTCTCTGCAGGAAACAGATAATGAGGTCTGTTTAACCTTTTGGCAGAGCAGGAGCTGTGGAAACACAGTTAAGGGAATGAGCTTTAGCTTAAAAGGAAGCTGGCTGCTAAATAGCAAACCAAAACAGCCAATTAATATACATTGCAGAAAGGGGCAATATAATGGGAAAAAATAACTGGAGAGCACGAACTCTCATTTGCCAAGGCTTGGGGCACTGTTGCTAAATGCACTATCAATGTTTTTGCAACCTGTCAACAGTTAGTGTCAGAGCAGTGCTCACTTTTCATCGGTGTTCGAAGGGTCTTTCTGTCAGCTATCCTGGGAGAAATCAGAGGCAGTGATCCTGTAAACAGTGCTGAGGCTTGTGCAAGTTACTGTCCTGCACACTGCTGCGAGAGCATCCCTGACTCATCCCACACTGCAGCTGTGCCAGGGTGCTGGGCGGGGGAAAAGTAACCCTGGGACATAGATGGGGGCAGATCATTTGCCATTAGTGGACAGTCACTGGAGTTTTTTGTGTGACATGTAAGGCACCACTAGTAATAAAAGGAGTTCTCTTCATGGTGTAAGACTGAAGTCTGCTGCTTAGCCAGGCCACGTGAGCAGTTGCATTTGGCTCATGGCAGGCTGCCCTGATCTGGATGAGTTACCATTCTGATTTTTTTTCCCCCCCCTCAAATCTTGTATTCACAATATGGACACGCCAAACTTGCAGGGCTGTGTTTTACGTAATTTCACATGCAGAGGGAGAGCCGGGTGTGCAAGCAGGGCAAAGCCATGGTTCAGCTGCTATTTCTCCAGGTACTGAATCCAGCCAGGTCCCACAGTCAGGGACCTGTACATAGGTAGAAGCATCTGCAGGACTGTGGCTGCAGAAAGTGAAATGGAGGAGAGTCCTTTGAAGGGCTGTGCTGTCCTGTGCCTGTTTTGGCCAGGTCCTACTTTCCCAGGACTCAGCTCAGCCTCTCCTGCCTCCTCCTTGTGGCTGTCCTATCACCTGCTTTCCCAAATATGCTCAGGTGGATATTTGGTTGGCCTTGTTGCTGGGACTAATTTAACTTAGCTGAGATGACTCACTGTGAGAAAGCTGGGTGTGTGCATCCAGCTCTGTTGGATCAGTGCACAGGATGGGCACACAATGCTAAGCCACAACTTAGCCTGACATCTGAACACTGTTAGTTGTCTTTGTAGAAAGTCATTCTGATCTACAGCGATTCTCATTAAAGTTAAGGTGCACTTTTAATTCCTGTTTTAAAAACTCAAGTTCAGAATAATTTGTCTTTATGCTCTGTAAATCTGGGGAAGTTAATCTACTTCACAGGCACTAAGAAATGAAACTTCTAACAGAAACATCAGTAACTTGGTCTGGCATAGCTCTTCTTTTGCAAAGGGGGTAAAATCCCTCACCATTATATGAACATTTTGCTGCATATTTGTTGGGATTGGATTATGTCTAAAGAAACCTTACTCTCACTGAGATCAAAGGAGAATGCTTCCCTCTCCTTGCTAAAACTAACATATTCCCTGTCAATTGTTTGGAAGGCAGTTGAACTCATTTCTCATTTCTTATTACAGCACATTATAAATCACTCCTCATTTCAATCTCATTTAGTTAATTCAGTCATCAAAGGGTTGTAGGAGGCATAAAGTATTTTATTGATGTATTTAGCTCTCCACAGAATTAAAAAGAAGTATTGAACTTCTTAGGTCTATTTGCAGATGGCTCTTGTGATGCAGGAAAAAGCTTCATTCCCTCCTGTAGAAGGCAGAACCATTAAAAAATGAAAACCAAGCAGCAAGAGACTCTCAGCAAGAGACTCTCCAGGCTTCTGTGGGAGACTGATGAACAATATGACTTGTTTTCATATGCCATGTTAAAAATTTCATCTCTTGACAACGTGCCAAATTTTTAAGGGCTTCATAATATTAATTTGAATTTACAGAGCTGGCTAAAGAAACTGAGGTCCGATAAAAATGTCAGGAAAAATATCAAGTAATTCTGAAGTTGTCTCTATTTAACACTTCAAATGTTAAATAAGGAAGAAACTATGTGATCTAAGGCAGAACAGTCCATATAAAAGTTATTAATGGACAATGAGATGTGTGTAATTATGCATATTTGTAAGCCTCTGCTGCAATATGTCTCCTAGAAAAAGTCATTCCAGTATTCCATCAAACACAAAGCCGATTCTTTTAAAGGCAAAAGTTACAGCATTTGCTAGTGAGAACAAGTCTCGGATTTTCAGACTGCCATTGCCTACCTCCACAGAAACTGATTCATGCCATAGCATGTGTCATCCTGATCCCCCTCCCCTCAATATCCATGGGAATACTTTCATTTACAAGGAGGGCAGCAAAGACAGATACTGAACTCCCTCTTGCATGACTGCAGCTTATCCTTCTGTGAATTAGTACAGACCATTTGAGGGTGTTGGGAAACTTCATTAATTATCTGTCCATATGCAGATGATTTCTGTTAAGCTGAAATTAGGGATATCCTGGATCCTTCAAGATGACTGTCACTTCCTGTGGTTCAGTTGTTGGCCTCAGGTGATTAGACGAGAAATTGTGAGGGCTGCCTCCATGGCAGAGAAGCCCAGTAACAGATACTTGCAAAGATCTGCCACAACATTAAGGCATCAACTACAGTCTTTAAGAAGAAAGTGCTGATGATAAAAGGGTTCAAAGCTTTGTGGGATGTAGCAAAACCAGGAGAATATGCAAAATGTGGAGTTGGGTTTCCTGTCTGGTAAACATCTCCGAACTTCTCCAGCTGAGGTACATTCACTCTGATTATGTCTATCTAGAAAATGTAATAGTCCTGAGGACTATTAAACAGATATATTTGTGGGGTGAACCAAGTCCAGATCAAAGGTCTCATGCTGGAGGAGCTTGAAGAAGTTTTTTTCCTGTCTTCCTTCTTTCCCTGAGACAAAAGTGAAGGCGAGAGCCCTTGACACAGTGGAAGAGGTGAAGGGCAAGAGGTACAGACAGGGTAAAAGAAGCTCTGATGGGAAGCTTAAAAGAGAAGTCTGGCCATTGCTAGAGAAGATGAGTAAAGGTGAAGAAGATAATAAAGAAAAATTTTAGAGCTTGCATTATGATGAAGATTCAGGAATATTTGGTGTTGGGGTAGATCGAGTGAAGCACTATTCTCAAAAGATGGACTTTATGCATGTAGCTGGAGACTGTGCAGGAGAGCAGAGTGGATGGTAGCATTAAATCAGAGGGGAAGTTTCATGCAGACCCATGAAAACTTCTTCCCTTACTTCAGTGTATAGGAATAAAAAAGGTAAAGATGCATGCTCTGACCCACAGAGAAATGTTGGGGGGGAGCAAGTAAGCACCACTAAGAGCAGAAATCAGACAGATTTTCAATAAGTAAAATCAATTGATTAAAAAATAATCATGTGCAATTCAAGCCAGGAAAATATATTGCTGTATTATTTGCCTGCTAATAAGCTGTCTTTAGCATAAGCTCAGGAAAAGCTATGAATATTTCAGGTGAGAGGCACTGTTTATATACAGTTTCACAAGACACAGTAAGCACTAGCGGCATCGTGGCATCTGTCATGTTACAGATCCAGCCCAGTGGGTAATACTGGCTTTCTCTCTACATCATGATGTCAAATGCCATTTTTCAGTTTAGAAACACTACTACACTGTCATTTTCAAAGTTAGCTGCTGGTCTATGCATTTGTGTTGTATTATAAAACAGGTATCAGTTTCATTTTAAATACAGTTGAGTAACACTCTCACCATTGGCTTATTGGTTGAGTTGAACACGCATGTTGGACGCAGCTAGAAAAGGGAAAAGGAGAAAAAAACCATCTCTTTGTTCTTTTATTGATGAGTAGCTGACACTCCTGGATTTAAAACCTCAGGTGTCTCCCCGTGACAAAATGGTGACCAAGGGTTTTGGTGGCCCCTCTGCAAAACACACAAACCTCTGTCCTCCTCCTCTCCGAGTAGTAGGATAACCAGTGAACACATGGACATCCTCCCAGCTAGAATACTGGCTCGCTTCCATCACTTTGGGCTTCAGTCAGGGGAAAATCTTTATCATCAAAGATACCCACACCTGACAGCTGTATCTGTCACTCAAATCTGAATAAAACAAGTGGGATTTCCGTACAGAGTTATCCAAGGAATGAGATCCTGGGTTGTGCGTCATGCACGTTATTCTGAAATGCAGATTGTGCCCTGGAGATCCAGGTGCTCAGCTGGATACAGGCAGGAGAAAAGTGAGAGTTTTCTGCAGTCTCAACTTTCCTCCACAGAGGTCCCCTCAAAAGGCCCAAGCAGTTTTCCGTGGTACAAAGGCCCCCTTGGAATGGCACACCTCCATGCAGTGACAGAGGGGTTGCATGGTTCCCATCCAGTGTTGGTGCAATTCACTCCATTACCCCATCAAAAGGGGAGCATATGCAAACCAGAGTGAGAGAGGATGGAACCCTGGCTGAGAGCAAGTTGCTGGTGGAGTACTCAGGTCCACCAGGATCCAGGGAGTACTCAGAGTCACTGGCTCACCCTCCAGCTTTGCTGGCAGGGAGACAAAAACTTACCTGGAGCAGACCTTCAGGCATGGAGGAGATGATTAAAAGAGTGTGGATGGCAACATGGTATGGAAATCCTTAGAATGATGGGGTGCCTGATCTGTCACATATCTCTGCAGAAGGACTGCCAGGCTGCTGTGGTATACATTGCTCTATGTTTTGGGGAGGACATACTAATGGATGAGCCATGGAAATGGGATTGGCTTCTCCTGTTACAGCTGTGGCAGCGCTTCTTTACATAAACAACTTAGCTTCTCTGGGTCTCATATTCATCACCAGGAAAGAGAATTCATGTTCCTGTTTACTGATGATATATTGGTATTTCAAGTTTTTTCTGTAATTTATATCCACAGTGAGCTATGAAGCACTGTGTGAAGTTAATTGCTAAACTAGAGTAGTTATTTATTTGCCCATCTGTGTCAGGTTTTCCTGCACAGGAGTTCTCTACCGTTGCTGTACTTACTGTGAATCTGCTTGACTTCTGGCACATGCAGATAATCTGTGAATAAATGCTGCTGTTACACTTGTTAAAGAACAAAAATTTCTGTAGAACTTTATCAGTCCTGGTTTTCAATTTTATTGATTTCATTGCAATATAGCTGGCTTTCTCCATTAAATATATTTAATGAAGGTCCTAGGCAGAAAAAAAGGAAAAATGTATTAGCCCAGAAAGCAGTTCAGATCTTGTTATCATTGCTTGAGGACTGGAACAGCTGATGCTATTTAGGGATACTTCTCCATTCAAGGCTTGAACTCTGCTGGAGTTTTCATGAGAGGCAAGAAGGGTGAGCAAGTTTTGCAGTACCATCTCCCACAAGCATGCCGGCCACTGAGAAAATGCAGTTGTGCACAAGATGGCAGTGTTCTCCACGAAAAGGACCTTTCCTTCCTTCCTTGCTAAAGTCTGCCTGTGTACTTTGAGACATAATCTGTCTTCAGAAAAATACCAAAGGCAGCACTTGAGGTGTTCAGTTCTACTCTGGGAATACAGAGAGTGAGATATATATACATATATGCTATTATATATACACGCATATATATATATATATATATATACACGCTATTTGTATGTTCAAATGTGTCTCACTGCAGGCACATGTAAACTTGTCCCACAGATTTCTAACAGCTCCAGAGAATGCACCTGACAGCAGCTTGTTTTTTCTGCATTCTGACCTGACTACCAGTGCACTTAAACCTAGGGCCTAGATGATTAACTTTGTAAGACTGTTCTTTGGGAAGAATAAATCTGCACCATGTTGGTCACAATAGCTGACTCTAAACTCTTCTGATTCACCCATCACCACAGATCCAGATGTCTTGTCCACAAAAACATCACTTCTAATCAGTCTGCAGAAAGAACCTAAATCCAGATCCAAGAAGACTGAGGTGTGAGCTTAACCTGACTGTAGCAAGGCAGGCATATCCCAATATATGAGACGTGAAAGTCTTCATAGGACTGCAAGTTCCCTGTCGCTGTTCCTGTCTGAGGTAAGATCATTTCCATGTCTTTCTCTAGTATCATCTACACTCCTCTGGACAAACACCTGCATAAATAGATTACTTTCACTGCGTGAGATACATGAATTATGCATTAGGACTCACATGATTTACAGAGTAGAGAGCACCATGGACCAGGAGTGGACACTTCTAGACTGAGAAAACCATCTTGAACTAAGAATCTGAGGGCTAGTGGTGTTAAGAAAGACCCAGAAACTTAAAAACAAACAAACAAAAAGTTGTATTGAACAATAGTTTTGATTGTAGAGAATATACATAAATAGCAATCCAAATTGATCAGGCAAATATGTGAGGGTCTCTTCAAGGATCTTTGATTTTCTGATCAGACTCTGAAGAGTCCCTGGCTTGGCATTGCAGGTATCAATGGGCCCCCCAGCAGGCACTCTGCGGAGCAGCAGCACTCTCAGTCTCGGTAGCTGAGCCACCCTCGAGGATGTTGCCACAGGGCAGCCACCGCTGCCCATCCCGCTGCAGCTCTGCCCCTGGGGGAGCTCTGCGGAGGCACTGGAGAGGGCTTCTCAAGAGAGCAGCAGAACCTGCCATCTCCTCCAGCAAAAACTAATTTCTAGACTTGGTGAGAGCACATCAGGGTGCAGTCCTGTGCATTGCTCAGTAACTGAGGTTAAGCACTCTCCATCTGCACGACCAGTGGTGCATAATCGTCTGGGGAGCCTTTCAGTGTCTACTGCTCATGAGCAGGCCAGGAGCCATTTTAGCCCTAATGAGATACCTCTTATAACATTTTTGTCCCAGCTCTGTGCTACAGGTGGTGATTCAGCTTCTCTTCATGGGTTCACTTTCCTCTGAACTTTCTGAAGACACATTTTTTCATAATAGTATTGCTTTGAAACTTTGTTTATAGATCAAGTCAAACCCCATTTTTTATGGCTAAAGATCATCAAGTATGATGATGAGGGAAGAAATAAAACCTGGACAGTTTAGAAATGAGAGCTGGACTCTGGCTGGGCCCACTAAGAAATGGCCAAAGAAAACACAACTAGAGCTGCTGGAACGCACAGCATCCCATAAATAATGAGAGTGACAGGGTAGACATCATATCTTAGTCAAAGGAGGATGTATGGTCTCTCAAGTCATAGGATCTAATGCTGTGCTTTGCAAAGCTGTAGTGTTGTTCTGTGAGATTTCGGAGTTCTGTACAGTCTTGGTTTTTTGTTTATTGCTTGGATTGTGAATAGTCACTCAGAACAGAATAAAATAAAAACATTTAACCAAGGTGTAACTGAAATTCCTTGAAATGGACAGTCCACTTGTCCTTCAGAGCCCTGCCCAAGTGGGATTCTGCAGTTTAGGTTTCTAAGCTTAGTTTTCTAATCTGCAGTAGGCACAATCCACAATTTATGCTGTTCACGTGGAGCAGAAGGGCTCTCCAAGGGCATATGCATGGCATGGGTGTCCACACTGAGTGAGGAAATTCTGGGTTTGGGTGTTTGCATACAAGCCTATGGCCTGTGCCACTGGCAGAGCACCCCTTACATCTCTATTCCTGTATGTGATTGACATTCAGTTATTAGAACCTCCACAGAGCTTTTCAAACCTTAAATAACCCAGCCTCATAATCACTCTGGGAGGTAATTAAGCTGCCTGGTTATCAACAGTAGAACTGAAATGTGGAGTTGGGATCTAAATTTTGGATGAGATATCCTTTTTTTTTGCAAGTCGGGTCACAAAACATTAATACAAGTAGTGTGGAGTAGGATTTCTGCTTCTATCATGTCTCAGCATCAATACTTGAGTTAGATGTTTAGGAAGCTCCAGTATCCCAGCCCTGTTCTCAGAACATCTTCCCATAAGGCAGAATCCAAATGCATCTTGTTAGAAAAATGAACAGAGCAGGATGTTTTATAAAATCTAAACTGTACCAAGATCATGGTAATTTGGAGATCATCATAGGCATGTTTCCATGTCTCAATGCACTGTTAGTGTCTCTCTTTCTATCAGCTTTTAGCATAATCTATGATGGACTGAACTTTTTTTTTTTTTTTTTTTGCCATGGCAACCTCGCTGTGGTGATTTCAGGGTTAGGGAGCTTTTTATTTATCTTGACCAGCATGAAGAAGTCTGAGCCTCATTAACTGAGGATGGTGGATGGATAGCATATGGAACACACTGCACTCGAGACGGTGCTTCCCTTCCCAGGGCAACTGGGTCATTTGTATTATCTACATGAGCTACGATTTTCCTTTTGGAAATACTGAGTTGCTAACTGTTCTTTCTGTCCCAAGGGAAGAAAATCCAGACAGATGGCTTCAGAGAAACCTTGCATCTTTAAGGGAAGATATCCTCCTGGAACAATAATTAATGCTGGGGGGACTTTTTTTGGTTGTTTTTTTTTTTTTTTTTTTTTTTTTTTTTTTATAAGT
>VXBQ01011202.1:145140-203402 GCA_013400175.1 Phainopepla nitens | reverse complement strand
ACTTGGAAAGAATTCCGTATCACCAGAGGGCATTAACACAGAGCCTTGCAGAGGACAGAAAAAGATAAAGAGGGGAAAAAATAGCTAGCACAAAGCAGTGATCCTATTAAAATGACATTGAAGAATTCTATTAGTGCTCTTTGCCCCCTCGCCTGCTGCCTTCGAAGATTCGAGGCGAAACACAAGTCCTTGCCAGTCAGACAAAGCCTACTAATAATCTCTGCTGAAAGGTGACATTCACAAACTGCAGAGGGACACACAGGGCTCCAGGCTCTGGGCTGACCACATCAGGAGGCTGCTGGCAGAAGCCCGAATGTGGCTGTGGGTGCCAGCAGCCCAGGCTGGAGGCAGGGGAGTGTGGGGCAGACGTGGGTTTGGGCTGCTCACCGCCCCGAGGCTCAGCAGCTCTGCCTGCATCACTGGGGCTGAGCAGCACCATGGACACTGAGCCAGGATTGTGTCCACAGGAAAGGAAACTGGCGTCATGTAGGCTTTGTGTGAGGGCCTTGGAGCACGGGGCAAGTGGGGTGAACTTCGTCCTCGTTTCACCGTGCCTGAAACCCCTTCCTAAGCTGCTATGTAAGGGTCTCTGGTAAAAACTCCTCCTACTGAAATGGCACTGTGCTGATCTTTGGATGTGTCGACTCTTATTGTTGATGAGGGTCATTAGAAGCATACAAGTATAAGGGAAGAAAAGCTAGATCCTAAGCTAGTCTTTTCAAACAGAAGGAGCAACTACCTTGAACATGCTGTTTAGTTTGATACTGTGTGCTGTATCCCAGGGTTCTCCAAAACAAGACCTCATCCCTCACTAGCAGCTAAACCTTCTTATTTTAACTTCTTGAACCTCTCGCTTCATGAAAGGTTCTCCTGGTACATTTCAGCAAATATTTGTTTATGTAAGAGTATCTAGTGCACCATGCACAGGATTAAGAATGTTTTCTTTTCCTAGACACATTCAAAGTAAATTTTGATTTCTATTAATTTCTCTCTCTCTCTCCCAGTTTTTTTAGTGAGAAAGTCTGCTTGGATCAGGATCAAAGGGATAGTTTACTGCTCTTTGTGGAAAATTGGATTCTCTGGAAATTACTAAATGTATCACAGAAACTCATACACCATCTTGCCTGTTTTACTCAGCAGAGATAATATCTCAGCTGGAGTACTTTGTGCAGCACTGGGCACTGCATCCCAGAGAGATATGGCCTAGCTGGAGTGAATCCAGAAGGGAGCTGCAGGAAGGATCAGAGGGCTTGAAATCATGACCTACCAGAAAGAATTACTCCATTTGGGTTGCTTTTCTTAAAGGAAAGAAGATTAAGGATGGGGGAAGGGAGAGTGATTATATTCCTCAAATATGCAAAAGACTGCTGCTGAGAGAAGAGGAAAAATTTCCTCTCCCTTGTGAAAAGCAGAAGAAATAATAGGCTCATATTGCATCAAGAATAACTTAAGTTAGGCATTATATAAAAGCTTTCTAACAGGATGGAAAATGAAGCACTGGACTGGACAGGATCATCTGGGGAGACATACCACAGACCCCACTGGGAGTCTTTAAAACCAAATTAAGTACCTGTTCCTCTTGGACAAAGGAGAGGAACAGATGACTTTGGGAGTTATGGGCATTGTTATTAATATGACATTTTATAGCAAAGTAATTCACCTGGAAATTCAGCTGCTGGTAAAGTGGCAAGTTTAAAAAGAAAATACCAAAGTTTTTATTAATGCTATTCTATATCTTAGAAAATTTAAAAATCATCCTTTCAAGATTTACTAGGCATATTATATTAAATCATTAAAAGGTAGCACAGAAACAACAGCATGTAAAGGGGAGGGTTTATATGTTTCAGTACTGGACTGCGCTTGGCTTCTCTGAGCCACTGATGTACCCAGGGGCACTTGGAGCAGTATCGCTCTCCAGAAAGCTCACCTCCTTCCAGATCAGCCAAGTGAGGAAGGCAGATTTCCTGCCTTCTTCAGGGAGCCTGGCACTGCCAAAGGTGGTTTGGAGAGTATTATGGGGGCATTCCAGAAAGGAGAGTTACACCTGCTCTAAATGGTGGCTGAGCGCTGAGCTGGAATGTCGGAGGATGGAAATGGAAAGAGATGATAAGAAGATTGCCAGGTTGGCCCCTGCAGCTGAAAACACCCTGGCAGAAGTCCTCTCCTGCTTCTCTGCTGTGACCTCTCAATCACTCTTGGTACAGCCCTTGTAATGCTCTGCCAAATAGGATTACACTCCAGCAGAGGGAGAATTTACACATTCCACAGGACTTGATGACATAGCAATTGATAAGGGCATGACACTGTATTAACTGGGAAAAAAAATCCATATCTATTAGGGGCTGGCTGGGTGAGAAAAGGAGAGTTACATCCCTCTGCTTGGTTTCAAGCCCAAGCAACCTTTGTCTGTGTGCAGGGAGAGTCTTCTTGCAAGCCTTGTGCTTGTTAGAATTTAATTGCTTTCTGGTCGTGCTGCTGGCGAACTGGTGCAAATAGAGATGATCCCTCATTAATGCAGAAGCTTACATGAGGCCAGCTCCAAGGAATAATTGCAGTCGTGTCTAAACACTCCCTGGTCCAAGTTTCCTTAAACCAGAATGGCATTTTATTAACATTTCTGAACAGAAGGAAAACTCAGCAATAAATATGCCTGGTAACTGTTTCCTTACCCTCTAGATATCTTTCGAAGTTTTTTTTTTCCTTCTGAGTTTGTCTTTGAGGGTATCTGTGTCCTGGAACTGTGTAGAAATGCATTTGGAAACACATCACCAGACAAGAAGTTAAGGGGCCAACAGCCACTATTAATTGCCTTGCAGCCAGGCAGGAGAAGAAATGCTGCCCTTCAGCCCTGCTTGGATGGAGACAGCGTAGCACAGCTGGAAACAGCTGTAAAGAGTTGTGAGGGAAGGAGAAAGCTACACCTACCTTTTGCATTTTTAGCCTTGTGTGGAGAAAAAATGCACAAAGTAAAAGAAAAACTCCACTTGCAGGAAGATACACGTGGATTTCTTCTCTTCCTCTTCTGAAGCTGAACACGTCAGTCTTCTTTCACACACGACGCGAGCTGCATGTTGAGACACCTTGTGATTATAAACTCTCCTCAGCAAAATTACTGAGGGTCAAAGAATATGGGGACTCGTGGGATGATGTGATTGGCAGGACAATTAGGTCTGGACTGTGTTCTTTCATTTCTACTGGAAACTTGGTGTAATTACAGCTCCTGCCTCTGGCCCGTGTGATGCTGGAGGTTGGATGAGGTGATCAGAATACTCCCTCTGGCCGTAAAATCTATTAACCTTGCTTTGCACTGCACATGGCTCAGGCACGCAGAAATTCAATACCTGTCCTCCATCTGAAAGCTCTCTTGTCAACGAGGGAGAAATAGAAGTACTGAGGTGAGCAGGGTTTCTCTCCAGTTTTTTCCATTGAAATTGCTGGAAAGAAGCTCTCAGGTGAGGGAAGCAGGGCTGTGTTTTGGAGGCTCTGTGACTTGGGAGGAGTGGGCCCCTCAGCTGGGGTGTACTGCAGACCTCTTGGCAAGTGATGGACAGCCAAGGGGGACATGGGCCATAGGGATCCCCATGCTCATTGAAGGTGCTGCTTCCTTATTTAAATGGAAAAGGAAAATCTGGCAGGGGCTTGCTACCCTTTCTTATAAAAGGAAAGCTCTCGAGTACAAGAAAATAGGCTGTCCCAGAAACAGGCCAGAAAATCACCATACTCCAGAGACTGTAATCTTTATTTTTGCACATATAGGGCAGAAGGATTTTTTGAGTGAAGATCCTACTTATTTACCAGCTGAGAGGGTAGTTTTTGGAGAAAGGGGCTAGTGAAACTTTCTAGTTAATTTGGTAATCTGCCTTAATGAGTGAGAGATTCATCTGCCTTAAGTTTGGGATCTAAAGGCTAAAGTGTTCAAGCCTGAGCCAGCCAGGCTTTTATTCCCTTTGTAGGAAAAACAGAAGAAGAGATGACAAAGACAGATAAAACTGCTGACCCTCTGGAGATGCCCATTTCCCTGCATCAGCTATACAGGGAACCTTGGGTGACCACTTTAGGCTTCAACACCTAACTTGCATGAAGGTTAGGTGAGATACACAGTGGCCATCAGAGTAAATCTGTCGTGCTTTTCACAGATGATATTAGTGTCATTAGAGAAAAAAGTGCCACCGAGTAATCAATCCTTAGCTTAACTAGCTCCAAGCTATGAAGTCAGACAGCTCCAGCTGGAGGCCAAATCCAGCCTGTGGGCTGACTCCATCTGTCTTATTTGCGCCTCTGCCGTGACTGTGTGGTGGGATGGGAGGTGATGGGGAGCAGCTGTTTGCACCCTGGGGGCAGTCCAGCAGTTCCTCGTGTTTCTACCGTGCAGCCAAGCCCTCAGCTCAGGGAGGTGCTGTGTCCACATGGCTCACAAGGGGAGTCTCCAAATGGGCATCTGGGCTCCAGGAACACAAAACAAAGCTTGGACCACCCTGTGAATTAAGTCATTCTTCTTGGCCAGAAAGAGACTTAGGAAAGTAAACATCTTGAAGCTTGTATTGCACAGCCCTTCTTTCAAAAGTCCAAATTAAGTGCTTGGATGTGCAGCCTGTGCTGAGAGATAGTGTTTGTGTGGTTGGGGTTCTTGCAATTTCCTTTAGAGGAATTTGCACAAAGAAAACAGGAGTTTGTGTTTTCTGACATTTGCTTTAACTAAAAGGCATTGTGAGGACTTTTACAGAATACCAATTAGACTCACAGGTTAGTGAGCGAGAGCTATGCACTTCGTGTTGGCTAAGGTCACTGCACAGCAGGAAAAAGAATCAGAGCTATTCACAAACAGCCTATCCCAGAGCCGCAAATCTGATTTCTCCACTTTAGCTAGATGAGGGTTGTTAGCAGAAGTAGCATCTCTCCCTACATTCACTGATTCAGTTAGAAAAGAGTGGAGTAGTTGTTGGGCTGTGATCAAGGTCTGAAACAGAACCTGGCAACCAGAAGAAGGGTTCTGCTCCCTGGGGCTCATCTGGGCTATTTTTCTTTTTCCCAGCTACATCAACCAAGCTTGAAAGAAATATTACCTCACTATTAATAATGACTTACATTTATCTCTGACAATCACAGCTATTGCAACACTGCTCCTAATTCCTATCACTATTCAACAATTGCAAGGCTTAGAAGCCTCTAAAAATACTCTTTGTGCCTTTGTGTTTGACAACAGCTTTATGTGCTTATGTTTGACAGGTGTTCATGCCGGGGCCACTGGTGCCATGAGACAGGTTGTGCTCTTGGGTCACCAGTCACCATTTGCCCCATGCTGGACTCAGGGAGAGCTGGATGCTCCGACAGGTCCAAGCATGGCTCATAGGTGAAGTTTTATCAAAGCCAAGCAATCTTCTATCTCAGAGAATCCTTTCCCTAATATTCCTATGTCTTGGGAAGGCTGTAGAGCAAAACAAACCCTTCCTCCATAGGTACCACACACAACAAGCACACCTGCCTGGCGGCGGATGGACACTCACAGCACAAAGCAAGAGGACAAGAGGGATTTCCTGAGGCAAACCCAGGACTTGCTGAGAGACAGACGCCACCACTCTGAGCTATAGGAGGGACAAACCATCTCCTGTGACTGTTTTCTGAGTGCACCACTGAAAGCATGAATGAGCAAGAGCTAATTGTAATGTTATAGCCCATCTTTCCAGTGGTGTGAAGCACAAAAAACCTTTTTTCAAATGGCAGTAGTCTGCAGTGTTTAACAAAAATATATAAAGTAAAGAAATTCAAGGGAAATTGGAGCGATTTACTCTCAATTTTTACTCATATTACCTCTAATTCAGCAGACAGGTTTTCTTGCCCTCTCTCTAGTATGAAACAAAGGGTATATCTCTAATAGTGATAGAGCTGTACAGAACAGAATTTAGCCACCTACACAGCTTTAATCAAACATCTTTCAATACTTGAAAGGGGAATTTATCCAAGTAACAGCTTTTAAATTGATCACACTAGTGTTTCTGGGATAAGCCCTCCATCATTTCTTGGTATTTGTCTCCATCTGTCACATTAACCTTCCTCTGATTTCTTTCCTAAATGTCAGTTCACCAGGATCAGAGGTAGCCACAACATGCAGGAGGGCCCTGAGGTGGTGCAGCTCTTTCCTCATTACCTGATTTGGCACATGTTTGTGTGGCAGCTGAGACTGATGCCCCTGAAACTCCCCCAGTTAGTCTGTCCCTTGCACAGAAAAACAGTGAAAAATGTCACTCTTCTTGATGGATATATTTCTCTGATAGATGATCTTGCAATCATCTGTGAGGTCCCAATCCTGTAACTCCTCACCAGTGTGTATCATCACTCTCTTTAACTTTTCTATTGCTCTGCACCATAAACAGACATTTGCCATGTCTGTGCTGCAAACAAAAGAGCATTAGGTACCAGTGCCTGGTCCTAAAGCCACATGGCTTATTGGGTACAGCTCCTGTATAAATATATAGTTCCCATGCTGAAGGACTACTTACTTCAGCTTACAGAAGCTGAAGGAGAGAGTAGCCACTGTATTTTCTAAATTTCAGTCCTTAGCTCTAGTAAATTTTTTGAAGATGTAGTTGCTCTACTGAGGTTGATATGAAGCATAGTGTAGAGATATAGCATATAGAATGAAACTTCTCATCAAACTCACTATTAAAAGAGCAGATTCTAATGCTTGAAGAGTTCATCCTCAATTAATGGTAGTGTTGTCTCAAAACAATATTTGGAAAGTACATACACATGTATGTGCATGCATACACCGCCTTATTCATGACCTACTCCTCTTTCTTAAGTTCTCTGGTCACTACATGTAAAGTGGAATCCTTATTTCCTTAAATAACACATTTCTTCCTCTTTCAATGAACTTACTCATGCTCTTTGAACTTCAAGGTAGAAAAATCAAAAGCAGTCACTGTGTCTCTTAGGAGTTCTTGACCTACTTTGTACTGATCAGTTCTCATCTCCTACAGAAATGTGGAAACTGTGTCAGAAGGATTTACGCAATAAGATGTTGAGAATGTTTCTTCTTTTAACTTTATGCATTTCAAGGAAGGAAACCTGAATGCAATATGCACAGTCCTTAGATACAATTATAGGAAGAATATCCATGCCAACAGATAATGTAAAAGATCCTCTGTGGGCTCAAGAGGTGACTTGAATGAGTTGTCTTGTGTCATTCAAAAAAGAGTCTCTCAATTCTTTCATGTTGGCAGTAAAATCAGAACTATTGTAGAGTGATTTTGTTGGCAGAAAAAGGGGAAGTTTGAAAACTTAGGGGAAGGAGGTAAAGCAAAAGGTTTTCCCACTTGAAGATAAAGTTCCACCAGTCAATGGCATGAGATAAAGGCTCATAATAAAAAGTAATGATCCATTATGAACAGAGGATTTCATATTTTTTAAATGTTGCTAAATAATCAAAGATCTGGTCAGGTACTGGATAGACCCCCCCCCCCCTCAACCTGTCTAATGACCATTAATAAATCCGCAGCCCAGGACACTGCTATGCAGCGATCAGGACAAATTAGATTTCATTGTGAGATAGCCCTCGAATTCTCCCCAAAACAAAAAAGGTAAACTAGTTACCTTCACAGCCTTGTTCTATCCCCTCTTCTTATCCTCTTCCTGGGACTTCCCTAGCAATAGGCATTCCTCCCCCTGCCAGGCTCTGAGGACCACATCTAGGAATGCAACACAATAAAAAATGACAGTCATATAAAACATTGCTGTGGTGTATATAACAACCTCCTGAAAAAGTGGCATCCTGCAAGAATCAGAAAGAGTTTTGGTTAAGGTCTTCAGAAGCTTTTCTTAGTGTCATTAGTGGTCAGCCACATGGTTGTCACTGTGCTTTCAGACACAAGTTGGTCACATCTGTCAGTGCTGGTCATTCCTGCAAGGCCCATTTGGTTCTGTGCTAAAACATACAACAAACAACACAGAATCCACTTGTAGTTTGGAAACGCCCTTGTTTCTGGCAGCAAACACTTCTCTACAAGGATAAGTGCAGAGAGTGCACTGAATGCTGCCATTAAAACACCACTACTTTTCTTGAATACAAGGGATTTAGTTTTTGACATGTCCATTAAGAGGTTCAGTATCTTTTTGTTCCAATATCTCTGTGTCCACGTGTGTTGCATTCACATGTATGTTGTATGCACGTACATGTGTGCTTTTTCACAAGCCTTTACTGTGGAAACTGAGCACCCATATCTCTGTGTTCAGCACTTTGTGGGGACAAAAGCAAGGCAAGCCTGCATCATTATTGTAATGCCTCCAGTACAAGGGCAGGGCTTTTCTCAAACTGTAATGGAGAAAGTCTGCCTGTAAGAGAAAAACTGATTTAAAGGATGTTGGATCCTTCAGTGACAATTGACTTAAAGCTACAGTGGCATCAGCATTGTCAGACAAGTGAGCGGCACCAAATGCTCTCCTCAGCCCCACACCTTCTGTTCCCAGAACTGCTGCTGAGGCTTGATTTGGATCTTGCTCTGTTCTGCAATGTTTTTCTCCAATTTGGATGTGAAATGCAGGGATGAGAGGGTCTATGCCATGCTTACTGATTTGTTTGCCATGAGCTCCTTCAGACTGTTGGAGGTGGGTGCCATGCTAGGAATGGAGGTGTGTGACCCAGGCTGACCTTTCTCCCAGCTGGCATGATACCCTGTCCTGCCCTTCAGGCAGCCTGCTCAGCCACCTCCTGGAAACACCACAAGCTGCTTCTCTGGAAGAAAAAAGGATGTGATAGGCGACTTCCATTTAAACCTGACTTGTGGGAATTATTCTTGTCATTGTGATGCTCTAAATACAGATGGACATATTCCCATGCATGCAGATGAATGCATCACACCTCTGTGTTCTGAGCTCAGCTATTAAAATAAGAGGAGTCTGATAGATACACAACACCATATATTAAAGCTACAGCCTGCTAGAGCCATCTCCTCTCCATTTTGTGCATGTACCAGCAGTAACCAGGTAACAGTAAACTGATTTACATTCCAGGGAGATTATCCACAGTGATGTGCTCCATTAAATGGGCGGACGGTGGCTTACATTTCATAATCCACAGTGACATACTGGAAATGAAAGTGACAAAAATTATAGATAGCTCTTTGGCTGAAGATGTGAGAGAAAAGCCATGGAGAAGAGAGACCCAGGGGCTTGCTTTTGCAAAATGCCAAGCCAGACTGTGACGTGCTGGCTCATGGGCCAGGTGCAAAGGGTTGTAGTAAATGGGGCTACATCAGGGTGCTGACTGGTCAAGTGGGTTCCATGTTAGGCCCAGTTCTCTTCAACGTCTTCATAAATTACTTGGATGCAGAACTCAAAGTGTTACTACGTAAGTATGCCTATAACACTAATCTGGGAGGAGCTGTCTACTCCCTCCAGGGCAGAGAGAATTTGCAGAGAGACCTCAACAAGTTAGAGGGCTGGACAATCATGAACCACATGAAATTTAACAATGACAAGTGCCAGATCCTGCTCCTGAGATGGGGCAACCCTGGATGCACAGCCAGACTGGGGGACAAGAGGCTGGAGAACAGCCCTGTGGAAAGGCCCCTGGCAACCCTGGTCAGTGGCAAGTTGAACCTGAGTCAGCAGTGCCCTGGCAGCCAGGAGGGCCAACCCTGTCCTGAGGGCATCAGGGCCAGCATGGCCAGCTGGGCAAGGGAGGGGATTGTCCTGCTCTGCTCTGCACTGGGGCGGCCTCACCTTGAGTGCTGGGGGCAGTTTTGTGTTCCACAATATAAGAAGGATATAAGGCTGTTAGAGAGTGTCAAAGGAGGGCTGTGGAGATGCTGAAGGGCCTTGAGGGGAAGCCACATAAGGAGTGACGGAGGTCAGTTTGTTTGTTCAGCCTGGAGAAGAGGAGACTGAGGGGAGACATCATTACAATCCTATGTGGTGAAAGGGGAAGAGGAAGTACAGTCACTGATCTCTTCTCTGTGGTGACCAGTGAAAGGGCCCAAAAGAATGGCCTGAAGTTGTGTCAGAGGAGGTTCAGGCTGGATATTAGAAACAGGTTTTTCACCCAGAGGGTAGTTAGGCACTGGAACAAGCTCCAGGGAAGTGGTCACAGCGCCAAGTCTGACAGAGTTAAAAAAAACATTTGGACAACAGGCACATGATGTGACTCTTGGGGATGGTTCTGTGCAGGGCCAGGAGTTGGACATTGATGATCCTCGTGGGTTCCTTCCAACTCAGGATGTTCTATGATTCTATGAGTGCTCCCATTTCCACTCAAAAGTCGTGAGAGGAGGGCACTGAGCCCCTCAGAGGAGTGCAGGATGGAGCTCCCAATGGGGAAAGAAAATACTTATTTCTTTACAGATATCATCTTCTGTGACTCAAAGAACATTAAATCAACTGCAAACTTTGAATTTGCTACTTTTCTATTTTTTATGAAGGAACATCTATGAATGTGTGTATGTGGGTGTTTATTTGATTTAGCTCAACAGAGGCTTAGTTCAGAAAACAAGCCATTGCTGACCCTAAAGATCATGAAGGCAAGCAATGAAGACTGAAATGGATGGAACAAATAGAAATTGTGAAAAGAATCTCAGATGCTTGAATTTTTTATTAGACTGTGTATTTTTTAAGCCACAGGACACTTGAATACAGATAAATACTCAAACTGGGTCAGCTCACAAGCGTTCAACAATTCCATATATTTCCTTGATAACTGCTTCTTGGGTCACAGATTCTAATGCTCCACAGTTAAATAAATAAATAAATAGGGCCATAATTTTTGTCTCCATGTTTCTAATGTCTCTAGTGGGCACTCTGGGGCCTTAGGGGTTTCTGGAAGAGCTGTGGTTGAATCCAGGGATACATGTAAAATTTTTTTATTCAACACTAGCATCCTAAAAAGAGACTTAAATCAGCCACATGTCAAGACAGCCTTTAAAATCAGAAACATAAAAATAAACCCCTACAGACTTGCCTTAAAAGATAGCTCTGAACTCAACAGCTCTGAAGTCTAATAAGTGCAATATAAACATCTTTTGAGCAAAACATACTGCTGAAAAGAATGTTTATTGTGTTACAAAAATCAATGCAATCTGCAGGGACTGAATCAAATAGCTGTATGGTCTACCCTCTGATTTATTTTGCTTTCATGAGTAAGGGATGCTAGGATGAAATGGAATATGCATGTAGCTGGAATGATTGGGCTATACATGGTGAGAAATATAATAACTTTTTTCCTGCTTGGAATCTGACAGTGACATATGCTTTACATTGTTTTCATTAATATATAAGATAGTTTTGTCACATGGTGAAAACCACTAATTCATGAAAATGCAGATTAGATGCCAGAACCCCTAAACTTAGCAGAAAACCTTTCACTTAGGTATAATTATGAAATACTACCATCAGCCAGTCTTCTGCTGGCATGCAGGATTTGCTATCATCATTCACACATATATTTTTGTGTGAGTTAGACTTGCAGCTCATAATTTCAAAGCATTTGTGTCAGTCTCTGAGCTCTTTTGCTTTAAAGTAAATATATAACTGCATGAAAAAGATTGGCAGTGTCACCAGAAGCATCTCTTTATTCTAAAGTGGAGATGAGTCAAGCAAAAATTAAATTATAATGAAGCAATGCCCATCTTACATGCAACTCTCAGCCCCTTACTTGCTAGGACTGAGGTAGACATCTACTTTTTACAGTGTTTTGAATATTAATTTCTTTTAGTTCATCATATGGGAAATGAGTTAACTGAATATTGTAAGACCAGTCTTTGCCCCATGAGGGTTATCCCTACTAGAGATACGTCTGTAGCAGAAAGCAAGCAAGTCCTGAGAGGGCTCTGATAATCCTTGGAGCTGCATGAGTTTAGTGCTTAGTTCAGTGCACCCTGAGACACAGCAAGCGGACTATGGCCACTTTTGTTTTCATTTACAGCGTCACACACCTGGCTGCCCTAGAGCATAGGCAAAGCGAGGCTGCTTCTGCCTACAAAGTGTTGTGGTCATATCCTAGTCACTGTTTCCCAGCTCCGAAACAAATGAAGTGCACAGGCCTGGAGAAGAGGAGATCAGAAGGTTGTGGTCATGGCACTGGACTGAATCGGCATTTTTCTGTGCAGCCTTGGTATTTCCTTTAACTCCCATCTTAACTCCTCTTCTGACAAGCTGGGATAAAGATTCTGGCTTTTATATTGTACAAGGTTGGCTTTCTATATGGTCATGACAGGTTTGCATAGTAAACTAGTGTTGAGGGACCATACAAGTGCCAAGCCAGGGGGAGAGGGAGCAAACTAGAAAGGTCAAAATGTTAATCAATGTATTGCAATTACAGAGGTTTGGGTTGTTTGGTTGGGGTTTTTTTTGTTTGTTTGGTTTTTTTTTTCCTAGCCTGGAGAATTTATAAAAGGACAGCAAAGCAATGGCAATCTGCTTGTCACATCAGAGCCCTCCCTTTCTCCTGCGCTGTCACTGTGCACCCACTGAATGAATAGGCAAACCCAACTTCATTTCAGCTTCGGACAAGGACTGTCAGTCACTTCTGACAACAAGCATTTGGTGCCCGTTTTTAGCAAGATTTTAACAGATCAATCTTTATCTGGTGGTTCAAAGAAGCAGTTCCATCTGCGTGCTGCTTCGTACTTGCAAATGCTGTGCTTGATCTTTAAACGTATCATTGTTCTGAGTCACCGGCTGCTTCTGTTTTAATGTAGGTGATCTGATTCACCAAAGTAAGTTAATAATATAAATGGGGAAAATTAAGTTCCTATTTCTATGAAAGCGTAAATGTTATCTGAGATGGTGACATTTACGATTCACTGAAAAATATGATTTGTTTTATATGCAGTTTTTGAGCTGCCAAGGAGTTTTTTTATTTCTAGCAATTTAAGATTCTCTGTAAAGTGGATGATTTAAGACAGGCAGAAGATGCCTTTTCCTCACTGATCCATTATGCCTGCCTTTTCACTTACTCGTGCTCTAGAGCAGGCGAAGAAGCAGCACTGGTTAGAAATCACTGGCTAAATGTACACAGCTCATTTTTCTTTGTAATATGAGGGAGGGAGAAGAAAACCTTATAAAACACAGAGCCATTAAAAAAAAAAGAAGCAGACAATTCTATCATGATGGATAACACTTACACAATTAAATAAAAATACACTTGTGATATCAAAGAGCAGAGCACATTTCATTTTTATCTGCAGTGTCACTCTCCTAATGGTTTCTGTCATGAAACCTCACCAAAACAAATCTTTGAAGCAGACATAGTCTCAGATTTCAAGGATGCAGAGTTCTGCCAGGTGGATCAGAAAAGTAGGTCAGTGGGTCATTAATGCAAACCTGGCAGGAAATAAACCCTGACCTGCTGAAAAGGAAGAGGTTTAACAGTAGTCGTCCATTCGATACACTCCGCGCATATCACTTTCTCTAAACAGGCATTGTAGTTCAAGCACTGCAAGCCAAAATGCAGATCTGAGGACATCTCAGAGACTGAAATACCTTCATCCTCTCATACTGTGTGAACCTCACAAATCACATTACATAGATGTGGAGTTTTCACACTCAAAGGGTGACATATATTACAATTTCTGTGTGCTTGAGTCTACTGCAAATAATTTTCAGAAACTCTTATGGTCTTATTCTATTACTGACCAAGTCACTTACTGCATAAAATGTTTTTCATTTTTCTATGTCCTCCTAAAAGCCTGGAGTATTTTTGCCAGTTCATTTTCCAAGAAGTGATGGATGCAATGTTGGGAATTTCCACTTGTTGCCTTGCACTGTTAGCTGCTTTGGGGCTTTTCCCTTATACATGGTGAGGAACGTGTGATGGGGAGGGAAAACGAGTCCTGTTCCCTTGGGCATGTGGGAAGGATGCCATCCTGAGCTCTTCAGTGCCCTGCAGACAAACCTTCTTCATCCCTGCATCCCTATCTGCTGCTTGTCCAGTCCCTTTTGCTTCCTCTAGCCACCCCAAAGGACACCCACCAATGGCAGCCTTTGCCTTCAGGATTCCTGATTCTGTTTCTTTTTGCTTAGTTTACCTTTCCTTGTACAGACCCAAAGGGTTTTTTCTCAAACAAATTTGGGTATTTTACTCATTTTTCTCTTATGATCAAGGAACCAACTACTTGGGTATTTTTGGTTTGTTGTTTGTTTGAGGTTTTTTTTTTTTTTCACATTTTAACTTCATTAGAATTTCTTGCTTTGTGTTATTTTACTTTGGCACCAAGTTTTTCCATCTCTCTTACCTTTCTTCTGGCATCAGTTTTTTGTTTTCCCCCACCTTGATAAACCCATTTCAGGAAATTCACAGTCAGTGGTTAAGAACTCTGCTTCCTCTTCGAAATCCTTCATGATACATTAGTTCTTAGAAACATCTGACAAACAAAAGTCCTTTGGTGTTTGGAGGTATCAAAAAATACATATAGGCAAGCACAGAAACTTGGAGTTGAGATTTCTTATTTATCTTTCATACAATAATTTCCTTGCACTTGTTCAACTCTCCTTTTGTCTGGCATTGTATCTTTTCTGGTCAGTTTGAAAACCTAAATGCAGATACGGCATAATAAAAAAGCCCACACCAAGACAGACATATCTTATATATTGTCCTGCCTGGTTCAGCTTAAGCTTTTCTGAAATGACAAGTGAGATAATAAACCAAATGATGCATGCAGCAACAGCAGGTCACTGCATCATTAAAGCAGTGTAGAACATCTCTACTCAGTGCCAAGGTGGTTCTGGGTGCCTACTGAGATCATGGACCTGAAAGTCTTGTACTGGCCAGGACAGCTTGTGATCCTTTGAAGGATTCAATAATCCACCTGGCACTGAGGGTACATCTACAGCAGGAGGAGGAATGGAGGCCAAGCCTCCTGGTTCCCTGCATGGTCCTCAGCGCTGGATTTTGTAGCAGGTAATTGCTATTATATGTCTCACAAGAGGTGTATAATAAACTAGTGGATGCCTACATGTCATAGATATTGGTTTGAATCCAAATAAAGTAAACAGTTGTTTCTAATTATTATTTCAATCATTAACAGAAAATGGCTAATCCTTTTTTGCTGTTTTGCTGTGTTGCTTTTTTGCTTCTTTTAACTTAAAACTTTCAGAATATTTCCCCACACAAAAGCCTGTAATCAATAATTGATGTGCTTTTTTTTTTCAACACTAGAAGGTGAGCAAATCCACATCAAATTATCAGTGCAGTTACAGTTTACAAACATTTATTCAGATCCTTAATTTGTGAGTTACTTAATTTTGAAATGCCAAACAAAGCATCTCTTATTTATTAGACGATTATTTCTTCTTACTTACAATTTAAATGAAAATTGAATTAATTAAAAGATGTGAAGTCAATGCTTTGTTATTGTTTGAATCGTCCCAGCAAAGCTAACTTAGACGCACTGTCTGTGTTCCCCAAAGTGAATGTGCTATAGCTTTTTAAGCAACTAAAAACCTTTAATAAACAGAGGAGGTAGCATTTGTGTTTGTCTAATTAAATTGATTATGGCCACCTGGCTTTTGATTATCTCAGAGCTAGCAATTTTTATCCTTTCATATTAGCTTTTACTCACTAGAGAGTTTTTAGTTTTCTAAGTGAGTACTTGGTTTTCAATTTAAATGACCTAATCCTTGACCAGAGCTACTTGGAGAAAAATGTAAAGCAGAAAATGTTCCACTTGTACTTACAGTAGAAATTATCTCTGATTAAAAAATTATTTGTGACTGTAGCAAACCCTATTTCCAAGCGTTTACTGAATAACTTTCCCTAGTTGAAGGATGTCTTTTTTTAAAACGACGGATGCAATCGTATAGTTTGTTACTTTTATTGTAATTTATGTTATTATATCATATGATAATAAATTTAGATTTTCTCTTACGTTGCCATATTTTACATTTTAGTTTAAAGCAATTATTGTTTCAAAGAGAAAAATAAGATTTCATTTCAACTGTAATGTACAGATTTTAAATGAAAATATTGATAGATTCAAATGAGTAGAGCAAGCTGATTACACCAACAAAACATATTTAGTAATATTTCTTTTGCCATATATGTCAACTTATTTTATGCAGTAAGAACTTGAAAGTATAATTTTATTACCTCTCTAGCAGTTGAAAGTATTTCAGACATATTCTGTTGATGAAGGGATATACTACAAGTGCAGTCTAATTCCTACTTAAACACAGAGCTTAAGTCCTACCAGAAATTGGATAAAACAAAGAATTTGCTGGGAGTTTTGTTAAATTGAGAGCCAGAAGAGAGAAACCCAACCATTTAAAGAGATTAAGGATCATTCCAGAAAGTCTGACTTTCATTTATTTGACAACTCCAGGTAACCATGAAAGTAGTTACATAAAAGTATAATGTAAGTATAAAGTAATTATAATATAAAGTAATAATGAAAAAGAAAAGTTGGAGGAACAGTAAAAGAAAAATTAGGTCTTTGTTTTAACTAATGGGTCAGAGTGCAGAGCAATACTGATGGCAGAATGAAGTGCACTTGGGTGCTGCAGCTGACGTTGTCATCTTGGCTTTAGAGGTCATCCCAGACTGCAGGTGCCAACTCACCCTTTCAGTGCCATGCACAGATAGGAGGGGCTATGAGGGATTTTTCCTGTGCTCAAACTCCAGGCTGTCATCCTGCCCCCAGATCACCTCCTCTATTGCTCCCTCTTTGGGGACTCTTGAGGACAGATCCTCACGGGTTGAAATGGCCCCATCTTGATGGAGCTGACAATGATTTACTCCTGCTGAGTACCTGTCCTCAGCACATCCCCTACTGGGATGTGTAAGTCAGTGTGGGTTATACAGCGGGAATTATCTTTGAAATGAGTTTCTAAAACAATGCATTTAACATATGAAAGCCTGGGAATCCAAAATGGAAGTTTTTACATACTTGGCATTCAATTGTAAGCCGGCAGTGACAGCTTTCATCCTACAGAAAACATTTTTTTATCTCATGAAAGTTGAAAATAGCTTTGTGCTATACCGGTGCCTCTCGCTAAGATGGGGCTTTTCATCCGTGACCTACTTTGCTTTCTGCACAATGTACCTAATGAGTAATAATGACTTCGGAAAGGGCAGCGCCAGAGAAGAAGTCAAAGTAGCGCCTTAAGATGCTGTCTGTGAAGACATCAAACAGAATATTTCTCATCAGGCTGAATAAAAGAATCTGGTTAAAGTACGCATGAGTTTAAGAATTAAACAACACCCGGCTGCAGGGTGCAGGCTCTCGGCACCAGGCGGCAGCGGCGGCGCGGGGCCGTGCTGTGACAGCCCGCGGTGGCGCGTCCCTCCCGCGGGCACCGGGACGCGGCGGGCACGGCGCTGCGGGAACCGGCCCCTGCAGCGCACCCGCGGGACTCTCAGCATTTCGCGTGGGGAGAGACCTGCAGCGAGCCAGGGATGGGCATGAGCAGGCGGGAGAAGCGCTAGGAAGCCGCAGAAGATTGGGACGCCAAGCTCCACCCTCACTTGCTGAGCTGCTCTATCTTTTGCTGGCCAGTCACTCAGCATGGCCCAGTCCCCGGATAATTTGTCCATCAGCTCTTCTGCAGCCCTCCTTTGCCCTTCACCACCCTCCAGCTGAGAGCCAGAGCTGTATGACAGCCACCTCCCTCCTTCCTCTGCAGTGGGTCCTGCTTCTCCAGCCCTCCTTGGCTCTCTGAGTTTCCTTCCCTTTGCAAACTCACAGCCCACAAACCACCCCCCCACTCTCAGAGGTTAAAGCTCTGTCTCTTCTCATCCTCCCTGCCCCATTTGTACTCCAGCTTCCTAGATGATGTTTATTTTCATTGTAGAAATCTTGGTTAGACAAAGAAGGTAAAATATTACTTTTATTATTATTACTATTAAAATTCGCCTTGCTTTTTAGACTAAAGTACTTTGATTTTGCAGGAGTAAGAAAAATATGCTTTTTTCTTCTTGGGTGACTGAAAATGTTAGATTGCAAAGGTCATGTATTTTGTTCTTCTAAGGTGAGCTGAGAATATTGTTGACAGTAAGAACATTCCTTGTGAAATTGTAGAAGGAAAAGGATTTTATATATCAAAAATGTTTGTGAGTCTCCATTTCAAAAATCCATGCAAGCCACAACACTGTATCATTTTTCTTTCTTTCTGTCAGCAGATGCCTTTGAGTTTTCTCACTAGGCTAACTTTGTATTGTATTTTGCTTCTTTGCCCATGGAGCATAATCAGAAACCTGGGAAGATCGCATGAAAAGCACAAAATGCCTCCCTGAACAATGAAGAGTAAATAAAGCAGGCCAAATGCCAGGCAGCAGAGAGGAGAGATGAAGTGCAGAAGGAAGATGAGTTGTGAGTTTGCTGCTGCAGGCAAGGAGAGGACACAGAGGCTCCTCAGCCTCTGACTCTGCCTCAAGAAAGAGTTTCCTGCTTCAGGCACAGCTCAAGACGAAGGTTGATCTGAGGGATTCAACTTACAGGTGATCAGCAGGTCCAGACTTGAGAATAAATTCAATTTCATACCAATTAGCATAAACTGGTCCTGAGGAACAACACTGAAAGCCACGAAAGCCATGAGAAGCAGAGAAGGACAGCTGACTTCCCTCACAATATGTCCAGTAGTATAAAAGAATATTAAGATGCTGATATTCTCAATGTTCACAGTAGCTGCAAGGCCCCTTTATAATACTGACATGATCTGAAGGGGCGTTTGTTTAAGTGAAAACCATATCCAGTGCCTTAAGTAGGTCAAGTTCAAAGCCTAGTCAATATTTGAAAAATCTGTGCAAGTTAAAGAGGCAATGAGAAACATTAGCATGTGAGCCCACTAGAGCTTTTCTTCCAAACTGCACTTTACTTGGAGAAAATGAGGACAGTACACAATGAATTGGTATTTGTGTCCCAAATACCCAACTCCTTCTCCAATTTTCCATAGGAAAAAAAATTAAATAATTCAGACACTCTTTTTCTGAGCTCTTACTTGATCATCCTTTTTTCTAAATTGGGAAATGGAAACTTTGATTCCTCATCATAACTTTGCCAGAAAAATCAAGAGCTAAAAGTGAGCTTTGTGTAACTTAATTCCTGAACTTTTACCATACAACCTAATTACAATATATCACTGAAACTTGGAAAAGCTGATATACCAGATATATGCACCACAAAATATAGGCTGTGGATGACAGGAAAATCCTTTCAAAACAATAACTAAAACTGTTTCTTCATTTACAAAAAGCTGAAATGGAAGAGTGATCTAAGGGATGTGCTGGATACCAGGGCAGGGAAGAAAAGGAAAAGAGGAAGAACAGCTCATGCCAGCTCGGGCCACTGACATTTAGGCATAGTTCCTCTTATGCTCCTCTTTAGCCAGTGCACTTCCAGAGAGCAGCTCAGAGCAGATGTTGTGAGTCATTTTTTGGCAGAGACTCTGGATGAGCTACATTGGAATTCCAGTTCAGATCAGGAGTGCACTTCAGCAGGGACTGTCCCAGTTGTACCCACTTAAAACAATGATTTTCATGGCAGAGAACTCTTAGCTTCCAGGTGAAACCAGGACTGACGCCACACAGGACTGACCAGGCCTAATCTGAGATAAAATTGTCAAATTTGGAGAAGTGGCCTCTGAACTGATTGTTTTACTCTGTAGGCCCCTATTTCTGGGTCCACAGAACTTTTTACCACGGGTGCAACTCTTGTCTTTGCCATGCAGAGAGGCTCAAGGAGCACCCATCTCAAGCAGCAGAGTTCACCCCGCAAAGGCGGCTGGTGCAAACATCCCTCAGTGAAACTCCCAGCTGCAGCTGATCTAACAGGCAGCACCCTCCCTGCCGTGCCTGCCAGGATGCTCCCAGAAGGACGTGCTGCCGCAGGGACAAGTCTGAGCATGCAAGCTGAACTGGCGTGTGAACTCTGGCATGTTCAAAAGGGGCTTGAAGAGCCACAAACACTTTCCCACCTTGGTCACCACTGAAACTTTCCACTTTGCTGAAAATTAATTTATGGAGTCAATACAAAAATTTGTGGGTTAGTCTCCTGGTCATAGCAAGCATGTTTCCATGATTCCTCAGGGTACAAAACTCTGACTGAGAGGGGATAGCCAAGGGTCTTAGTCATGAAGGGTTTCTGAAGCAGCTTCGTGATTTGAGACCAACTGATAGAGAGGAAGATGGAAAGCAAGCAAGATAGCGTGTGGAAAGACAGCATAGTTATTTAATGGGTGCTGTTTTGCAAAGCTACACAAAATTTGGATTCTGTGAGGCTAATGATCTAAATTCCCACTGCTTATAGAGGGCCCAGAATCTGATCTTTGTGAGTCTGGGATTGTTAGCCCAGAGATTTTTACCAGTATTTGATCCAAATAAACCAGCAGACTAAAAACTAAAACCAGACTGAAATAGAGTTCTGCGTTTGTGCAAGTAGAGACTCAACAAAATGAACATAAAATTCAAACAGTCTTATAATATTTATTTATTTCAGGTTTATTTTATTCTTATGAAAACTTAATAGGGCTTAGTTATGCATTTCTATGTTCAGTTGTAATTCTAGTGGTAACACCAGTTCCATAGTTGAGTTTAGCCAAGAAAATGAACTAACTACAAATTATAACAGCAGTTTTAAGTTCATGGTATTGCTTATGTTTCTAAAAATACTTTGGATATGAGACACGGCAAATAGTATTTTGCTAAGGTAAAGAGAAGAGAGAGAGAAATACAGAGATAGACATTATTTTTCTTAAATTTTTCATTAACTTTAAAATATAATGGTTTTGTCAGCACAACAGCATGAACAATGAGTTAAAGTAAAAGGGACATGAGTGACAGTCTTTATATAAGTTTGAAATATACTTCCTTCTTTCCAAAGAAAAAGGTTTCAATGAAGTTAAATAATGGTTTAAATACAGTTAAATAATTATACAATTTTTAAAAGTTCACTGTACTTTTCCATACACAAATACACACAAGTGCTGTAAGAGAAAAAGTGCCTTCTAACAAATTGTCTTAGCTGCCTCATACTGATTCCTAGGCAACACTGATGTGCTTCAGTTTTACACTTCACTAAGGATAAACAATATGGCAAAAACATTAAAAGCTATGCAAACATGGTTTCAGGATCTCATCTATGACATCCTTCTGAAAACAGTTTTTTTCCTTATCTAATGACCTCACAAGAGTACATTTCTCATTACAATTCTGCCAACTGGAGAATTCCAGTGAAGTGAGAAGAAATAATGAGCAACATTACAGCGACCAGAGAAAAGAACACATGAGAAATGAAAAGTATTCTCCACTACAGCCATTGCATAAATATGCACCTCCAGGGAGAAGAGAGAAAAGATAGCAAGGATATTACTTTGTCCACACTGGCCATGACCCAATAGCCAAGATGTAAAGGCTTGTTTATATTTGCAGCTGCCTGTTGCTCGTCAGCCACTCTGGGATGGTGATCATGTCTCTTCACTGCTTCTTAAATGGAAAAGAGCAACTGAAAATAACAAGAATCCTTGGCCCTCCTTCTTTGGAGGTGGTGGTGTCTTGTGAGCAATTCTTACCTTTGGAGGACCTATAAACCAGCCCCAAACACCTGAGAGCCATGGGGTGCAAGCATGGAATCACACTATTTTCCCTAGCAGACAATACTTCTGCATTTATTTCTTCACATAGCAAATAATAATAATAAAATAATTAATGATGATAATAATAATAATAGTAATAATAATATTTTTAAATATTATCTGCAGATCACTTGGTTTTTCCCATGTCATAGTATCCTATCTGCCTTCAGAGATACACTCCCAGTGCCCCAGGCTCTATGCTTGATCCATTTAGGCTCCAATACTTTGGGTAAAGACTGAATCAGACACAAATATGAAACTGTTGAAGTTGTTTAAGTTGTTCATATGGTATAAGCAGTGTGTACCTTTCACTGTAAAATTCTCCGATTCTTAGTGTCATTACTAAATAGAAATATTTGGTCTAGGTTTACTAAAAGAGCCCTTGGGTCTTGAGAAACTTTCACATTCGTCTGAGTTTGTATCCTGAGGATGAAATAATAGAATTATTCAGATTGGAAAAGACCTCTAAGATTATCCAATCCAACCAAAATATATTTTCTCAGGGAGTTTTGACTAAAGAATGACTCAAGAAACCAGTCAGCTCACGACTTTGCTTGAGTTTTGAGTAGTTCAGAGAAAGGCTGATAGACAGGGAGTCCAAAAAGCACATTAAGCAGTTATCAGATGGATTCAGACTGGCAGTCAGGTCAAATGCAAGTCCTACAGTAAGATTTTGATTTCCAACCTCAGATGTGGGAAAAGAAGATATTTAAATGGAGATAAATGGTTGCATAAAAATCCAGATCGGGATGTTATTTTCACTTAGCAGATGGTTTGTTTTTTCACAATACTTCTTGCAGCCGGTTTGACAGTGTACCAGTGCAAAAGCAATGCTGTCAGAGCCAACTACGTGTACTGCAGCACACAACAAAGTAAGGCACTACTGTGAGAAAGTTTGCCTCAAGGCTGTATTTCTAATAGACACTAAGACCATAAGATAGAAACAAAAATCTATGAAACAAGCATTGAAGAGATGCATTCACACAATGAAAAATGTAAACCGAGGGCAGAATTTTTGGTGCCAGCAAGGCAGAACCCCTAACATACTGCACTGAATCAAGTTTCTGGTGATCATTAGCTTTAGAGAGTAGTTTGAGTTAGCTCTGGAATCTTTCTGTGAGTTTGTTTTTTCTAAATCCACCCATCTCTTCTCTCTCCATTGCAGGGCAGAACTAAGAGCTTCTTCATTTGCTCTTCCATCCCTTCCATTCTCATCCTCCCCCTCATGTCCATAGGAGACTGGGCTTCATTGCTTTGAATGTTTGCAGAATGGCTGGTTTATGGTGGTGACACTGTTTTTTGGTTTATAGGACAATATCCCTGTCCCAAGGAGCTGTCTCCCAAGGAGTTGTGGGAACACAATACAAGTAATCAGGGAGAGATGAGGAAAGCAGTGTGACTGTGTGCAAAGGGGAAAGGAGAGAAGGAAAGCTCCCCAGGGCCCAGCAAATAAGGTTGTATATTGGTAGGACAGATGTTTATTTCTTCCCTCTCCTCTTCTTTCTCTCGCATGCACACAAACAAGCTTATTGAATGATTGCAGGCAAACATAGGCATAGGCTTTCTTGTAGCACCAAATAGAAAGAAGAGGCTGATTATGAGGAGGATATTGCTATACCTTCAGCTATAGCAAAGGAAATACTGAGAGCTGCGGGAAAAATAAAATTGCTTTTTTACATCAAAGTTCTGTTATATTGAAAATATCCCACTGTGAGAATTCCTCTGTGGAAAGAAAGCAAGAAGGACTGAGGTTGGTATTAGCTCTGGTAAACTGTAAAGAACTGAGGCCTTCCAGAATTCAAGTGCTGAGACGGATTGCAGAGTGAGAAGGATTACATTAAAAAAAAAAAAAGGCAAAGAAACCCACTTTCAATCTAACACATTTCAATTACTGAAAATATTTAGTATTGGACCTTAATTTCTTTAAGCTTCTTACTTTGACAAGAAGTTACAGCACACCAAAAGATTTATAGCATATAGCATTCCTCCTGCAATGACTTTATGTTCACTGGTATGTAATACAGGAAGGGAGCTTTCCATGCCACCTTATCACTGGGAAATCCACTGGAAAATAATCATTTTTCAGACTTAACTCTCCACAGCAGAAGTGAGATCAGCCCCTGTGTATGTATTTCGAGCCTGTATTTAATGAGCAGAATTAATTGCATTAGTCTTGTAAAGGCCTCATCTTCCCCAACCTTGAATTCACACTTTAATGATATTTTATGATGTGAAGTCTTCTGATCTTGAATAACATCATACTTAAAAAAAAAATCCTCCTATTATCACTCTCACTGTCAGTGAATAACTAGATGCTCAAGACAGTTTTGCCAGAGAGAAAAAATTAGGGGAGTGATGATAAAAATAAATTTAAAAATAAATCAGTATGGGTGCCCCATTTTGCCTCCTCAGTTATGTCCCTGTAATGAACAAGATGTTGGGATTCTGTTGAGAGGTCATAGGGTTCAGTGCTCATGCAAACTCAGGCAACTTAACACTTCCTTAGGAAACAGAGCTGAGTATCAAGGGTCAAAATAAACTGCATAGATTCAAGAGATGAGCCGAGCAAGGAGACTGCTCATCCATGGCTGGGCCACCAGCTGTGAGGATTTTCCCTGTGGCAGTGGACTGGAGCTGAACAGCAGGCTGACATCCATCTGGTTGGATCTCCACTTCACGTGAGCCTTTCCTCTGCCTTTCCCCTCATCCTGCTTACAAGGAGACAGCAACACCACTGTGCTCTGCAGAAACAACTGGCATGGCAGATTCATCCTGATTGCTCCCAGATTCCTGCCTAAGAGGAAGATGTTTGGTATTATCTTACAGTAATTCAGTCTTTTGAAATTCCATTTCTTTGAGGCTAAAGTGCTTTCAGATCAAACCCTCGCTCTGAACTTCTTTTGGGAGTTGCCCATCTAAGGAGTCCTGTCAGGCTGGATGATTATTAGACCAGAGTGGAGTATTCTGAAAATCCAGCATATGCTTTATTAAATCAGGGTGCTTTTGCACAGCTCTCACATTCAAGCAAGCTGAGCCCCAGACTTCCAGGTGAAAACCCAGGAGAAAAACGAATTCATGACAAGTCCGGGTTGGATAGGGCTTTGAGTAACCTGGTCTAGTAGAAGGTGTCCCTGCCCATAGGAGGGAGGCTGGAACTTGGTGGCCTTTAAAGTACCTTCCAACTCAAACCATTCAGTGGTTCTATGGTTCTATGAAAAAGCAGAGCTCCTTGCTTTCCCTGGTGACCTTGCAGGACTACTAAACACCGTCTTTGTGGCAAGGAAAAGGTGTGCAGTCTTTTCAGCCAGCTGGCAATTCATTAGAGGATGGCTCCATGTGGCAGCCCCCCTGTCTCACACCAGATGTGCCTGGCAGTCACTCTGCTCACACCCAGCCAAGGGGCAGGAGAACATGGCTGTGGAGAGCAGACTGCTGCTCCTGCTGCCCCAGTGTGAGACCAAGTCGTCTGCAAGCCACCTAGGAAGGAGCTGCATGCAGATGGGTGTCCCAGCACCCATCCATGTCCCTCATGGCTGCCCAGTGGTCTGCACTGCTTGGTAGGTCTCATCAGCTGTCTTTAGGTCGAAGATAGGATGATGCCCACATCCTTCTTTTTATTAGCTGCTAATTGGCTCAGTAAAAGGATATTTCAAGCTTGGGCTACAGTCAAGACAAAACACAATTTGCAGGATATTATGATTTAAGGTCAGGAATCCCCAGAGAATAGAAGAACAGGGATGCAGTGAAAGAGGAATACTGGCAGGGAGCAAGGAGGAGAGTTGAACTGCAGCTTGGGCAAAAGCAAAAAAAAAGTATGGCAGGCTGCTGTCATCCAGGCCTGCAGAGCTCCCACTTCTGGCAGAGCCAGCTAGGAAAAAAGCATGTTTCACAGCTGTGAAAAGCCATGTCTCTTCCATCTGGAAATATCAGTGCATCATTTCCTTGCTGCAGCACAGAGATTGGTTTCAGAGAGACATCCCAGTGTCTCACTGTATCAAATATTTTGTTGAGATATTTTTGCATTTTATGGATTGCTGGAGCAGTTAAAATCTTCACCTGAGCTCAAAACCATCTGGAAACAGAGGGAAAAAAACCAAGCAAGGTTCCAGCTGCATTTTATCCTGTATCTGCAAGCAAAATGTTCTGAGGAAATCAAAGATGTGAGAAAAGCTCATCTCACTATTGACAGTGGAAGCCTCTGAGGCATTTCAGGTGCTTTATAGCTTTCAATTAACTCAAGGAGGAAAAGTTAACAATAAAACTGTAGCATGGAAATGTTAAAAGTGCCAAACTCCACATAAAAACAAGCAGGAGAGAAATCAACACAGCAAGGTATATGGGGAACTCACATAAGCTCACTGTTCCTGCTGCAATACTTGTTCCAACCAGATGAAGATGACGCCTGGTAAATCAGATGTCTGGTAAACTGGAGAGCTAAAGTTTATTCATAGTTTAATCACCTAAATCACAAATCTTCATACAGATGTCCAGTGAACCTAGAGCATGCTGTCAAGAGCAATTCAAGATACTAAAGGCATCAATGACAGCATTGGCTGCTCTGAGGTATCAGTGAGAACCAAGCTGGACTCCTCAGGGACAGGCTGTGGCTGCACTCCTGGTGCAGGCTGGAGAACAATTTTGCAGTGGTGAAGGTAGTGACTTGGTGAGTATGCAGCTTACAAGCCACTGGGGTGCCAAAAAAGGGGAGATTTCTGGTCTTCACAAACATCTGCTGCTCTCTTTTGGCTGGATAGGGCCCTTGCACAGTTCAGGAGTGCTTCATTATGCATGTGAAATAAAGTGGTGAATGAGGTGGATAGAACTCTTCCCCAAAAGCGATACATTCCATTTAGTACAGAGGAACAGGAGCACAAAACACTTCCTGCCTGTATTTATGGGATGAATTAGCCTAAAATGGCTACAAGTCCTAACTGGTTACCATGCAAAACAAAGCCTAGAATGTAGAGGACATTTTTTTCCAACACAAGTGCAGGATTTGGAGATTAAATACAAACTTGGAAAAAACAAGGTAGCTGCAAATGCACTTTCTAGAACAGTGTTCTCCATACTTTCAGACGTGCTTCATACAAATTTGTACACTGCCTTTCCTACCCACCTAGAAATAACCTTGGAGAACCTTGAAGGAACACCATGCCCCAGTCCAGAGTACTGGTTGACAATAGCTGAACATGAGCCAGCATGTGTCCAGGTGGCCAAGAAGTCCAATGGCATTCTGGCCTGTATCAGCAATAGTGTGGCCAGCAGGACCAGGGCAGCGATTGTCCCCCTGTACTCAGTACTAGTGACACCTTCTGTGTCCAGTTTTGGGCACCTAACCTCAAGACAGACCTTGAGATACTGGAGCATGTCCAGAGAAGGACAACAGAGGCGGTGAAAGGTCTAGAAAACATGTCTTATGAGGAGTGGCTGAGGGAACTGGCATTGTTTAGTCTGGAGAGAAGGCGGCTCAAAGGGGACCTCAATGCTCTCCAAAACTACCTGAAAGGAGCTTGTAGTGAGGTGGTGGTCTCTTTGGCCATGTTTCGGGTGGAAGGACAATAGGAAATGGCCTTAAGTTGAGGTTCAAGTTAGAAATTAGAAAAAAATCTTTCTTTGAAGAGTGCTTAGACATCAGAAGAAATTGCTCAGAGAAGTGGTGGAACTACGACTTCTGGAAGTGTTCAAGAGGTGGATGTGGTACTTGGGGATATGATTTAGGGGGGTTTCTGATGATGCTGGGTTGACAGTTGAACAAGATGATCACTTCTCACCTTTATGATTCTATGGCTTGTGACCCCGTTAGAGCAGTCTGTTCCTGAAGGACTGCACCCTGTGGAAAGGAGCCACACTGGAGCAGTTTGTAAAGAACCGCAGCTTGTGGGAAGGACTGAGGTTGGAAAATTCATGGAGGACTGTCTCCTGTGGGAGGAACCTCATGCTGGAGAAGGGGAAAAGTGTGAGAAATCCTCCCCCTGAGGAAAAAGGAACATCTGAGACAATGTGTGATGTACTGACTGTAACCTGTTCTCCCCATTGCACTGCACCACTGATGGGAAGGAGGCAGAGAATTTTGGATTAAGTCCAGGAAGAAGAGAGGGGTGTGTGGGGGGGGAATATTTGGTTTCATTTCTCATTATCCTATTCTTATTTAATTGGTAATAAGTTAATTTTTCCCCAATTGAGTCTGTTTTGCCTGTGAAAGTAATTAGTGAGTGATCCCTCTCTGTCCTTATTGATCACAAGCCTTTTATTATATTTTCTCTCCCATGTCCATCTGAGGAGAGGAAGATATTTAATGGTCTTGGAGGGTACCTGGCATCCACCACAACTCTTTTGTTTGGCATGGGAGCAGACAGGTTGAGCGAAATCTGGACAGGAGCCAAAGGCTCTGGTCCCTCTTCTCTCTGGGACTGGTGTTCCCAGCACTGGTGTTCTGGGCATACTGCACAAGTCAGAAGCCTGTTTGTGCTTTCAGACACTTAAAATCTTTACAACAGTATTCATTTCTTTGGGTTTCCCAATAAGATAAAATACCAAGGACAAGTCAAACAGCAAAGCATGAACTATTTTATTTCTCCCCACTTTCTATTACTAAAAGAGCATGAGAAACACTTGAGGGCAGTTTGCAGAGTGCATCTACCATCCAATATGACAAGTAGGTTAATTGGAATGAAGGAAAATGTGACCCTTGACTACAACTGCCCCTTCAGGGTATTGAGTTTAATGTTGTTGTTATTGTGTTCTCTAGCATTGTGAGGCAAAACACAGTGATGGGCTCTTCTCAAGCACAGGAGCTGTTCTTAACAAATGGAGCTGCACTGAGTGACTTGGATTAAATTTGACTAAATCTTGCCTCAAGAAATCTTTCCCTAGAAAATCCTATAGCACTCACAAATATTTTAGGAGTGACAATGCTGGGTGTCCAGCTCAGCGGAAAAGCTCATGGGCTATAAGAGTGCAATAAGATAGGCACCTTGCAGGTAGGAGAACGTGAGGATCACCTGCCACTTCTGTTGCTGACTGGGCATGTAAAGGAATCAGCTCAGTGATTTTCGTGTGAATGTTGAGGAGGGGAAATAGTTGTCTTTGGGTTTGGGTTTGTTGCTTTTTTTCTTCAAAGAGGGAGAAGACAGTAAGAAAATACGGGCAAACTAATCTTAAAGAATGGTGATTTTTAGTCTAATTCTGTTGGATGTTCTGCTCTGTTGAATGCCAGAGAGTCTCTGTGGAAATTTAGACAGGAAGGGTTGGGGTTACACATTCAGATTTTCCCTCACTACAGTTCAGTGTTAAAAACTATTGCTAACATGGATAGAGCTTATTCTTCTAATTTGGCCCAACAGTTTCTATGGGAGTCTTCCTTGGAATCAGGGTTTGAAAAATTGATTGATTTGTATTCACAGCACTGGGATTTCCTGCATACCGGTCTGGGAAGTATGTGGAGATGCCAGCAAGCATGGGGCAGATTTTGCTGCCTGGCTGATGTCCTGTCCTTTCCTCCCCTCTTCCCCCATGCAGCACCAGCCAGAAGAGCTGGCAGAAGAGGATACAGAGTGGTGGGATCCTGCTGCCCTTGCCCCAAGAGCTGAGAAAGATCAACTAGGTCTTGTCACTGAGGCCTGTCCTTGGCTGTGCCTTGCAGACCACCAGGAACCAGGTCCCAGCTTTGCCAGGAGCACCTGCCTGGAAATGTCTTCCTGAGGCAAAGGGTCTGGGCAAAGGCATAGCTGGGGACAGAAGGGCCCCGTGCAAGGGCATAACACTCCCAAGGAAAGCTCAGAGTGAGGGAAATTGTAAGAAAGGCAGTGTTAGCCAGAGTGATAGAGAAAAATGTGGTCTGAGGAGATCCTGAAGTCAGCTGGGATGTGCATATACACTCTAGATCTGGAACTGCCAGCAGGATTTTTTTCTAGGTAAAGGCTATTTTTAGCTGGGGGATGTGAAAGGTAGTAGGGTATGAAATACAGAAATAAGGTCTCAAGAGTAAGCCGTAGGCAAAGATGAAAAATATGTTGCAAATACAAATCAATCTACCTTATACTTATTTTTTCCATATTGTACCTGCTACAGTAATCCTCAGCTAAAACTGGAAAAACCAATTGCTCATCCCTGCATAGGAGATACCAGGAAAAAAAGGCAGAAAGGAATTCTTTCCGAAATAAGCATACTCAAAGACCTGAGATCTGAACTTTAAGAGGGGAACATTGTCCTTGCTCTTGCTCCTCTCTCCTTGTCCCAAAACAAGATTAACCCAAACCACAAGTTTTTATACATCCATACATGTATTAGCTGTATTATTTCACCTTTTATTGGATTTGTTCCATCACTTCAGTTTTACTTGTGTCTGACTTCACTTTACTGACTTCACTGGAAGCAGAATTGGTAGGTTGCTTTGTACTTTCTGAACAATAAGCAATAAAAACATAAATGCTCCTTAGAGCCAAATCTGTTCTCTGGCAGAAGAGAAAGGTTTCAAAATTCTTCAAAAGATGAGTTATTAAATGAGATGAAAGTATATTCCAAACTGTGGTAGAGGTTGACCTGTGACCTAGTGAACAGAGATTTGAATATTTTGAATTTTCTGAACATTTTTTACACTTTTTTGCTTTTCATTGGGATTCATAAGCCACTCCACTGAAGAGTGCAATTGCAAAGGGGAATATTAGCAAAAGCACCAAGGGCTCTTGGATGCCTATTGCTTCTTGGAATACTCTCAGACATGCCTGTCTTACATCAACGTAGGTCTTAGGAAAACAGGTGTTTGGGTTTGACACCTCCACAGAGGACAGTGAGTTTAAAAGCACAGTCTGATAAGCTGTTCCCATTGCTGGTGTGGATTACATGTTCTGCCCTACTGTAGCTGCTGGTTACTGCTTTCCTGGCTGCTGGTCACCCCTGGGGCCCACCAATCCAGCTCTGCCAGTGTGGCTTTGCCAGGTCACCCTCTGCACAAATGATCTGTTGAGGGATCCCCTTTGCCTTTATGAAGAACAAGCAGAAAAGAGAACCCCAGCCCTTTACAGTAAGATGAGGCCTTTAAATTTTAAATTTTAATGACATCAGAAGAATGATTAAACCAGAAGAACCAACTTGGCAGCAGTGTCGGAAGGTGACTGGAATAAAACACTGAATTTGGATCGCCAGTGCTCCACTCAGTTTGTCCGTCGGGGATCCTACATATTGTGGATACTACTTGTGAACTAGATCTTGAACCAGTTTCTGCATGTGCCTCAGCACTGCTTTTCATATACATCTCTGGGAGGTTTCCTACCTCGCTTCGTTCCAAGAAGCAGGGATTTTTTTGGATTGACATTTGCAACATACAGAGTGACTGGAAAAAATAGATCAAAATAAGTTGACTTCTTGCTAGCACGCGAATAAAGTAGAAAGGAAAGAAATATTATTGTTCTTAGACCTGAAAGTCATAGCATTATACAGATAAAGAAATACTTGGAAACACATTAGGACTATGATATTCCAGCTGAGACATGGAAATAACTTGTCTTGTTGGTGCTCATTTTCAGACAACAGAAATGAAATCATGTCTCCAGCATGGAAAGGTCAGCCAACAAGATTTTGTTAAATTCATCAAACTGTGCTCCCCACTGAGTAGCTGTCACTGGTGTGCACCAAAGTAACATAGGGGCTGAGGGTGTTTTCACCCAAACAGCATAACGTGGCCAGAATAGAAGCTGAAAAAAACCCACATTGATCTTTTTATTTCCTGTGTACTGAGGAGTAGGATTCCCTAGATGAAACTTAGCACATATCTTTCTTTCCTTCCCCATCTTTTATCTGGCAAAATAACACTTAATGGCTTTAGAAAGAAACCAGTGTTCCAGCCAGCATCACCTGGCAGTAACAAGATGCAAGAAAGTTCTCCAAGTTTTGAGTTCAATATTTTTACTGAGCATTAAAATATAAGTCAATTTAACCGTTCTCCTGAAACCAAGAAGAAAAAAATATTCTGTAGAAAATTGTGTAAGGAGATCCTTATACATTTTGAAACTGGTTCAAAGCTACAACCATAATTTTTGCAGCATCCACAGATTAGATGACATTTACAACAGTTTTTAATTAAATTTACTTAATTTAGATATTTATCAGCCAGACTCCATTGGCACACTTTCTTCTATCTTTTTTAAAGGTTAAATGAGCAATATGTGTAATGAGGTCTTTAAGGGAATACAAATTGTGTCAGCCTCGAATTATCCCAAAAGCCAGTACTGTGCTGGAGGATTTGTCGAGCACTGGCAGAGGGGAAGGTGCCTCCTGCTCACTCTGCTGACACCAGAGTGCAGTGTACGACCTTCACACCGGCTGCTCCTGCCCAGGTTGGAGCCTGTGGTGTGATCACAGCACAGTTATCTGGCCGTAGGATCTGTTCACAGTCCCAGCCTCTCACAAATACCACTCCTACGGCTGCTTCCAGGGGTCTTAAAGATACCGGGAGGTAATGGCTGAGGACACTTTTCTTACATACTCCTCAGAAGACACAGAGCTGGGACAAGACCTTCTGAAGTGTGGCAAAGTGTGGGGAATGACAAAGTAATGCAAGCCCAGCTGGCTGAGGAGACCCTTTACATCTCCGGAACAGCGGCGATGCTTTGCTGAGGATTGAGGGGAAGGAGAGCAAGGAAAGTAATGTCTCTCTTCATCCCCAAGACAAGCACCCATACCCTTCTTCCTTTACATTAGAGCTGCACTCTGCACCTGCATCGACCCTGCCATTCAGCACGGCACTACTGCAACTTTCAAAAAGCATTTGGTGAAGCATGTCTTGGAAAGAACATTATCCCAAGCCAGCACGAAGCAGAATGAAATGCGCTATGAAAAGGGCAATTATAGTGAAACTGCATATGAGAGTTGCAGATGGACGCAATATGTAGTCGAATGACTAACAAGGAAACACAGTAGATGGCCTCCTAACAGCACATGGACCATATGGTACTGCAAAACTTGGGGAATCGTTCTCATCAACGTGGCAGTTTTATAAACGCCACGGTAAAAAAACACATAAGATCTTTTGGAAATCTCAGTAGTATCTCATCTCAAACTAACAGATTTCTTCCAAGCTAGCCTTATGGGTTCAGATAATTCAATGCTGAATGTGCTGACAATAAGATAGGACAGAACAGAAGACTCCAGTGAAATTCTACACAAGATGGTAGAACTCTCTCAAATTCAGTATCACTAATTTCACTAAATCTGGTGTCAACATTGGTTAGGTGTTGGTCAAGCTATCTTCACATTAGTTTTTACTTCTTCAAACAATTTGGTGGCAATAAATTGCATCTAATAACACAGAATACTTAATTACCCCACATGCTAGAAATAATCAGCCCTGATTGTTCCTGTCCAACTATGTATTGCAATTGTGTAAGAATGGTCTTCACCATAGGTAACTTCTAAACCAGTTATTTAAAAAAATACTCAGATGATCTGGACTGTCAGATACTGGGAAAAAATGAACCTAAACACGAGGGAATTAGAGGCAGAGAATTACTGGGAGAAAAGGAGCTCAGTGATGAACTTCCTTCGGCATTATCCCATTAGAATCATCCTTGTTATTACTAGTAGTAGGAGGAGGAGTAGTGGGAGTAGTAGTAGTAATAGTATTAAATATCAACTGGTGGTTGATCATCTGATGCCTTATCTGGGTCCTCCAGCACAAAACATCTTCAGAGATGCTCGGCTGCCCATTTGATTCAGATGCGTCTACTTGGGCTTTCCAAATAATTACTTTTGGTCCTGACCATATGCCTGTCAGAGAGTCACTGTCTGATGGTGGACGTCTCAGGTTGAATTGGTAACTTCTTGTCAAAAAATGTGATTAAAAGATAAAAAATTGTGATGGGTTAAGCAACAGTACCAAGCATTTAGTCTTCGCTTGGTTTGTCACTTGTCTTTGGCAGTGTCAAAACCACTGCTCTGAAGTCTGAGGTCCAGGGCTCATTGTGTTTGTCTTATTTGATCCTGATTATCTTAAACAATCTGACAAGACACTGGGAAATGGAAACATGACATTTATTATTCTGCAGAATGAAGGATTTTATGTTCTAGTGTATTTTTGGCAAAATAGAGCAAGGATTTAGCAGACAGCTCTTAAGCAATATGCTAACTTATTTCTTTCTGTCCAAACCGTAAGCTATATGACAGCTGCCTTTCTAATGAGAAAAATGCAGTAATCATCACTTGCCTGTAGTGGTTGGCAACAGTTGCTTGAATTTCTGGTGAGCATAACTCTCTGATCTGTTTTTCTTGCGGTAGTTTACATACAGTTTCTAAAGTTTGCATTGTTAGTCATACCTATATTTAGAGCTTTCATTAGAGATGACTCAAGAGAAGCTGAAAAAAAGCAAAGAGAAAAGATACGACTGTAAAGCTCAGTAGTGATGAGAAAAAAAATGATGTCCTGAATTTCATTCTGTGGCAATGTGTGTCTTGAATTCAAATTGGAATTAATTTAGGCAGTCAAAAATGTTTTTAAAATAATTGACAGCACAGAGAAACTAATTTATAAGCTGATTTTTACACATTGACTTTTGCTTTAATTGCTGTAAGTGCTTTCTTTCCCTGATTAAAAAGGTGCTAAAGGTAGCTTAAGGCAAATGTATTCAGTTATTTAGTTTAAGTAAAGAGCTCTGATTGCATTTGCCAGGTAGACGGGGCGGATGGGGAACATCGATTTAACTTTTCATCAAAGAAGGGACAGCAAGTCAAAGAATCATAGAATAAAATCATGGAATCATGTTGGCATAGGAAGACCAGGAAGCTTCATGCTTGACTGGGACCTTTGCCATTGCAGTCCCAAATAGCACAACAACGTTTCCGTTTGAATGATCCAATGAATATGTATTTGCATGGTGGTGACAAAGAAACTGCAGGCAGCATGGCATGGCCAGGATTGGTTGGCCTGAGCCCCAGTTCACTGGGTGAAATTGAGTGCCCCTTATAGAAAACTTCCTGTGTTCATTTTTGCCTTCCCTTGTCTGGGTAGAACAGCACCCTGGTCCTGCAGCGTGATGTCTCCCTGCAGGAACACTGGCTGTCCTGTCAACAGCTGCGACCCTGCACAAATACGCAAAACATGGGTGGCTTAAGAAGAAGTTGCAAAGATCTCTGTTACAGATTTACAGTCTTCATGCAGCCATCTGGATCTTTCATCTTCTGTGGTGTTTCATATTACTAAAGTGTACAGAGTAGGCTTTGTGCAGGAACAAGAGAATAAAAAAATACCATGAAAAGACAGGAACAAGCAAGGAGAAGAAAGAAAAATACCTATGTTTTCATCATCTGTATCATAGATAAATGTAGTTAGTATGTGGATTGTGTAAGAGATTGGCCTAATTCTGCTGTCATCTTTCTTTCAGTGCTGCCCTTTGACTTATCCTTTAAGGGTGAAAATGCAAAGTTTTGGCTAATTTCCTAAAAAAGGACTTCTACATTATTTTAAGGGTGAGATGCTGCTCAGAATTAATTCAGTCAGTTGGATACTGCAAGGTCACTCCTAGACATATTTCACAAGAAAAGATTAATTTATAGTTAGTGTAAATTAGTGCAGCTTGAGTAGAGTCAATTGAATTACTCTTGCTCAGTTCAGGCCTTGTAGTCAGATTGCCTCTGGAATATGAAGTACATCTTGTCTACTATCAGCTGAGAAGCTAATTTAATCTTTCTAAGTGATAAAAAAGAGGGGCCAAGCTTTCCTTTCATAAGGTAAGAGAAACGAGTATGCATTTTAGAGGAACACTGAGGAACATTTAAATGAAAAAAACCCAATCCTGCAGAAAATGTCATGTCTCCGATACAAGGGCAAAAAGGCATCTGCTCAGAATGCTGACACCCAGGAGCAGGTAAGGAGGTGTTTTCAGTCACAAGGAAGAGATGCAACAGGGTCCATTGAGTCTTCTCTCAACAGAGAACATCCAGGAGTAGGAAGAGGGAGCTCAGCAGATCCCTAACATGCTTCCACTGTGCTGGTGCACAGCAGTGCCAGACCCAGTTGCCTCGTTTGGAACCAGGAAAGTGTTTTCAGAAGGATGTGCTCCCAGCCTCATTGGCGATTTGCTCATGCAGCTAGTTCAGTTTTCAACCACTCTTCTCACAGCCAAGGATGCTGAGTAGATGTGCAAAATTCACAGTTTGTGTGAAGTGGTTGAAAATTAGCCTCTGCTTATTTACTGAAATATCTCTGTAGCACACATATAAAAGCACCTGGAGATAGGAGTAGCCATTGTCCATCTGTCACAAAACTCAGCATTAAAGGGGAACCAAAAGCCTGCATACATGTCTGCCCACAAATCCAAACATGTCAGTGATGCATAGCTGGAAAATCCCAGCTTTGGATGTATATTGCTATTCTAGTAGAAAAATTAATATTCTGGGGTACATGACTATACTTTCCAGAATATTTTCCTCATCAGTTCAGATTTCCTGAAAGTTAGGTTTTACTGTAATAAAGAGTTACACACCAAGTGCTCTTTGAGAGGACTGTGTGGCAGTAACATAGATGGAAAATATTTTCCCTCCTATTAAGTATAATATTGTTGTCTGGAGATTATGAATGACTTCTGATTTTTTAATGTTTATTTCTCTGAGACAAATGAGTGGAAAATGAAATAGCTCTTTGTTATAATTTAATATACAGCTTCAGGAAAAAAAGGAGCATCTTCCTGTATTTTGAAAAGGCTTAAAGACTTCCCCATAAGGTGCCTTTGCCAGAAGACAGTACACAAAATAAAAATGCAAAGAGGAGAAGATGCTAGAAATTATTTCCAAATAACTAACCCATCTGCAGGAACCACAGCGTGGGCCAAAGTGGTTCTCTGTTTTCTTCATGAGGAAAAATCTTGTTATTGTTAATTAGATCCAAATGCTTGTGTTTTGATATGTTACATTGCTTTTTAACAAAGGAAGGAGTTTTGTGAAATCTCCTCCCAAATAAATAATTCTGAACAGCAACTTAATGCCAATATCAAAGTTGCTTCAAAATGCCTATGGTCAGAAGTATTCATTTCTTGGGCAGATGCTGTAGGGTGTCACCAATGTTGATGAATTTCAGATTTTGATTCTGAGATCCAAGCACTGACTAATAAAATAGATAACAGCTGTCTGTGTAAGTATGCAGACTACTACCACCATTCATTTGTTTCTTCAAGGTAGAAGTATTTTTCCCATAGATTTCAAAACTCTCTTTAAAATACAGTCCCACTGAGAAAAAAAATTACTTCTATGCTGACATTCTGGGTTTCTGCCATCGCAATGACAAGTAGCTCAAATGTACTCTGTGTACTGGCAGAAGAACAAGGTTTCTGATTGCCAGCCTGGACAGGGAGGAAGCTGGTGGCAGTGGGAGGTTGCCTGGGCCACCCCTGGGGTTAGTGGCACATGTGACAGATGTGAAATGTACTTTTGCCCCAACATAAAGAAACAAGACACATTTCTCCATTCATTTTTAAGCAACTCCTCTCATTTCTGCGCTTATGTTTCTGTTTCATGCTGTTTCCATGCAACATAGGATTCAACAACCTAGCAAGATGTTGCTAACGAAAAGCCAGCCCCTTATTCTGCAAAACCACTGGGTCAAAGTCTTTTGCTCGGCTATCAGTGACCGGCTAGGGTTTTTTTTCACAGACATTAAGAAAGAGACCTTTCTTTTGAAGGACCTCCTTCTCATCTAGTGATTTTCTAAAAAAATTCCTCGTGCTTACCGCTGTTTCCAATTCATATAATCTGACTTAACCACACATGGTGCCAAAATGCCACCTTTCACTGCCCTGCTGGAATAAAGAGGGTGGAGACCCAAGCCCTGCTTCTGTTGTCTAAGTGTATCCTTCTCAGTAACATGGAGAAAACCCCCACCAGAGCAAATCATGTGAAACACCAGCAGTGCTACCCCTGCTAGACTTGCACAGTCCATTTTGTCTCCAATTGACAAGATTCCTTCAGAGTACACATATGTGACAGAATACCAAAAATGGACTTAAAAGCCAGAAGAGTAAAGTGTCCCTCAGGAAAAAAAAAAGGCACAAATTAATAGTCTCCCAGGAGACAGAAAAACATATCACACCTCAAGAGAAATTAAATATTTAAAGAGGCTTTGTCAACCTGCAGGGGCTCCTGAGTGTCTGCTACTCCTGAAGATGCCCCTAGGACTAGAGATTCTTTTTTCTTTGAAAAAGAAGAAATTAACCCTGACTTGGCTACGAAGTCAAAGCCTGGGATGCTGTGGTGTGACTCCTGCCCCTCCTGCATTCCCTGCAGCCCTGTGGTGTAGCCCCCTTGCAGGACTGTGCCAGGCAGCAGGAGGGACAGTGGGGTGGGCTGGACACCCGTGAGGGGTGGCAGTGGCCAGGGCCACCACACAGAGGTGCACAACAGACATGCTGGCTCATGGGGCCCTGTGCACCAGGCACCTCAGGAGGCAGGTGCTCTCCAGGGGTCCCTCCCTCTCCTGCCAGCAAGAGTGTCATGTAGCAGGGCAGTGCGGGAGGGAAGTGTGAGGGTTTGGCACCGTGGCCATGGACATGTGCACAAATCTCTTCCTTCACTTCTGGGCTCTGGAGTCCCCAGCATAAGATGGAGGTGTGTCTCTTGGAAAGAGTCCAGAGGAGGGGCACAAAGATGATCAGAGGGCTGCAGCATCTCTCCTACAAAGAAAAGGCTGAGAGATTTGGAGCTGTTTGGCCTGGAGAAGAGAAGGGTGCAGGGAGACCTTATACACCTTCCAACACCAAAAGGGGCCTGCAAGAGAGCTAGAGAAGTACTTTGTACAAGGGCATGTAGTGATAGGACAAGGGAGAATGGCTTTAAACTGAAAGAGGGAAGGTTTGGACTGGATAGTAGGAAGACATTTTTTACTGTGAAGATGGTGAGACACTGGAACAGGTTGCCCAGAGAAGCTGGGGATCCCTCATCCCTGGAAGTGTTCAAGGCCAGTTCAGATGGGGCTCTAAGCAACCTAGCCTAGTGGAAGGTGCCCCTGCCCATGGCAGGAGGGTTGTCACTAATAATCTGTAAGTTTCCTTCCAACTCACACAGTTCTGTGATTCTAACGCATCCCCTCAACTGGGAAGTTGTGGGGTGGGAGGCCCAGAAACAGCACTGCAGGGCACCATTAAAGTAGCTCTGCATCTGCTTTCCATTAACCACATCAGATATAAGCTGGCAAGCAGGGGGATGAGAAATTGGGACTTATATGTTAGCCAGCTCCGACATGCAGTTACCCTGTGTTGCAATTAGCCTTTCTCTTTAAAATCCTTCCAGGCTCTGCTGGGACAGAAGGCAAGCCACTGTGCTGCAGCATGCAGTTGCTGGGGTGGTTTTGGCATGTATCATGTCCCAGAGATGAGGTTTGTGGGAAACTCCCTTAAAAAACCTCTGTTTTTTAACTCAACAGAGCTGACATTTCAAACCACTAAGGAAAGGCTGTGCTGCCATTGCTCACACGCTGGCACGACCATGCTCTGTGCAGTTAGGACAGCGTTCTTCACTTGTGCTCTGAGACAGGGTTCCTGTCTGAGCGCATAATGTTTACTCAGTGCCTGGCACAGTTGAATCAAACTGCAATCATGTCTTCCCACTGCGTCTCCACAGGTTGATAGCCACAGACCCTGATTTCTAATGCAATGAGGCATTGCTAATAAGGATGACTTTCTTCTCTTTAGCTTAATACAAATATGCTCCAGCCACAAATGGGACTGAAAGAAGCCAAATTCTAGGGAAGAGGAGAGAATTCCCAAATTGAATTTTACTATCTCCAGTGGAAAAAACCCAAACCAAATGCAACAGCAAAAATGTTACCTGAAATCCAGGTAATTAAAAACTGCAATTCAAGTATTTTGAAGGGTTGCTCATTTTTTATGGAGTTGAACCCTCTGTACTAAACCAAGAGGATAGTATCTCCCATTCTTCCAAATTACTATCCTTTCAGCATGTGTTACCACAAATCCAGGACCAGGCTAATTAAAATTGTTTTGTCGCTAATGACAGTGCATCTTCTTTCACTAAAGAGCTCAAACTGCAGCCTTCCTCTTGATCTGCTGTGAGATTTTTTAATCTCTAAATTGGAAGAAAAGCATATGCCCTTTTAATGCCTATAAAAATTTGAGCTCATTAATGCAAAAAAAAAAAAAAGAGCTGAATTTCTATTATAGTTGTTCTTTAATTATGGAACAGCATGTGCGAGAAGACTCTTTACTCACAACCATGTCCTCAATTCTATTACACATTTTAGCAGCGAATGCATGTAAAAGAAAAACAGCAATAGACTGTGGAAATTGTCCAGAGCCCTGCTCTCCTAGGGAAAAGATGCCAATGGTATTTTTGTACTGCTACTCCTCAGCAGCCTCTTTGCACTTTCCTCCGGGTTACATGCACAGTGTGACTCACTGCCTGATGGTTTCATTGAAACAGAAAAATATAGACACAGTAATGATTACATTCAATCATAAACCACAATCAATACAGCAGAGTTTAAATGTTCTGCACCCTAGCAAGCCACTACAGGGTCCCCCCCGCCCCACCCTATGCTATTCCCTGGAGAAATGACTTTTCATTTCTAAAAGATAACAGTTGTTCCAAGTGTTCTAGCAGATGTAGTTGAGTCTCTCAGAATGAAATATGTAGGTCAGAGCAGGAGGCATTCATTGTTTCTTTGATGTACCTTCACGTCAGCCTTTCTTTGGATGGAAAAGCCACTTGATGATCCTGCCTGCCTCGCGGGAGCCTCACTGGAGACAGCAATCCCCCCAGGTTCATCCAGGGGCACGGGTACAGTGCTCAGACCATGGACTTTGTGGCCTTTTGTTTATGGACATAAGAATATAAATCTCAAATTACTCCTTGAATGAAGACAATTATCTTAAAGAAATCTTTGTTTGTGTACATCACACCACCAATGCAGAGCTTGGCAAACTCAGAGGCTCTGATGAGAAACAGCTCTCAGGAGATCGAGGCAAGACTGAAAGTAGAATGGGGTGGAGAAAGGATGAGGGGAACACAGGCAGGTTGGGATACAGGGAGACTCTCCAGGAAAAGTAATAAACATGACTTTTAGTCTTTAGAGACACTGTGTGTCCCTGTGCTAATCACAGTTCTCTAAGCAAAATACCCTGTCTTCAATAACAGTAAAAAATCTGGTTTGGTGTTAAGCATTACTTGCTCTTCTGCAGTTTCTTCAAAGGAGAGATGCCCAAGGGAGTCACTTCTGCCCTATAGCTCTGATTCTCCAAAAAAACCAGACTGCAGTATCTCCCATCACAGGTCAGGGGACATCCCAGCACACCCACCCCAGCAAAATCAAATTCCCATTTTCTTAATAACCACCTTGCACTAGGAGCTAGCAAAAAAAAAAAAAAAAAACAAACCAACAACTCTTTTCCTCTTAGCAATGGTAACTGCCTAAGGATGAAAAATAACTCCCAGAAGGGCAGTAAAAAACTGAATCATGCTAACAAACCCTAAATAAAGGTTGCAATTCTGACATGTCCTCTGCTACGCTTGGGATGAACAGTAAGTGACAGCTGAATAAATCAAACCCCTGGAGTTTCATCAAAACTATGAGGTTAAAAGTGATATCATCTCACTTCAGCTATTTACATTTCTTTTGTCTTCCTCAAATCTTGGATTCTAGTGTTGGATTCTATGCCATTCACATTAGAGTTGGAAAAGGACTAGTGGAAGGAGTATTGCAACTTTCTAAAAAACAGCCTCTCTTTTTTTTTTTTTTTTTTTGGTCATAAATCAATGTTCCTAGTTTCATCTTACTGCCTGTCTCCCTTTCTTCCTCTCTCCCTCCCACCCTGTTTCCTCCTCCCACTCGTTAGTCTGTTCAGCACCTTCAGTGAGTCACTCAGAGCAGGCTGACAAGGGAAGTGAAGTTCGACTTCATGTAAAGTTCCTGCAGATCTCTTGTGCTGTGTAGTTTGCTGGGCACTGCTCTGCTTCCTTCTCCCTCCTCTGAAGCTGGGCTGGGATGGACCTTCACTTCTGAGGATGTGCATTTGGGACCAGAAGTCCTCTGCTGCACCTGGAAATATGTGTTGTAGGCATTCCTGTCAGTCACAGAGCTCACACAGGAGACTGCAGGTGAATATCCAGAATTTTCCCCCTCTAAAAGGCTGCAAGCCCAAACCTTAAATTATGTCATGCTAATTCAAGCCCAAGGAAAAGAAGGAGTACAGTCCAAGTATTGGCTAACTCTGTCTCCTGTCTCTCCCCACCACTGAATAAGTCACCCTTTAAATTTCTAAAATGGATTTTGCCTTATCACATGAAGTGTCAGCAGAGGCCATAATATTTAGGTCACAATAAGTTACTGTACTGTACAATTCCTGAAGCAAGGAGTGAGAGCTGTATTCTTTGACCCTATTTCAGCAACATCCCTAAATATGTATCTAACCTCAAACACACAGCAGTTTTATTAGTTAAAAAGCACATTCCTCCACCAGATTTTAGAGCATGATGCAGATCTGTACTTTAACTGTCAGGTTGAGATTGTGTGATGTCTCAGCAATAATAGTTGCCTGGCCCCAGGAGAAGTACTGTTACCAGTCTGGTAGTGAGGCACTCAACTCTGGTAGTGGGAAGGGTAACTGAGGCATAAAGGCTCTCCAGAAACCTTCTTTGTTAGAGACAGAGTTGCTGAGACACTAATGATGATGCAGAGACCTCTCCTCTATAGCTCAGGGGCCTGATTCTTAACTGATAAACCACTCCCTTCACCTTGCAGAACCTGGAATATGCAGTCCCCCTTTACCCAAAAGGTACTGACAAGTCCTGGTGCTGCCATATGCCTCTGAGCAGGATCATGATGAGTTTGTGTTCATAAAAAAGCCAGGACTTTATGCCTTTCCCAGTCAGAGGAGCTGGTGGGGTGAGCTGAGCAGGTAACCAGGGACTGTGCATTGCAGGCACAGCTGCTCTCCATCATCTTCTGGGAGCTGAGGAGGTGCAATTAATTGGTTATGACTCTCAGCCAGGAGGTTCTTGATCTTTGCAGCCTTCATGGTTTTTTTTCACATAACAGTTACCAGGAAAAGCAGGAACATTCTTGAAGTGGGTCTGGGACCTTCTTTGTGCCCCTTTTTAGTGCAGCAGCCCTTACATGAGAGCCACCCAGCACAGCTCTTTCCTAGTGTGTTTGCTCTGTTTCCTCTTTAGTGTGGTCATAAGCCCGTGTACTGGAGTTAGTGGATTCAAGCTTTTTTCCTGGAGACTTTTTATTGGGGACTTTCTCTGGATGTTTTGCAGGTGTGTCCCTCACTGCTACAGCTCTTCAAGCTGAACTTTGTGTACATGCTGTGGGCTTGGGTACCTGCTGGACCCCTTGGGTACCAGGGGGTGTCCTATGCAAGCAACAGAGCCAGATCACAGCAGCAGCTTCCCAGAGAGGTCCTAGGCCAGCCCAGAGTGTCTGCTGGGATTTGGGTGCTTTCTGAGCAGATGCCTGAATTATGCCTCAGTCTCAACACAGCCAGTAAGGAAGTAATTTGGATCTCGCCCTTAGCACTCAACTCTTAAATAAATCTAACTCTATTCCAGCTGTTGCAGAAATGGCAGTAAATCCTCCTTGCACTTTTAGCACTTTTACAAGTCCTATAGATGCAGCTATTAACAAGTCTTAGAAAACTCTTAAATATGCTCCATTTTCTGAAAACTGGGAAAAGCCTGGCTTGTTACGAGGAGAAGTCTGGGATTGATTACCGCTTGCTTTTTTATGTACATTTAAGTATTAGGTCAGTTCCAAAAGATGCATAAATTACTGAAACCAAACTGTTGAGTTAATAGGATTGATATTTTCAAACCCTTATGGTTCCATTTTAAGTTCCCATGGTATTAATGCCAGCAGAATAACTTACTGCAACTGAAATGCACCACATTCGGGGCTAAATTATGCTAAAATAGGTCAAGCAGCAGTGAAGGCAGTTATTTTGACTGAACCAGGGTTAACAAGATGCATGTAACAAATGCCTCAGGAGAACAATCACATGCACTCGCTGCACATGATACCACAGCAGGATACCCATAGCTTCAGGTTCCAGCTAAATGGCATCATGGTGTGCTCTTTCGGGCAAGAAAATAGTTTTACAATTGTTTGAATATGATCCCTTCAGTTTACGTGATGCAACCTGACAGTTTAAAGGGTCCCATAAGCACGTTTTCACTGAAGCCGACGCAACTTCTACATACTCAACTAGGCTGTTTTTAACATAAAGCAGAGGGAGAGAAAAGAAGTAATTAATGAAAGATACCTTCTGAGACTCCTGGCATGACAGCATGCCCAGCTGCCTTTCCACTTGTTTCTGATGAAAGAAAGAAAGAAGTCAGGAAGCACAAATTACCCTGAGGTATTAAAATTGGATGGAAGCTGAAGTAGAGCATCTGAACATCCTTGGAATTTTAGATAAAAGTAAAGAAATATGCTTCCAAAGATTTAGCCTTCTTTGTAACATCAACAAAAGAATACCAAAAACTTTTCCCTCAATTTCTTTGATTTTTCAGCAGCTCCATACATTCCTTATGAAATAATATGTAATGTTTATCTCTACTGTCTTGCCTTGCCTTGCTTTCCTTTCCCTTTTCGCCCCTCTTTTTCCTTTCTTTTCAATAAGCCTCTATTATGAATTACAGCACTTGACTTTTGAACACTTCCATCACAGCTGTATGCTAGGGAACGAATACCTTGCAGTGAAAAAATGAAGCAGTAGAAAACATATAGATATATTGATTGAGCCAGCTCTCACCAAGCACCTGGGCCCAAACATCTACACATAGACACTTGGTGCATAAACCCTTTCCACATCTAAAATCAAGGTCCATGTCATTTTTCAGAAATATAGAACAAGCAGCATAGTAAATTTAGGGGTATTTCTGAATATGTTTTGCATTTTGCTTATTCAAGAGCACAGGATTTCTGTAAAGCTACTTGATCATATTGAGTACTAAAAATGCTATAAAATTCCCAGCCATTACAGCTGTGTACATTTTTATGAGGGATTTAAAATTTATTATTTAGCCAAACAGTGAGAAGAAGTAGATAGAGAGGGAACAAACATGTACTCTAGAAAAGTCATCTAAAGAAACCAGTTCTGTACAGAAATAAACTTCCTACTATAACAAACCCACCATTTTAGTCTATTTTATTCACTGAAAGTTTCTATAGTATTTTCACATCTGGCTGGGCTGGGTTTAAGACAATGGAGAGAGAGTGCAAAAGAGGCATTGATGAAAATTCATCTTACCTCCAACTTTGGGTCTATAAAGAAATAAAATAAAATTGTAAAATACAGCCCAACCCTTTTCCAAACAGAATGCTAACAAAACCAGTAATGTTCTCTAGGGTTGTGCTACTTTATCAAATCTGTTTAGAGATGACAACTAATTTATTTTTCCCTCAACAATGCAGGAAGCCTAATTTCAGTACTACTATTTTTACTTTTATTTCAAAAAAGAACATTGAAATGCTTTGATTACTTCTAATATACTAGATTACATGTACAAATTACTTCTTGTCAGTGTTTTAATCTTGTCCTTACAGAAGGCTACATCCACGTGGGATAGATGGTTAAATCTGTAAAAAAAAAAATCCTGTATTATTGTCCTGCACAAAAAATTAGGAAATCCCCATTTCATCTTCAGCTGTAATGCATGTTGACTTTACAGCATTCCAGGCCAGAGGGGAACTCCAGGTTTTGGACATTGGAAATTCAGGGGGGTTTACTGTCTGCCATGGCTTTGATTAATTTTATTGCTGAAATTGGTTTGGAATGAACGTTTTAATATTGTCTTCTCATTTCAGTAATTGGGTCTAGCAGAAAGACCTTTTTCTTTCTGTTTAGAAGATATTTTAGTCTGCCTTTGCCAAACCAAACTGGATTCACTTACCTTGAGACACATTTCCCTTTACCATAAATGAAATGTGCAAATTATCTATGATAATTAGATTTGACCCAGTTACTGGATTTGGGAACATCCTGCTATCTTGCCTGAAGCTGAGCATCCCTACAGAAAGCAAATCTCATGGTTAAGACAGGGTATAATCAGGGTTAAAAACCTTTCATCAGAGGCACAGAAAGAGATGTAAGTGAACTAGCACTATTCCATTGCCTGACATCGTCTGTTATTTTCTTCTGTGCAGTGAATTATTCATTGCTAATGATTTAGAGTTCTCTGGCTTATCTACATGATGACAGCTCCTCTCCCCTCCTGCCATGTACACACCCTACCACAGCAAGAGCACATGACAAATAGTGATGTCACATCCTTGAACTTATTTTAAAAGTATCAGCTATGAATCAAATGCCTCAACTAATCCTTCCTCATCCATCTTACAACTTCAATAAGTCGTGGGGTATCAATGGCTGAGCATTACCACCTTTGCTCGGAGATAAGCCCTACACACACAGCAGTGGAACAACACCCGATGGGAATCACGTGCCCGAGAAAGCCCCCATAGCAAGATTACATTGTGCTAAGAAATTCCATTTGTTGGCTGGCTGGCTCCAGAAATGTTATTTATCCCTTTTGAGCTCCCAAGTTAAAATGCAGGGGCTTATCTGCTCGAAGCATAATCTTGTACCAAACCAGCAAGACATTTAGATTCTCCGTGAACTCTCCGTGAGTTGCCATCGTGTTCTTAGCACAGACTGGGATTAGCTGACATCTGCTCCCTGAACTTGTTTTTTTGGCGGCTTTCTGGTCAATAGAGGGAAGAAGTGAAACATTTCTATGCAACACTGACTAAGGAATAAAATGCATTTTCTTTCAGTGATGTATTCTCTTGGAGTTGCTGCAAAATAAAAGGATTCTGTCCAAAGCTTGCAACAGTAACGGCTATTAGTATAAATTCCTGGTTAGGGACAGCCTTGTGATGAAATATAAATAGCAATAAAAATCATGAATATTTACTTCTCCTTTGGGAGCTCCATCCTGCACTCTGAGGGGCTCAGTGCCCTCCTTTCACAACCCTCAAGTGGAAATGAGAGCACTCATAGAATCATAGAACGTCCTGAGCTGGAAGGAACCCACAAGGGTCATCAATGTCTAGCTCCTGGTCCTGCACAGAACCATCCAAGTCCTGCACCCAAGTCCTTTATGAAGATGTTGAAGAACAGAGGGTGCAAGATGGAGCCCTGTGGAACCCCCCTAGTGACAGGTCACCAGTCAGATGTCACCCCATTCACTGTAACCCTTTGTGCCTGACCAGTGAGCCAGTTCACCCAATTCCTCTCAGTCTACAGTTCCCAGGGGTAAAAAATGTGGTTTTGTCAATAAATTTTGTATCAGAAGTTTGTATACTGACATACCACCCTGGTAATCCTTCTCTGGTGTGGACTGGACCTGACCCTAGAACAGACTAAAGCAAGTGTTTACCCATTTATGCAGTTTTACAATCAAAAGAGTGAAACAACTCATCTGGATTGAAAAAGTAGTGGTAAGCCTCAGGAAAAGGGCAAAAAAAGCAGCTCCTTCAGGCTGGGAGGATGGGGATAGATGATGGGAAACCGAGACCATCCCATTTGTTCAGCCACCTTTTAAACCAGATGCGTTGAATTTGTATATTCTCAAAAGCACCTTTTCAGGTTAAAACTCCATTATGAGGCTGTTGAATTAAATAAGCCTCTCAAAACTTTTGCATTTATGATTTATGAGGGCAGTTAAACCCTTGTAAAAACTAAAGACTGAATGAGAGAATCTGTAAAGGGGCAGGACCAATGAACTGAGTTTATGATTAAGTGGCAGAAACCTCCTGAAGCCTGATTCCACTTCTGAATTAACATGACACTAGACCTAGGGCAAGCTTTTTACCTTATTAAACTTTCTTTCATCTGCTGATAAAATTTGTAAGACTAAATATGCCAGGAAGTAAGGACACATTCGCATCTGTGTTTAAAATATTTTGAAAATCAAGACCAGATTTCATGCATATCATATAAATACTTCAGTTCTTTAGACAGTATTTGAAGGATCATAGATTTGGTGTGACTAAACCAGTCATGGACCAGCACTACCACAAATGAGGCTGAGATGGCAGCATGGAACTCCTTTTTGGTTACCTGACATCTTTACAATCAAATGAAAATACCACAAGCTGATTCATTTACCATGATTAATGCAGGAACAACCACGTCTTTATGTATTAAATCAGATTTGAGTTTGTAGGGTCTGAAAACTCGGTGGTCACTGCTTCCATTCCTGGTTTTAGGAAGCTGGAAAAATCTACATTAATTAACCAGATTTTTGCCTTTAAAACTTCCCTTGAGGATGGATTCTTGGAAATCAAGTAAATGGAGCAAGAATGCTGGAGATGTGCGTTTTTTCCATGAGCAATTAGATTGTAAGCCACAAACAAGGCTGACTCTCCAGCTAGCCAAGAATTGTCCTGGGGGACTCCTGTTTTTCCCTGATCTCCCAGAGCTGTGACAAGCCATGCCACCCAGGTGCTAATTAATAGTTCAGAGTCAGCACCAGCTCACTTCTTGCCAGCTATCTGAAATGCTTGGGCTGTTCCCCAGAACTGCTGGCTGCTGCAAAACACAACCCAGCAATAGCCCAAGCCCCTGTCCCACTGCAAGCCTTCCTGCTACAAATGCAATTGCATGGACTTTTCAGCTTCTGGCTCTTCCCTTCACTGAAATAATCAAAGCACCTCAACACTCCTTATATCAGTGTTTTTTTGTATTTATTTCCCCAACCATTCTGAGCACCTTGAAGAAGGTATTTTGTCTGGAGAGGGAGGGCATGTGACTGCCCGTCATGCAAGAATAGTCAGCAGCGATACCAGTCCTCACCTTGCAAAGGATCACACCCTTAACTCTGTCCCTCCTGTAAGGCGAGGCTCCTGCCATGACCCTCCCAGCAATCCTCATCCTCTCCTCTCCCTGAAAAGGGACATTTAGCAGTGTACTCCTCCATCTCTGAGATCTTTTTGGTGAACTGTCACTCCACTGACTGTACAGGAATGAATAAAAAAATTGGATGTTCTTAAAACCAACAGAGGAGTAATATTTTTTTTAAAAGGTAATATATTTTTTAATTCAACACAACTTTTTTTAAAAAATCTCATAGAAAACATCCGGCAGTCACTTGCACAAAAGCAGTTGTCCTGCCTTGAATTTTTCTTAAAACCCGTGGCAAACAATAGCCTCTTTGATTTTAAACTCCTATTACTAGCAGAGGGAAAACGATCAGTTATATAATCTTTGTTCTACTATTTAACAGATACTAAATATAGTGCCGTTACTCAGAACAATACAACACATCACAACATGAGAAACAGTGCCGAAAAGGAGAATGCAGCCGTTCTAGATAAATGCATTTTTAGTATTATGTTCCTCAGGAAGAGCATCAAATACTTTTCTGAGTGACCTAATTTTCTTTGTCTGATCAAATGTGCCAGATGCTTCCTTATTCAGAGTTGCCACTCCAAGTGAAAAACTGTTTTCTGGCAGCCACTTGAAATCTCGTCTTCAGTTTTCTGTTAGGGGTTATTATACAATCATTGCCTGGGCAGACTGAAAGCATATGGTAACTGGGCTGACATTATCTCTGCTATTTCAAAGTTCCCCAAGGATGTGTGGGAATAGTCTGAGGTATAAGCTGACCTCTCTGGTACATACCAAATGCCACCCAAACTTGGCAGTGACCAAGCAAACTGGGGCTAGGAAGCTTGGCATCTGGTTCGCATCTTTCTCTCAGGGTTGGGAGGGTTTTTTTTCCTTTTGGAGGTATTTCCATCGCTTGATCAGGAGAAAATTATAGGGATGGCTCACTGCCTTTTAATGTGCACTTCCCAGGTAAAATTGTATCCTTGCAACTTGACTGAAGCTTGAAACACTATATTTTGGTTATATCCATCCAAATTCTTACATACTTCATTTAATTCCTGCTGTACTGACTAACATTTCTTGTCTGCTCTCTTGGGGATTGGGAAGATGATAAAGATTTGATTTAGCCTTTCCCAGTATTCCTGTTGCTGGTGACAGGGAGTCAATATTTGTAGGAATAGACAGCCAAACCGCTACGAGTGAACTCTGCGCATCTCAGCCCATGCTTGCACGTTTTCCTGGCACCAGGAACATGGTCACTCCCAGGGTGCTGTAGACCTTCTGAGCTCTTCTGGCACTCAGAGGCGGTGTCTGGACATCTGGGTAAGAGGGACACGCACTGAGTGCATGCACTGAACCCGTTCCTCATTGTGCAGGTTGCATTGGTTCTATCTTGCTCCCTCAATGTGAGACGGAGGGGGCTACCTCTGAGCCCAGGGGGAAGAGCCAGGCCAGGGGTGACTCTCTGCACCTGCTCTTTTCTAGTACAAAGACAAGAGTGATACTTTTTTCATTTGTTAAAAGTATGGAAGAAAAGTTCGTTTTATAAGAAATTCTTTTATTACTAGGTGGTAGGTAACAGACACTGACTAAGCAGGGCAATTAAGTGCTCAGTGCAGATGCTCAGCAAGTGTCATCAGATTTTTCTAACCAACCAGAAGACAAGACTATTGTGTGCACCTGAATGAACTTGCACGTGCCTATCCATCAAAAGTCAGGAGAGAATTTTGATTTTGTTCTTACTGCCGTTATTTACTTTGTGTTGCCTTTGCCCTGGAGGTCCCAGTCCCCCCTTGCTCAAGATCCAGCCACAAAGGCTATGTGTCTACTTCTGACCAAGACAGGACCAATGGGCAGTAGGATGGGGTGTGTGCGAGCCCTGAGGAGGTCTGTGTAGGGCAGAGGAGTAAAAACCTGGTTCCTTCCTAACTCTACTGATTTTAGGGAGAAATTCTGGGGCTGACCTGTTCCCCAGTTGTAACAGGCAGCAAGCCAGCAATCAAGCAGTGTTCATGACTGAGAGTCATGCTCAGTCCCTGTCTCTTTTATTTTCCAGCACACACTGCCCCAGACCCACCTCCCTGCACTTGCTGTCGAGAGGCTCTTGCCTGCACGTGTCCTTGGGACAGTTTAACTAAAGGTCTCAATTTAAATCAGTATAGCCAAATGAGTAGCAATGTGGATGTTCAATAAGCACTTAAACACTTAAACCTGGTTTGTTTCTGCTGGGCTAAGTTGAAATTGATTCAAGATGAAAGAAAATTAGTTGCTCTTAAATTGTAGTACATACATAGCCAGTACATTCCTGCAAGAAAATCAGTAACAGGTTGTACATTGACAAAGCTGTCACGAAGATGGAAATCAGGTTTTCAAACCATTTAGATTTTAGTTTAACTTAGTTTGATGTATCAACTACTAGCAGTATCTATTGTTTCAACAAAACTAAGTGTATCAAAATCCTGTCTCATTTTGCAAATTCTAAGCCCAAATATAACAAAACATACATTCTTTTTCTTTCTGATTTAAACAAGTGCCTATAGACAGCTTAGGGAGTCACTCAGAATTTTAACAGGCAATATTAAAATAAATAAATGTATGAGATAATATATTCTGCAATATTCAGAGCTATCTCATTTTCTTCTAGACAGTCTGTAATTTTACTGTAACTGATCATGATCCAGACTACAGTATGATCTCCTAACACATTGCTAGAGGCAAGTTGTCCTAGTCACACCCCAAATGAAGAGAAAAACCTAGCTAAAATAGCAGCCACCTGGAGCAAACATGTCAGCTCAGGTAGAACTGGCCAGGACCTAGGAGACAGATAGAGAAGGTACAAGAAGAAATCGCAAAGGTAAGAAGCAGTAATAGTGATGGCTTCAGCAAACTCTGTACCAGGGCAGAAACACTGTAAGTGTATTGATTTTAATTCTTAGAAACACATTATAAGAGTTTTATTAATAACTCTTCCCAGCATGTCAGGTGTAATAGGAAAGATCTAATAAGTGCTTCCCAACTGTGAATTTGCCATTTTGCTATCTCAAATTTCCTTGTTGGTGGAAGGAATTGGTTTCCCTTTCTGACCTCAAAGCCATCACCTACTCCTGATGCCTTGGAGCCCTTCTCAGTGCCTGAAGCATCCCGCTTTGGAAACAAGCAAGCAAACAAAAAGAAGAAAGCTAGTGCTAAATGTCCCTGTTAAACATTGCTCCAGAACTTTACAAAGCCATTTTCCTTCAAATATCAGTCATTAAAAAATATCTGTCAAGGGTTATTGTGATTAGCCGGCTGTGCTGCAGAGGGCCTACACTCCCCAGCCCACTTCAGCTGCCTGCCACCCAAGATAACACTATCTACATGGAAGCCTCACACAGACTTTCAGTAATTATCAGTGATTTAAATTGTTGTCCTCCATTCCGTGTTTGCCTGCACAGAGCAAGTCAAGGAGGCCTTGGAAGCCTTTTTACCCAGCACGTCTTCTCAGATCATTTATTTTTCCAAGTTCAAATCCCTGGACAGTAGTTTGATGTGACTTTTTTCCTTGGTGTGTAGATCCAATTTTAGAGAGGAAGATAGGATATATTTGGGTCCTTCTCTCCTTGCTCAGTAGTCTTTCACATTTTTTAGACTTTCCCTGTAAAATATAGCATCTTCTACCTCCTTTTTGCTATGTGCTCTGCCCTGTATTTCATCCCTACTACCTGCTCTTTCCAGCTCCCCTATCAGCTATGAATCCTCTGTCATCAATAATCTAGTACTTTAACTGGCTTAGAGTTTCCTTCTCTCTCTCTGTCCCGGTCAGATGCCAGATTAGACCCAGCAGAAGCCTGCTACTATCCCTGTTGTATGTATTAATCTTCTTACAAGTATGTTCTGTTCTGTATTTAACCTCTCCTCCCTGCACAGCCAGGTGATACTGAGAGCTCCAGCAAAGTTATTTGCCTTTGCACGTTAACGAGTGAAGCATTAGCAACACACAACTATAATTTTATATAATAGATTTAGCTAAAATTGCTCAAGGATCTAATCCCAGGCACATAATTTGGGCTATCATGCAGTCTCCTCTTCTCATGATGGGCGTTGAAGTTGTAGGGATTTAAGTTACTTGGTATAGACAAGACAAAACTTCATCAGGTGAGCAGCTCCTTTGGAATCAGTGGGTTATGCTGCTTAACCAGGGCAGTAAGATTTATCTCTGTGTCTGTGCTGCAGAGCTGTCTGCAGCTGTGCTAGGAAGTGAGATAAATCTTTGATTTTGGATTTTCGTCCCCACGTGGATTACACTGTACATCTTGGGATGTGCCTGGTTGGTAAAAGAAAAAGAACAGAAGCTGGGAGCCCTATCTTCTATTCCTGGCTCAACCCCAATTCACTGCGTGACTGCAGGCAAATCACTTAAGCTGTCTCTGGGATAATAATCGACACAGCAGTTCCAGGAGGCTTAATTTTTAAAGTGTCAACTCATATATTTTCGCTGATGTGCCTCAGGAGATGTCCCCTTCCCTTCACTGGGAGCAGGAGCAGGGCCTTAGAACTGACAGCAAGATTTGCAACCCCTGACCCACTCTTCCCCAGTCTGCCATAACTATTTCATACAGAATGTTTAATAATGATGCCAGAAATGCTGTCCCAGAGCTCTGAAAGCCTCTTATCAACTCTGATTCCTAAAGTACAGTGTACAGAATCCTGTGTAATGGTTTTCTTTTCACTACTTTCAGCATTAATTCTTCACTCTTGCTATGCCAGCAGATGCATAAATCTGCTGCCAGTGCTTTTTATCTTTGGTTCCACTGATTGCCTGACTTAACTGTGGAGCAAGAAAGTTGGATATTTTCTTCCAGTGTGTTTTTGTGTGCCTGAAATCCTAAACTTTCAGAAATGCGTAGGGATGGATTGTATATTTGTTTGAGTAGAGACTGAAGTTTACATGTTCTTCATTTGGGAAGAGCTACAAACTGCATGTCTATTCCTCTGAAAAGCCACTGTCTCCAAGTGGAAGTACAGGAAAAACCAATCAGCTGTGAACAACCAGCACACAGAAGACTCCTTCCAAACATTTTTACAGGGCAGATCACGTTCAAAGCAAGATACATAACAGACTATGTCTTCCCATAAGTATCCCCCTTCTAGTTTCAGTGGCATCTGATCCCTGTGGCAACCACAATAAAACCACTACTTGCATGGGTAAATATTATTAGGAAAGTGTTTGGTGTGTTTCTCTTACTGAAATTTAGCAGCTGGGGGCAACAGAGGGAGTAAGACTGTGGGTCAGCACAGCTCTCTGCAGTTCACAGCAGTGAGCTGGTGGGACACTGCTTGGGAGTTGCCCTTCCAGGTACCTGGAGCAGGACAGACGCCAACAAAGTCAATGGGAAAGCAGTTGTGCAAACCTTGTCAAGGTTTGAATTAGATGCCTTGCCTGAATGAGGGAGACTTGTATTTGTGTAATTTGCTGGATCACAATATGGTGTTTCAAAATGTCTGCTACCACTCACTTTTAAAGCATATGTATAGCACATATAGTCTTGTCACAGCTGACACCTTTTTTAGAGTTTGCTACATGAGAGTACTCTGCTGCTGATGAATCAAGCCATATTTAAGACTGGCTTGCTTCTGAGTATTTTGGAGGAGCAAAGTAAAAAGTCAACTATTTTTCAATGAAACATCCCTATCCCTACCTTTCAAGCAATTCTTAAATCAGAACCTTCCTTTTTTTTTTTATTTTTAACAATCAATATAAATGTGACATAACAAACTGTTCTTCAGAGGTCTTGTAGAGTAAAAAAACATTACAGCTAAAAATCTTGGCTCAGGAAAGCATCCTTCATTAGGATAACATTTAACACATGCCAAGTCCACCAGGTCCCAGCTCAAGGGCAGAAAAGATGCATGGATTTATCACAGGCTGAATTGCAAAGAATAACAAGAGGTCATGGAGCCCATGTCCTCGCCCCAGGGCAGTCCCAGTGACACCTCTGTAATCCCACCAGAACCAGGTGGAGCCTGTTGGTACAGACTCCAGTAGGCTGCCCTGCCAGACACACGCCTCGTAGGCAATTCACTGCCCTTCTCCTAACAGAGGGGTGCAGGGCTTGTCTGCAAAGACATCAGCTGTAGCCACTGCAAGAATTACAGTTTCAATCACTACAAAAAAGTAGGAAAAAACACAGCAAGAAAAATACAGCAGGTGGCTTGGGCGCTGAACAATTTAGGCCTGCACTCCTGTCTTGTTGGCGTGGGCATTGCAGAAAGAGGTGTGCTGGGCCAAAGTCTGCCCTCAGAGGCGTGTGCACACAATTTCCAATGATATCCATGGGAATTGGGCATGTGGATTGAGGACACAATCTGGTTCTTTATTTTCAGCTCCTCTATTATGATCATGGTATGCTAATTTCTAATTCCTTTAGCAAAAAAATAACACAGGAAGGCTTAAATATTAATGTTGCCAAATGTCAGAAACACCTCTGCAATATACTCTTGAGCAAATTCATGCACACATATTTTAGGAAATACAGCCATGCTCATTATTGGAACCTGACATCCTCAATCAGTTAAAATTCTCCTTATCTTCATTGGGGTTTTGCCAAGCTAAGAACTGAATAAGAGCTATTGGATTAGCTCCTTGGTAGCTGATTTGGACGTGGATCTCCCTACAGCCATGGTCACAGCTTCTCAGTTAGAGATGGATGCAGAAGCACAGATGTCCAAGATCCAGAAGCTTGGATTTGCTCAATAATAAACATTCAAGTAGGTTCACCATCTCCTCTCCAAAATGAGGACTGAACTCAAACAAATGTAAACCCATAGGTAAGAAGAAAAGTGCAGGTGGAGATTTACTAGAAAAAGGTAAAAAACAGATCATCTCAAGTCACCAATCACCAGTACCACATTCCTTGCCAGTGCTCACATTCACAGGGAAATAAAGGAGGTACTGGAGTCAGCTAACAGGAGAGATGAAAACCTCCACCACTGCAAGCAGCCTGTGTGTGGGCTTGCTTTTGGCAAGACATAGGCCATGGGTCAAAGCCACAGCAACTGCATCCTAGCCCTGCCAGTGAGGGTGTCTCCAAAGCACACATCCAGCAGCAGAATTCATCATGCTAAATCAGGTCCATGGGAGGGAGAGGGGGGAAATTGTGTGCCTGAACTTGATAACATTTCTGCACAGAGTTACCCAGCTAGCACAAGCTCTCCATCAGGGTACAGGACCAGAGGAAAGATGGCAAAAAAGAAGCAGCATTTTCTTCCAAAGGACGCTGAGGCAGGTTGCACAGGCTGCCCCACTGTGTGGCAGTCAAGTGGTGAATTATATCTGCCTAACCTTCGGCTAAAGGGAAGGGTCTCCGTGGCCCTTGGCCCTCTTTGCTGCTCTGGTTTGGGTATCACTGCAGGAATGTGCCTGCCTCCTCCACATGCTGCAGTCTTTGGCAGGCCCTCTGGTCAGGCTTGTGGGATCTGGAGCTGCCTGGGAAGATGGAAAAGAATAAAAATGAATAAACAGCTTAATTATTTTGAAAGTGCTGCTGTAGGGCCAGAAAACTCCATGGAATACAGCAGAGCCACACAGAGAGGGGGCAGTAAACCTGTGGTGTCAGGGAAGACACACAGGGTGTGAAAAAGAGGGACGCCTGGAAGAAACTGGGGCAGTGGAATCCTGCCTCTGGACATGGTTGTGCATCTCCTGAGTCCCACCTGCGAGCCGCCCTTCAGCAGGGCACAGCGAGGCCGGGCTGGCCCTGGCGGGGGGACATCAGCGGCGCCCTGCCCGAGTCCCCCCGCAGGGCGCGGGCTGCAGCGTGTCCTCGTTCCGCTCTCAGCGCTCCATCTCGCCAGCCGGGCAGCGAGCCGCCGGCCGCTCGGCGTGTCTGCAGGCCGGCTGGGGCGGCGGGAGCCCTGCGCCCTCGGCATCCTGCCTGCGCAGGCACCCCGAGCCTGCCATCGTCCTCCAGAAACGCACAGCCTGTCACAACTCGTTGCTTAATGCTAAACTACCCATTATAAATAAACATGGTCCTAATAATAGTTCGCCTGACCTGACTCACTGTAGGAAACAGCCTCAGAAATAAAAGAGGATGACTTTCAAACAGAAGAGTTATAATTTTACATAAATAAAAAATGAAAAGGGCAGCGCAGGACAGGCAGGGGGAAAATCGTATTGCAGGGAGTCGAAGTTGCAGTCTCAGGATGTTAATGGGCTTGCCTGGCTGCTAAATCTGACACTGTCTCCCCCCGTACATTCGCTGGAGTTTGACAGATGGATGTGGAGAAATATTACTTGAATTGTCAGATAACCGTTAGTCACCCAGATTAAAAACAAATTCCATTGACATTATGTCATACCTTGGGAGCCCAAAACAGATATTGATGTTTTCATCTTGTTGCAGGGAGGAGGGAGATGGGAGTGGGTAAAGTGAGAAATCAAAATTGCGCCTGATAGAGCAAGTCTTTTGGCTTTGTTTGAAAAATGACACCACAGCACAGTGCACTTAGCTGAAAATGAGAGATAGCGCAATCTAGAGAGATGGTACAGCCTATTTCACTCTCAAATGAAGGGGAGACAAAGACAGTGCTATCATTAAAAACCCAAAACTTCTAAGACCTGTACACAATCGTAAGTCGAAGTATAGGAACCAGATTCACTTAGTTGATGCTGCAAGATCCACCCCTCAAAAAGCTTCTGACACCAGTTGTATGTGTGGTGGGCTGAGCTCTGCACATCCAGGGCAAAACAAGGTGTTTTTTCTCGCCTTTGGCTGAGAAAGCAGAGGGAGAGGCAATGCCTGTGCATCAGCATGTGGAGCAGGAGAGATTTGGACTTGCTCAATCTGCAGGAGAGACAGCTGTGAGGAGACCTAACAGCTGGCCAGCATCTAGGAGGGGCCACAAAGAAGCCAAAACCTGGCACTTCACAGCATCACAAGGCTGGAGGGTGAGAAACAATCACAGAACCATAGAATTGTTAAGGTTGTAAAAGACCCTTAAGATTATTGAGTCTAACCATCAACATAATACTTACAAGATCCATATTAACCATGACCCCAAGTGCCACATTTATACATCTTTGAAATACCTCCAGGCTTGGTGACTCAACTGCTTTCCTGGCCAGCCTGTTTCAACACCTGACAACTCATCTGATGAAGAATATTTTTCTCATATCCAATCTAGACTTCCCCTAGTGCAACTTGAGGCCATTTCCTCTTACCCTTGTTACTCGGGAGAAAAGACAGACAACCTCCTTTCAGATGGTAGCAGAGAGCAATAAGGTCACCTCTGAGCCTTCTTTTCTCTTGCCTAAACAAATCCAGCTCCTTCGGCTGCCTTTCACATGACTTGTGCTCCAGACCATTCACCAACTCAGTTTTCCTTCTCTGGACACACTCCAGCCTCTCAATGTTTTCCTTGCAGTGAGTGGCCCAAAACTGGACACAGGATTAGAGGTATGGCCTTGTTACTGCTGAGAANGGGGGACAATCCCTGCCCTGGTCCTGCTGGCCACACTACTGCTGATACCAGGATGCCATTGGCCTTCTTGGCCACCTGGGCACATGCTGGTCCATTTTCTGCCAGCTGTTGACCAGCATTTCTAGGTCCTCTTCCACTGAGCAGCTTTTCAGCTCTCTTCCTCAAGCCTGCAACACTGCATGGGGTTGTTATGACTCAAATGCAGGACAAGTGGACCAGTAAGAGGCATAAGGTGAAAAAAGGGATGTTTGGATTGGATATAAGGACAGCTAGATAGTGGAGCTGGTTGCTTCAAGAGACTGTGCTGTCTCTTTGTTTGAATTTTTTCTCGCAGCCTGGCCTCAAAGCAATCCCCACTTTGGGCAGGAGGTTGGACTGGAGACCTCCTGAGGTCCCTTCCAACCTGAATTATTATTC
>VXBQ01011202.1:108297-143986 GCA_013400175.1 Phainopepla nitens | reverse complement strand
CAGCATCTAGGAGGGGCCACAAAGAAGCCAAAACCTGGCACTTCACAGCATCACAAGGCTGGAGGGTGAGAAACAATCACAGAACCATAGAACTGTTAAGGTTGTAAAAGACCCTTAAGATTATTGAGTCTAACCATCAACATAATACTTACAAGATCCATATTAACCATGACCCCAAGTGCCACATTTATACATCTTTGAAATACCTCCAGGCTTGGTGACTCAACTGCTTTCCTGGCCAGCCTGTTTCAACACCTGACAACTCATCTGATGAAGAATATTTTTCTCATATCCAATCTAGACTTCCCCTAGTGCAACTTGAGGCCATTTCCTCTTACCCTTGTTACTCGGAAGAAAAGACAGACAACCTCCTTTCAGATGGTAGCAGAGAGCAATAAGGTCACCTCTGAGCCTTCTTTTCTCTTGCCTAAACAAATCCAGCTCCTTCGGCTGCCTCTCACATGACTTGTGCTCCAGACCATTCACCAACTCAGTTTTCCTTCTCTGGACACACTCCAGCCTCTCAATGTTTTCCTTGCAGTGAGTGGCCCAAAACTGGACACAGGATTAGAGGTATGGCCTTGTTACTGCTGAGAATGGGGGGACAATCCCTGCCCTGGTCCTGCTGGCCACACTACTGCTGATACCAGGATGCCATTGGCCTTCTTGGCCACCTGGGCACATGCTGGTCCATTTTCTGCCAGCTGTTGACCAGCATTTCTAGGTCCTCTTCCACTGAGCAGCTTTTCAGCTCTCTTCCTCAAGCCTGCAACACTGCATGGGGTTGTTATGACTCAAATGCAGGACAAGTGGACCAGTAAGAGGCATAAGGTGAAAAAAGGGATGTTTGGACTGGATATAAGGACAGCTAGATAGTGGAGCTGGTTGCTTCAAGAGACTGTGCTGTCTCTTTGTTTGAATTTTTTCTCGCAGCCTGGCCTCAAAGCAATCCCCACTTTGGGCAGGAGGTTGGACTGGAGACCTCCTGAGGTCCCTTCCAACCTGAATTATTATTCCTGTGATAAATTCACAGACTGTTTCTGCTTTGTTGACCTCCACGGTGACTGTGATGATTCACATCCACTGAGGAAATGGTGTTAAGTTTGTAGGTAACTGTCCCAAAATCAACAATAAAATGGGATTATGTTTCGAATGATTTATTAGGCGGTATGAAGGTGTCTTGAAAGGCCTCTACCAGTGATAAACCAATCAAATATACTGGAGACGTCTTGAGGCAACAGAGAGATTTGAAAGGATCTTGTCTTTGGTCATTTTTATGTGTATGTACAGAACTGATTATGTCTTTGGTATTAAGTTTTGGTTGCTCAGTGCAATACCTTACTAACATTTTTTCCGTACAACATGGTCTGTGCTTCTAATTTCCTAAGTTTATAAAAAAATCAAAAGAGGAAGACTGAAATTCCATCCCAGATCATCAGATTGATTACAACATGGTTCGTTGCTGCTGTTTGAACCGATACCCCACACAGACACTTATCATTTGAGATGGCAGAGAAAAGGATAGCAGGAGTGACCTGTCATCTAAACCAGACCCTCGTTCACAGATTCACTGTATCTTTAAGGGAAGAATTACTTGTTATCTTGTTACCTGAAATCACACTTAACTTCAACCAGGTTAAAATAAAAGGCAGATATAGTCATTTATTCATAACATCCAAAATAGGTAACACAGTTACAAATGTATAGAGAATAGGCAATGGATGAAATTCAATAGGAAGTTATGGGGCTGCATTGGGTAGACATCCATCAGTCCCTAGACCTGACAAGTTCATCCAGGACCCCAGCCATTGTGCATGGCACTGCCAGGTGCATCTTCTGGAACGTGCCCGAGGCATCACACCGGGAGTGCACAGCTTTTCTGGGGAAACCCCAGCAGAGAGCTGTCCCCAGTTCCTGTTTTCCTTGTGTTCCCCTCAGATCACCTCTTCTTCAAGATCAGCCAGCTCATCTCTCTTTCATAATCATATTATCTTTTGTGTTCAGGCTTCACTTTGAGCTCTTCAAGGGGTCCAGACCAGTTTCATCTGTCATCTTGCAGTTCACACTATTTCTTCCTTGCCAGAAGGCATTCTGACCACTCTCTTAAATAAAACAACAGGACTTTTTTGCTTCTTAGATATGGAAATGCCTCTCTGTTGGATGAGAGCTCCTGCATTTAACTGGCTCATGAACAACTCTGTTCAGGAGAGTCCCCCTCCCTGGCTGGCCGCTTGGCATTTCTCAGGTCCTTTTAGTCTGTAGCGCTGCACAGGAGCACACTACACAGCCTACAGAGCAGGTAACTGCATGTGGCTCACTCCAGGCTCTTGCCTGAGATCAGACACAATCAGTAGTTAATTTTGTTTGGATACTGACAGGTTTCTCTGTGCTAGGCTGGGGTGACTGTTGCGTGACGCGGAGTTTGATTCTCTCACTAGGCTCCACCAGAGCTGGGGAAGGGTGACAAGAATACACAAAGCTAAGAAGAGAACAGCAAAGGCTTTTCTCAAGGTGGAATTCAGGTGTCTGTCTCATGCTATCAAGCAGCTAAGAGACAGTCAAAAATACAAAGGCTGACAGGCAAGTCCAAAACAGAAAAATACATTAGGAATAAAAATAGAATAACTTATTAAATATTTGAATAGTTCTATTAAAATAGGTGGGAAATATGTTGTAAACATTTATCTTTCATAGTGCCAAAGATAGTAGTTGTCATTTTCTGTTAGGGCACAAGGCAAATATCAGTGGAAGCACTATAACATACCACATTCAACTTCAGCAAATTCAGAACTGTTAAGGTACACAAATATGTGTAGCTGAAATGCCTGCCTACACCATGACAACTGCTTTTTCAGGCTAATTCTCTGCCTCATTTTTGTCTTGGCTTCTTGTTGAAACTGGGAGGAAAATAAAAAGGCAGGCAGCCTACCTTGCCAGATAGCCTTAATTAATTAACACAGTGAACAGAGCAATTTAGTCTTGTTTTCTTCTCAATCTGCAGCATCCCCATAAAGGCTCTGCATTGCTGAAACTAATCAGACCTCAAGAAGTTTGGCATTCTTCAGTCCTCTTGAAGACTTACAGAGACCCAGGCAAATATGATACAATAAATTTGGCAAGAGAAGTCACTCCTATACATCTGGTGCATGTTGCATACTCCATCTTTTTTACAAGAACCAGCCTGAAACCTTCTGCTCTGTAAATGGGTGTGAGTATTCTGTCATCAGCAGTCTTGGGGAGACCTTTTTGTGTAAGCAGTTGTCACGCTTAACTTAGGCTGTTTGAAAGATCTAAGGCGGAGCTGGTCACTGGAGGCTTGTCTTGCAATGGCTGGTGAGACCCTGTCACTGCCCTGGGGCAGTCGGTCTGACCTCGAGCTCAACTCCATCGTGAGGATGAGATGAAGTTCTCTCTGCAGGTGCTTGCCTCTGTCCTTCGCCTACGAGAGGGAGTTTGGGTGACTAAGTCAAACTTAGATGTCTGACTTTCAGATGCCTGGGTTACAACGGATGTATCCTGCCTCGACACAGTACAACTGGAGTAAAGCATATAAAATATGTTGAAAGCTTAATAAAGTTTAATGCATTTCCAAATGTGTAGCTTAAAAAGCTGCAATGGTGTGTGTCTCCTTCCCCCAGCAGCAATTCATCTTGAGGTAACGCAACTCTTTCTTTTCCAAGTTTACAAAACTTGTCATTCTATATTCAAGAATAAATACATTTGATTTCTTCCATACTTAGAAGAAATTATGTAAAATTATGTAAAAAATTATGAGATTTTTCTTTGCAGCTGAAGTACAATGGACTTGTTGAAACAAAATGCCTGACCACTGGAACACTCACCTTCTCTCCAGGAATTTCAAGAATCACATTATATTTTAGACAGAGTTTTCTTGATCAACTCAGGGAACTTTGAACTGTATTCTTTATTGTACCATTTATATAAATATTAGCTGTCACACCATACATTCTAAATTCTGACTAACGATTAGTCAATATTGCTTGAGGGGCATACATGAGGCCTTGAGATATGATGAAATGTTAAAAGTATAAAAAAATTGAGGACAAATATTAATAAACTCCAAATTGCTATTAGTTTTGTACCTCTGGCAATATGTCATCCAGCCGTTGCTGAAGAAAATAGTAATTTCTTTTTACTAAATAGCATGATTTTTAAATGGGAGTGTGGTAAATCTTAGCTCAAGAGTTCTCCAGAAGGAAAAATTTGAGCTGCTCTGGGGCACTTTAAAACGATGTCATTTTTAAACTAGACAATAACATGGTTTTATAACAGGCCACGTGACCCCGGTTCAGCCGCAGGAGCAATGCAGGCGTGCAGTAGATGTGCAGGCACTGGCTGTGGGAAGCTTTAGGCAGAAGCAAAGCTCAGTGTGTAGAGATGTGACAGAGAAATGAGCAAGGCAGCACAAGGATGGAGAAGGGTGACATCATGCCACCAACACCCTCCCCACCTCCAAAAGCTGCCCCCTGTGTGTCTGGCTGCACCTCCTGGACTGCAAGGCCCTCCTCCCTGTGCAAGGATGGCTGGTGCTCCTGTTTTTTCCATGCACCCTTGGATTAGTTACATTAATATAAACTCCTGTAGCATTTACAAAGTGAGGACTAGGTGGTCTGCAGAAGCAACAGTGGAGTTGTTAGAAAGAAGAATTATAAGTTTTTTGAGGGCTTAAAATCCAGTATTTCAATCAAAGTTTGATGGAACAGAAGTTCTGTAGTGACCAGCCAGAAAGGTAAGCATTCCCCAAAATGCAGAAATAATTAATTCAACCAAGAATGAATACAGCACCATCTTTTTCATTATCCCCTAATTTAATTGTCACAGATTAAAGCCTGGCAAATCTGGGCACAGATTCCTGTTGTCAGACTTCAAAGAGAGCTCCTGAAGTCTTCTGCCAGAATCAATGATCATCGCTATATTCTTTTCTCACACAGCATCTGTATCTTCCCTAATGCTAATGAACATTATTTTTGCATGCTTCTGAGCAGGCTAAAAAATACACTCTTGAATCGCATTTCCCATGCGAGGGGAAAAATGAACCCTTCTACATTTGTTATTCTCCTCTAACAAGGATTAAACCATGGTGTGGGTACTAATGAGTGACTTGCAGTTGCCCGCCTCTCACTTTAGTTTAGTCCTCAGGAATATTGAAGATGAAATTTCTCAGCTGAAATCACAACACGCTCTATAGATTAAATGTTTCAGAGCTGTTCTTATAACAAATAATCAAGCTGTCAAGATTGCTTGCTATGCAGACTTGCAGACCTATTGGGTCACTGCTGCCAAGGAGTAATTTTCTTTAAAGTAGACTCACTTGTCCATTTTATGAAAAAGAAAAACAGAAATAGTAGGTTTCAAGGAACTTGGTGTGAAGGATACACATTCATTTCACATCAATTTGCCTACTCTATGTGCTATTTTTCAATATGCACCATAATTGTTAATTACAAAAAGAATTAGACTCCAGAGCTGAATTAAGGTAGAAAATACCAGAAAGAATTTCTGATGGAGCTATAACAGATGATAAATATGCTTCTGGAAGCATGTCCATTTTTGTTCTTAGAGCTACACAACAGTGAAAAGTCAATTACTACCATATTATCATTGTCAAGCAGAGGTCACAGAGACAATTCTCCTGTGTGCATATGTGTCTGCAAATCAGTGTCAGGGAAGTACCAGATAAATTTATATCTTCATTCCTTACTGCCCTGTTGATATTCCCCTCAGTACTACAGAAAAGCTCATGCATCTTTATTCCGTTTCTATCCACTAAAATTTTATTTATGGGGTGGCACATTTACTACAGTGCAAAGTGCTCAAACCTGGCTGTAAGCAGATGACACAAACTATGAGACATGGTGCATTAGGCAAGATGTTATATACACCTTTCCAAGTAATTGATTTCCAAACTAGCACTGGCTAATTGAAGGACTCTGTCATTCAATATGAATTAACCAAAAAGATCTATTGGATAAAGTGACTCATTTCTCACCACTCTGCCCACTAAATGGGGAGAACAGAATTATAACAACTTATACAGCGAAATATAACACTTGGAGTCAGCTAAAACATAACACCTGGTGTCAGTTATTCTCATCAGATCACTATCTTTTTGGGCTCCAAACATCAAAACAAGCAAATCTCACTTCCTCGGCCAACAGAAATTAGGAAAACTGTCCAGAGATTGATGTAGTGGGTGTCATCTCTGCCCGTGGAAGGAAGAAGGGACAACAGGCTGAAATGTAAGGATCATTAAGGTCCCTTCGAACCTAAACCAATTTGTGATCATCTTCTGGAGGGCAGGAAGGCTCTGCAGAAGGATCTGGACGGGCTAAGATAGATGGATAGGCTGACAGATAGATGGGCTAAGACCAGCAGTATGAAGTTCAACAAGGCAAAGTGCCACATCCTGCATTTGTGTCACAACAACCCCAGGCAGCACTACAGGCTGGGCACAGAGGGGCTGGAAAATTGCCCAGTGGAAGAGGACCTGGCAGTGTGGTTTGATGGCAGCTGAACATGAACCAGCATGAGCCCAGGTGGCCAAGAAGGCCAATGGCATCCTGGCCTGTATCAGCAGTAGAGTGGCCAGCAGGACCAGGGCAGTGATTGTCCCCCTGTTCTCAGCAGTAATGAGGCCACACCTCTAATCCTGGGTCCAGTTTTGGGCCACTCACTGCAAGGAAAACATTGAGGGGCTGGAGTGTGTCCAGAGAAGGGCAACAGAGATGATGAAGGGTCCAGAGGCTAAGTCCTGTGAGGAGCAGCTGAAGGTACTGGATTTGTCTAGGAAGGAGAAAAAGAGGCTCAAAAGTGACCTTCTTGCTCTCCACAACCACCTGAAAGGAGGTTGTAGCCAGGTGAGGGTCGAGTTCTTCTCCCAAGCTATCAGTGACAGGACAAGAGGACACAGCCTCAAGCTGCACCGTGGAAGGTTCAGGCTGGACATCAGGAGGAATTTCTTCACAGAAAGGGTGATCAGACATTGGAATGCCCTGGGAAGTGGTGCAGTCACCATCCCTGTAGGTGCTTTAGGAAAGACTGGAGGTAGCACTTAGTGCCATGGTCTAGCTGACAAGGCAGTGATCAAAGGTTGGACTCAATGATCTCAGAGGTTTTGTCCAGCATAAGTGATTCTGTGATTCTGTGATGATTCCATTATTCTATGAAACTTTTTTAATTTTCTAGGAGGACATCTATAGCAGCAACAGTGAAACTGGAGGAAACCTGTCACCAGGTAGGCTCCCATCAGAACAGAGACTCCAGGGCTTCTTTAAATTTACACTTCCTAGTGTGAAAAAAATTTGTTCCTCAGGAGCAAATCAGATCAAGGAGATCAGACAACCTGCTCTTTGCAGTCTACCGGAACAGGTTTGCCTTCGAAGCATAATCAAAGGATAACTGAGGTCAGATATGGTAGGGGAGGCATTCCTGGCATTTTTCTGGGAGTGATAGTTCTGATATAAGGACATGTCATTTTCCTTCAGAACTTTCTGAAGGCTGCAAAGACCTGTGATATAAAAAGTATCAGGAAATGATTTTTTCCAGTTTTATACTCTTTCATTTGGTATGGAGGAAGGAGCCTGGGACCAAACTCTCATTCAAATTTCATTTGCTCTCCCAGAAGGTTTTCTGCCTGCTGGTTTATGACTTCTTAACAACTTGTTTGCAAGGCACATGATGCTGTTAAACTTCGGCTGATCCATGACTTTGTCATAACTTACAGAGGTGCTGCCAGGGAGATGGCTGTTGGGCCAGAAGAATTCAGGTAGAGTCCATCTGAAAAAGGGGAGACGCCCTGGAAAATTCATCATCATTTCAAGAAGTGCAGTACAACAGACCAATGCAGGTACAGGGAACCCAGGATGATGCAAAAAGAGCAGCAAATATAAACATACATATTTCAAGAGGGATTTAAAGCACATACAGACAATGCAAATATCTGCAGTGAAATGGGAAGTGTTCCTATACAAGGAACAGAAGCCCTCAGAGTTTGCCATCTAAGATAAACACCTATGCTGTGGATTTAAAGAGAGTTTTCCTGTGGTAAATGTTTCCGTAGTGGTCTATTATGGAGGTGCTCATACTTCTGAGGCTCTCTTTACCATCAGTGTGATCCCCCATCATTTTTACATAAGAACAAAGAAATAATGCACAGATTTCATACACTCTCTATTGGAGCAGTCATTAAGAATACATCAGAATCCATCTTTATTTCTCATTCTTCCTCAGATGTTCATGGTTCTGCTAGAAACAGGGAAAAATAAATAGCAAATTCATCATGATGATATTGCAAATGTAAATTAAAAATGCTTACAGATGGAGAGAATATTTGGAAGTGTTAAAAAAGCTCAAAAATGCTAGGAAAAGAAACTAACAAGTTCTTCCAAAAGCTCAACTTCTAATGTCCACCTAACAACTTTTACCCTGACCTACTTTTTCCACAAATATAGTCGCTTGCATTTTATCACCAAAATAGACATATTCGGAGATGACAGGAAGTCTGAGTACAATTCAGTTAGAAAAGACAGTCAATCAACGCCATGGAATACCAGATATTCACTAGAATTACTCAAAAACTGCTTGATAAGGTGAAAAGCACAAATAACCCACAGCTGCTGAAAATCTGTCCTCACCTCTGAATTATCAGAATCAAAGTACTTCCTTGTAGTAAAAAATATTTCTAAAGGGAAGAGACTCCAAAGAAAGGATTCTTTTCAGCCCACTCCGAAGGGAAAAAATGCAGGAAAAATTACAGATTTTTTTTTTCTATTTCTGAAAGATTTTATGCTTTCCCACTACAGTCTGTTAAGATTGTGTGAGACCTAGCATCTGGCTACCTGAAACTCGGTGTTCAGCGCTACAGAAGGGTGTATCATAAGATGTACTCATTCCTTGCTTGAGTGCAGATTATTAGCAAAGACTTTTTTCAAACACGAGTATGAGCATTGCCCTTAGGGCTGAGTTGTGCTACAAGGTTCTTGAGGAAAAGAAATAAATATATAAAAGGCTGGCACAGGAAGGAGCCATTGGTGCCTTAGGAAATGAACTCCAGGTGTACTCCAGCAGCTGTTTTCTCTCCATGCCACCCTGGCTTTCCTTCCCAGCCATCCACATCATTGTTAACTGTCCTCTTTACAGCTCAGACCAGCCAGTGTACGTGGAGACGATTCCCCACCCACGGATTCTGGAATACTCCTGACAACACCTGTTATCTGCTAGTTTATGCAAATATAACAGGGAGGAAATGACCTAACCTAGTGCCATCAGAGGGAGTGATTAAGCCTTAAATATAAACAGAAAGAAGATCATATACTCCAGCACTGTTTAGTTATGGACTTATGGGAAAGAGCATCATACTCAGATCTTCAAGATGCTGAAGGTCTTCTCTGAGAAGCTGTGAGCCCTTTACTTGCTGTGCTGGATCGCTCTGAGTCCATCAGCAAAGTGATCAGTGTAGCACTTGGCTGAGCTCTGAGACATCTTATGGGAAAGAGTTTCAAGGAAAAGTTTTCTGCTTCTGTGGCTATCATGAGGCCGAATATATTTTGTCAAGGGACAGGGGGAATTTATCTCTAGGTAATCAGAAATATTCATGCCGGACTGCAAACTTCACCCACTGGGATTTATACATGCAGCAAGTGCTTCTCAGGGACCAGAGGTTGTGCCAATACACAGAGTAAAGACTCCCCCCGGCTGGCCTGGGACTGCCCCATCTGCTCTTGAAAATGCTCACAAGGAAGGCTGTCTCAGAGTAAAGGTCACAGCAAAGGTGAGGACAGTGTGGAGGAGATCTCAGTTTCAGGATCTGACCTGGCTCCTCCTTCATTTAATAATGCAATGTCCTGTGGCTGCTATATCATTCTCCAGAAGATATCATTACTACACAAAAAAAATCTTTCATCAGAAAGTAGGCAGGTAAAACCTTTCCTTTCTGGATAACCACTGCAGTTAGTAAGGAGATGACAGCCATTTTAGCAAACCCTTCTCTCTGATTTAGATTTTTTCTCTTTTTCCTGTTGCAAACATGAGTGGAATCTCTGGGTCATGGTGATCACCAAGGAAACAACTTCCTTGAAAAGAGAAGATACAGATTTAAAGAACGAGTATGGTTTGGCTTGAGGGCTAGCTCAGTGGCTGCCAGACCTATATTGGATGATGTTGAAAACCTGCCTTCAGTGTCTTTTCTGGAATCTTTAGGAAGTCTTTGCAGGGGTTTTTAGTTTTTATCTATATCTGAAACTCAAAAACATCACACATCGCAGCTCCAGGTGTGCAGGATGTGTGTCCTGCTTCCTGGGAACTGATAACCTCCTCTCCTCGTGATTTGGAAGAGGGAGCAACTAGAAGGCAATGAGGTGAAGATGATGTCCAATGCTGACTGCTAAAAGCGGGCAAAGATGGAGGGAATTCAAGTTTCAAACTCTTTTTCCTATTGCACATCTTTGGAGAGGTCTGCATTTGAAAGTTGAGTCAACCCAGTTATCTCAGAGTCCATTGTGCAGTGTGTAGAGCAAAAGAAGAGTGGCCTTTTTTATTGAAAGAGTCCTTTCTGACCCAGAAAGGGGAGCAATTTCTGCTGCAGTATATCCTGATAACACACCATGCTTCTTTAAATCTGTTTTTCTGGGTAGTGTCCTGTGGGAAGAATATACAAGTTCCATAGTTTCAGCTCTGTAGTTTTATGAGAGCTATGTCAAAATGCTGTGGTGCCAATTCTCTTCCATTTTTGTTAATTGTTAAAGGAAATATCTTAATTCTGTAGAAGAACGTGCAAGTGTAACATACGACTTATTACGAGAACCCAATTTTTTTATGCACTGTAAAACTCCATCTGTCCTGTCATCTGGAGTTGGCTACTACTCCTCTAACACACAAACACAGATTAAGAATAAGAAGTTTTAAATATCCAATGTATTAACCAAAGCAGGGATGGATTTTATTTAACAGAAAGTGTTGGAACAGCAGACTCATTTCTGTCCTGTGGGTATTTATGAGGGTATTATGTAGGTGTTCCTGTTTCTGACATCAAGTAACCTAATTCACAAATTTGTGAAACTGTGGTCTGTTCTTAGGGGTTGCATAAGGAGCCAGGGCCACAGGGCATTGTACCTCCTTTGGAGAGAAAATGGCTTATTTTTTTCCTACCCACTGCTGATAACGTAAGGGCGTTCACGCGTCAGACTGCTCTAGCATACACTGGCAGAAACTGTTCCCACCAGCTCAAGGTTTCTGACCTAATAAGCACCGTGACTTAGTGGCACTTGGAAGGAGTGATTTGCACAGAGCCAGCCTGTCCTCTGCTTGCTGGCAGGTCATGCCAGGTCTGCAGTGCTCCTTCCTCCTCGCTTCCCACAGCCAGAGCATGGACCTGGCCCATATTCTCGGGAATTAAAGACTGTCAGCCTCAGTGACTTCTAATGTGGCATTTTCAGCTACATAAACTCACCACACAAAGATTTTGATCAGTCAACAAGGTTTGGGATGACTTAGATAAGCACAGGAGCAAAGTGTATGCTGGACAAATTAGGCTGTGGCTCAGCAGCTTTGCTCATGTCCATTCATAGCTGCGGCCTCAAGACAAGCATGCACTTAATGCTGCCCTGAACAGCTGGATTCTTAGTTTCCCACATTGTATGGATTAGGCCTTTCCTAAAGAAAGGGAAGCAAAAGTCATAGTTGAAAACTTGGTCTCTCTTGTTCTTTCCAGAAACCTTGTGGTGTGGTGATGAGTGTGAGATGGAGTCAGTAGCATCTACAGAAGACAAGCAGAATGGTAACAGCAGCCCTTGAAGAAGTGCAAAACACTTCACTTGTTAATTTTTTACATTTTTAGATCTCTGAAATAAAGCAAGAGTGTTAAACAACACTACTCATTCCTAGACTGGATCATCCCTCATAGAATTCAGAGATTCTTTTTAAAAATAATATGTTCAATAACTATAGAAAATAATGTAATTCAGAATTGATTTAATGGATATTTTCTATTCATTTTATATGGAGCAGATTCAGGTCTATGGTAATGAAACTTGCAACAGAGATCTCTGAAAAAAATATGCAATAATAACAGGTCTAAGTACAGCTACGTATTACACAAACATTAGATTTTTAGAAGGACTCTATGTGGGCAGAGTAAAATGTACTTTGATGGTCCAAGAGCAAAAAATAAAACAAAAAAATCAACAAACAGTAAGAAACAACAACCAAAAAAAACCAAAACCAAACCACCAAACCACCAAACCAAACCAAAAAAAACAAAAATAAAACAAAAAAACCCGCCCCGACCTTATTTTTATTAGGACTTCCTCAAAAATAGCCAAAATATTCCCCCTCAAGGGACTTTGGCTGAAGGAAGAGGCCAGACCCAGATTTTCTACTAAATCCTGCTGGTTTTGGGGGCTCTGTATTCTTCCCCACTTCCCCCTAGCCTGTGGAGTGTGTGTGTGTCTCCCACGAGAGGCAGCCCAAAACCCTCTGATATGGGAGAAAAGTCCATGTAGGTTAGGAAATCTGCTGCTATGAGCACTGAATATCCTCATGCTGCAAAAGCAAAAATGAGTGTGAGTGTCAGACAGAGACCCTAAACTGTCCCCAGTGCATTGAATACACAGCCAGAGCTGCTTTAGGACAGGCACAAGGGAGGGGGCAGAGGGGATCTCCTGTTTCTGGATCCTCCCAATGCTACCTTGCTCTTACAGGGCAGCTCTGAGCATGCCTGGCTGCAGGGATGGGGGGCTGTGAGGGGTAAAAATTGCAGATGTAAGTGATTGTGATGTATATCCCTATATAATAAAGCTATATACAGAACAACAAGCTACCAGGACAGAAGTGATGCGGGTGATACAAATATTTTTCCTTGAAGACCAAATATAAAATAAAAATATTCCAAAACTGGTGAGAAGAAATGCATCCATTTTCCCTGAATGAAGTAAAAATGCACAGTGCACAAGAGGTGTGAATTTCCCAAGCAGATCCAAACAAAAAAAGGTATGAGGTCCCAGCTACCATCAGATAATCCACTTCAGTGCAGTACTGCTGCTCTTCAAGACAGTTTCTCCACCACTGGGAACTATCCTGGTGACCAGATATGCTCATTTCATCCTCTCATTTTGTACCAGTCAGTAGCCAAAGATGTAGGAAGGACCTTCTGAGGAAGGGGAAGACAAAAGAACCATCAGCTTCCATTAGGATCCAGATTCCTTGCTCTGCTGAGTTGTGGGGCTTCCCAGGACTAGCCACTCGCTTTAATTTAAAAACATAAGAATCAAACTGCTGCAAGATTAGTGGCAATGATATTATTGCCACACAATGACATAGTAAGGATTTGCAGGGATAAAAGAAAGAAAAAGGGAACTCAGGAAGATTGCATAAATAACAGCCTGGGTGCAGTGAAGCCATGCATGCAGGCAGCTCCTGCTGCACCATTGGCCAAGGCAGCGGCGGCTGCCCCCGGGTTAGGAGCAGCTGGGATCTGTAATCCAGTGTAACTCTCACAGTCTCGCCCCGCCGGGGTCAGCTGAGGACTGCAGCTGCTGGGGAATCACAGAAAGGATCACCAGGGTAATTCCTCCTTCCTCCTCTCCGTGTTTGCTCTGCCTGGTGGTGTGCAGAGCCAGGGGAGGTCTGCAATTCTGTGGTGACTATTTGGGGAAATTAACCCAGGAATCGGAAGTACAGAGGGAAAGCACCCAGGCTTTGAGGCACCCAAGAAGTCCCAGCCTAGGTGTGAAAACAGTGACCTGCCACAATCCCTTCCTCTCCCTGCTGTGAGCTTAGCAAGAGCAGGCTGTTCCCTCAGCTGAACTGACACCATTCTGTCAGGTTTGGGGCTGTTTGATGATGTACACTAGTGTCCTTAGGATGTGCCTAAAGACTGCTCTTTACTTGTGAGTCAGAGGGAAAAGTATGCATTTGAGGGCTCTAATGTTCTTGGTATTAAATCTGGGTTATTTTTGATGGAGTGAAAAGCTTGCTAAAAATTTGAGCAGAAATTGGATTTGACCGGTTGGTCCACACCACAAACACATATGGAAATTCCCAAATGCAACAGCATCCCTACAGAGGAAAATATAAGCAGCAAAGAAGCAAAACCCTAAAATGCAGTTTCATAATTCAAAGGCGAGCTCAGTACTCGCCCTGATATAAGAGTTGGCCGTAATAGTTTTTTCTTCTCTTATTGAGAAAGCACTTGAGCACTGTAGTGCCAAATCCCATCTTTCCCCCTAGAGGAACCAATCAGCCCTTATAAAGCTACCCTAATGGAGAGAGCAAGTTTGCAGCACAGAATCTGCCTTGACTCGTGTGATATGCTTTTAGGTTTCCTTCAGTCTGCCAATACTGCTGTGCTGTGCTGCGCTGCGCAGAATGAAAGAGGCAATTTAATATGGCGTTAAGCCGTGCGCTGCCTGCCGAGCCTGGAGGGATGCATTCATAGGGGTGCTTTTGTGGCAGCAAGCCAAAATTAAGGCAAAATGTTATGCTGCAGCACGGATCTCGCCTGGTACATGGCTTCCAGCTGCCTCCAGCAGGGTGAATCTGCTGGAATTGTGCAGGTGAGAGGGGATGGAGCTTTCTCTGATGTGCTGAAATAAATTTTCAAGCGTAATTTTCCCAGTCTCCCCTTTCTCCCCTCCAGAAGGAATCAGCAAGCACCAGAGCTGCAGCATGCTGCAACTGTGCTCAGCTGTCAGGAGAGGTTTTCCCACAGGCTCAGGACTGTAGGCAGTGCTTTTGTTTTGAGAAAAAAAACGAGGTACTTCAATTTTAGAGAACTGGCTGCCCAGCTTGACCCTTTGTGGAGTGATGATCCAGCTCTGCTTGGAAAGAGGAAAAGCACAAACGCCTCACCAGGGCAAACTGCATTCCAGTTTTGTTTCCTTCCCATGACTGCCCCAAGTCCTATCTTGGGTAAGTTCCCTTTTTTTTTCTTTTTTTTCTTTTTTTCTTTTTTTTTTTTTTTTTTTTTGCAAAAGGAAAAAGCATCAGGAATGACTGTCAAAACAAAACAGTTTTGCCTGCAGGAAGATGAGTGATATTGCTGCAACCCACAGTATGAATGTTGTGCAAAATGCCTGTTAGAATAGAGATGTTTGGATAAAATAAAAAGTTTTCTGCAGGGGCTGGAAAAGTCATGCCAAAGGGAGCACAGCACTGCACCAACACTGCTGCCTCCACACCATTCTTATCTGGGCCACCCATTATGTTGGGCACCTCAGACTCAAGCTGGCAGTAGGGTTAGAGTCACGGGTCAGAGAACCACACAGCCTACAGCTCTAGAGTACTGGGGCTGGAAAAAGCACACCAAAGGGAGCATGGCACTGTACCAACATTGCTATGTACACATAATTTCTAATCTGGGTCACTCATGATGCTGGGAACCTCAGCCACAGGCCCAAGCTGCCATTAGGGTTAGGGTTAGGGATCAGAGACAAAAACCTATAGCTCTAGGGATACAGGGGCTGATGTTACTTGCAAATAAATATTCCCTGAATTATAAACACCAGGCACATATAATCTATAAAATTATTTTAAAAGTCAAATGTTCACACAAGCTTATTTTCTACAGCAGATTTTTGGCTTGTTCACTATCTCAAATATTAAATAGCACCTCTGTGTTTCTGAACGTTATCAACAACTACTGTCCCCTTGACAAAACCATGAAAGAGAAATAAATCTCATCAAGAGATTGGTAGGCAGCTGTTTGCCAATGGCTAAATGCTTGCAAGTGTTACACGGTATTATCTCTGTATTTGTGCTGCTCAGCACTTTACTAGAAATCAGGAATTCTCTAGACCACCTGGTTGCCTAGCAAAATTTGGTGCATTTACCAGCACTGGATCCTTTTATAAATAAATTTCAAAACCCAAATCCTTCCGCATCAACGCAGAAAATGACCTAGGATCCTTAACTGTTAATATGCAAGTATTTTCCTATATAAGAAGTGAATACATTCTATATGGTAGAAAACTGCATGCCTATCACAGAAGGCTGCCACACAATTTCTGCTGTCATGAAGCAGATCTTCCCTCCTACTATCCAAAAACACAGAAACAATTATAATAGGGCTTGGGAGGTTTTTTTGGACAAATGCTGGCAGAGCTTTGGTGATGCCAGCAGTCCAGCAGCCAGCTGAACAGCACAGCACTGCAGCAGTAAATGGGCTTGTGCTGCCCATCTGCGGTGTCACACGAGCACAGGGACACAGCCGAGCGCTCAGCCCACCTCTGAGGGCCACCACGAGGCAGCCCTGATGCTGGCAGGGATGCTAACAGCAGATCAGCCTCACCACGGGGCACGGAGCAGAACAGAGCCTGATGGGAACAGCTAATCTTTGGGGACGCCGGGCAGCCCTGCCAGCAGCAGCTGCAGCCCCGCCACCACCTCACTCAGCATCACTTCCGACTCGCCTAAGTTCAATGTGTTTGTCAAAGTGCAGCTGGAGATACCACACGATGGATGATAGCCTGGGGCTCAGCTTCTCCATCACTCCACACTGACCTAACCCTGTGCTGCTGCTGGTGTGGCTGTGCATGCCTGCCCCGTCCCTCACATCAGCACCAGTGGTCAGGCAGCTGTCAGGGACAGCACAGATCTCTTGCTGGGCAGCCCCCTGTCACTGGTGAGGGGTCCCAGGGAGAGCAGAGAGCCACTGAAAGCAGGATGTGGTCCTGGAATTGCCCCTGTTATATGATAGCTGCTCCTCTCCTTGTAAATCAAATGATAGCTGTGAGAGGTTTGAGTCTACAGTGGTGGATGGGGAGGGTCTGAATCTCCACCTCCAGCAAATTTAAAGAGCAGACCATACAAACCTCTATTAAAAAGAATTCAAGTGGAACTGACCCTGTCTTGGGACTAGAAGTGAGACTGGGTATCTGTTCCAGCCATGGCTTCTCTGCTGGGATCCACCAAAATATTCCCATAGATAGGAAATAAAATCACTATACGAACAACTGCTTTGTGTTACTGTTTCCTTAAAAGCAGAGCTGCAAGAGAAGACTTAAACAAAGCAGATTTTGGTTAATCAAGTGAAGCTATGTCAGTCTCAAGCTTGACATATGCATGCACTCAGACGTGACTCACCCTTCAAACGATGATTCATCATTAGTTTTTCTTGTGGGTTTCCTGTGTCTTTTGTCCATCCTTGTTACAATCTCTTGCCATCAACTCTCAAGTCCAGTGATGATTAAAATATTAAAATTAGATTTTTAATTGGGACCTGCTCTGCAGCATGTGTGCTAAAGGATGGAGAGGTTGCACGCTTTTTGTTCTGACGAGCCATACTATGGGTGATGTTTTTGAATGGGAGAAGGAGGGGAGGATAGAGGCAGAGGTGACTGTAGACGTGATTCAAGAAGGACAATGTTGCCAAGCAATGTGATCATATTTGGTTACTGCATAAGGAGCTGCAGCAGTTTGGTGAGCTTGGGAGGAGTGTTCAAAAATCACAGGACCTGCATAAAGGCATTCTACATTTTGCACTACATTTTCTTTGCATTAGCACGTGTTTGAAGACCTGAATTGCAGCTGACCTCCAGCCCCACAGTGCAGCACAGCACTCAGAAGGGGCATCCCACACAGTTTTCTGAGGACATTTTCTGCAGGTAGATAGGGCAGGACACTGCTTAGACTACAGTCTTGGCTTCTCCTTTTGGGGTTGGCAACTCTCTCCCTGCAGGAAGACAGGCTCTGTGTTCTTCATTCACCAGGATTATCACCATCACATGCCCTTTCCCATCTCTCATAAATGTGTAAGTCACACTCTCTGCACACACAGTGCTCAGATCATGCCAGGTAACATAGCATTGGGTAGCTTCAAGTGCTTGGCTTGTTCCTTTCCCTGCTCAGCACAGTGTGCAATTCTGGTCCTGGGCATGCAAAGGAGGAGCAAGGAGCCCTCCAGAAAAGTGGCTGGAGGCTGTGCTTGCAACAAGCAGCACTTCCACAACACCTTATCACTTGAAAAAGAAACTATCCTCTGCCAAATTGTTCAGTAATCCTCCACATGCCATTCACTGGTAGTAAACAGAATAGACTACTGCATCTCCTAATAGAGGAGATATGAAATAAAACTTTTCTTTCCAGACAGACCCTCCAGCCCGGTGTTTTAACCCTTTGTCATTTGAAAAGTAAAATTTGGCCAGGAGACCAATGGTCTCCACATGAAAATAACAAAAATAAAAGTCTCTTTTCATTTCAAGTACCCAGGTCTGTTTGTGTAAGCAGAGGGTAAGAGTTTACAGTGGATTACAGGTCATCATTTGTAATGGCATTTGCTCTTAAACGGTCACCAGCTTTATTATCTGTGCCCATTAAAAGCGGATTTGAACAGCAATGCCAGACTGTACATATGTTTCACTTCATACTGTACAGTTCTAAAGAGAGAAATGAGCTCAGCAATAGTTTTTTAATCCAACTTCTACATTTAATATTTTAAAACTATGTTACATGCACTGGTTATTCTTGTTCCACCTGCTTCCTTTTTTCACTTCATTTTCTTTTGCTCTGTATTACAGTTTATGCCTCGGCTTTTGTGTGTCTAGCTTGTAATGTATTTCTTCAGCTTTCACTACTTTCTCCCCTTAGAATCAGCCTGCTCTCAAGTCTCTTTCTCAACAAGGAAGTCTTCTCTTTCTTTAGCTCCTCACTGATTTTTTTTTTCCTATTTAATACGTTGCTAAGACTTTCTTTTTCTTCCCTTTGTTACATGTCTCTCTTAAGTCGGTGCTCCTCTTCTCCTTCCCATCTCAGCTCACTCTCTCATTTACCTGCTCTTTCAAATGTTCAGGGCTTCTCCCCTTTGTTCTCTGTTTTCCATCCCTTCCACTCTTCACCTTTCCTTGTTCTCTCCTCACCATAGCCTCTTCCTCTTCTCACCCTTCTCTCATCCCTTCAGCATTGCACACATTTTTTTCCCCATTTCTCTACATTTTTTCCCCTCAAGGAACTGATCAAAGCCCGAGAACTCCTTTTCTGACTTCCCAAGGGTTGTTGCGGAATTTATCTGTTTCCAGAAGATCCAAGAAAAGGAATGTCAGGAGAGCTGGTGTGATCTTGTTTATATTTCCTGGGACCTTGGGAGAGGATAAAGCCTCCTGACTAACTGAGAAAGTTTTTCTCTAGGTCTATGGTCTGTAGGTATGAATAATGGCAAAGGCCTCTTTGGAATGGCTGCACAGTCTCAGCAGGTGCCTCTTTCCTCCTGCAAGACAGGGATCCAGCCCTGATCCTTTCCTCAACGTTTCCCAGTTGGAGAAGTCAGGTGGTGGGACACAGAAGGGACAGTAATTCCACCACTTGCTCTGTGACTTTTGGTGCAAAGGACAGCCTTCCTTCCCCTCAGCACAGGCAAGCAGCAAAGCTGCCCTGCATCCCTAGGGGGAGAGACCAGGATGGGGCCAAGCCCCTTCCTCACGTGACTCACCGCCTACAGGTGACTGTCCATGCCTGGGGCTTGTCACTTGAGCATACCTCAGTTTGCCTTGTGTCTGTAACTGAGGTTTCAAACTAAAACCAGCAGCTGTCTGAGTGGCAACATCCTGGGATGAAGACGGGTGCTTGCTGTTTGTGTTGTGCAGCACTACAAACATACCAGACGTAAACAAGGTTTGGAAACACTTCTGTAACAATAGTGGGTAGTTATAAACAGAAAAGCAATTGTTTATGCTGCAATTGTTATGCTGCTAAAAAATTTAATCTTTTGCATATTGCTCTGAAAAGAGGTACAAGGCACTGTAGATGGGTCTCATCATATCCTGGGCTCCCTGTGAACTGCTGCCTAGGAGGGCATTCCCATTTAGCCAGCGCATATAAGTAAAGGCTGAGCAATTGCTGCAGGACCGAGCCAAGTGTGCCATGAAATCTAATTAAGGTCTACAGGCTCTGGTGTCTGGTGGGGCCTGAGGAGAGTTCTTTCACTGCCTGTGCAAACAGGGCTGTCATTACCGGTGTCCCAGGGCAAACAACCCATTAAAGGCCACTGGAAGCGCTCCTGTCCCCTCAGTGGCTTTCTGTCAGGCCTAGTGTGAATATTACAAATTAAGCAGAAACACGCAGCAAGATTCCCTGCAGACTCCTAATTAGCCTTCGTGCGGTGGCACTGCTCATTGGCAGTTCTGCTACTTGTGGTGGCATTGCCCATGCAGTGGGGGATGCCAAAAACGGCTCTTGGCAGGGATCCTCAGCCACCATGGTGGCACGGCAACTGGGGGACACCAAGCGCCGTGCTCTCGGGGTGACGGGAACCATGGCACCGCCATGTGCTCCTGCAAATGCAGCAAGGAGCCCAAGGCGTGACAAGCAGCAACAGGACATCATTGCCACCTCAAAAAAAAATCACTCTAGGGCTGCCACCTGGGAGCAGATACCACAGGAGGGACAGGAGAAGCATGAAGGACTGGACCACCCCACAGCTGCAATGTCCTTTTTTCACAGGGAGAGCTGCAGTCATAGCCGTGGGTCCTGCCTGTGGAGAGGTAGGATCTGGTCCCACCTCTCCCCCTTTCCTGTGCCCACCACCCCCTTCCAGATCAAGTGAGGTGGGCAGCCTGGAGCTGGTCCAGCTCTGCAAACAGGACCACGGAGGTGAGCAAACAGCGAGATACATCAGACAGCTGAAGAAAAAAGCCAGGTTCTTCTGAATCTTTTTAACGTACAGGATCAATATTTGTGTAATATTCATGTCATAGGACTAAATATTTGCTATAGGATTAAGTATTTCTGCACTGCTCTAGTGACTTCACTAGCCTCCAGTGCCTGGGGCTGCTGGTAATGAGCTGGAGTCACATACCAAACAGAATTATTATTACTAACACGTTTAGATGCAGCCTCATACCTGATGAATGACACCTGCTGTGAAAAATGAGTGATGCTATTTTTGGAAGGTATTTATCTGGTGTTTGGAGGGTAGCTTGAGACGTATGCAATTCAAATGCATTTCTTTAGGTAGGATAATGATCCTTACATTATCATATTCAATGAAAATATATCTACAAGTACATGTTCTCTATGTGCTGTATGTGTGTGAAACGTGTATCCTAGATACCTAATGGCAATGACAGATCCAAGCTGTAAATAAACTGATAAGTCAAATGTGCATTACTGGGCCCAGATCTATGAAATTAGTAGGAACTGACTCTGGAAAGGAGTGCAGGATTGGATCAAACACAGTAAAGACAAACATTATTGTTTAATTTTTGGAGATTAAAGCAATATTACAGATTTAAACTTGGATGACATTTTGCACACCACTTGGAAAATCACATTACAGATTTGCCAAGGCACTTAGAGCTTAAAACTGCCTTATGGAAAAATTCATGATTCTTTTTTTGAAAACTGCAGGTACATTCCCCTACTCTCTCCCTCCTTTTTCCACTGCCTTTACTTCTTCTAATCATGTTCCACAAGTAAAAATAAAATAAACTGATAAAACATTTACAGACAATGTTTACACAAGCAGGGTTTTTTTTAATTAGTATTTTTCACTTTTTCTGACTCGCAGCTGAAAGTGGGAACTAACAGAAAGCACAGGTGTGTTTGCACAGTTGTTTTGCTTGATTCCTATCGATAGAGACATTGCCCTGGACAGTGTTTAAAGTAGGCTTGAAGTGGGATTATAAATGTGGATTTTCCGATTTCTTTTTTCACTGGACCACACCTTGTTCCCAGTAGCATCACTTGGACATTTAAAATCAACCAGTGAAAACCTTTTCCTCTCTTTCTCCCAGTAAGAAAACCCCATTTTCAAATGGCCAAGTTTAGATTGTTCCAAGGCTTTATGGCAGGCACATGCCTGGCTGTCACTGGAAATGTCAGTGATACTGCCATCAGAAGTGTTTGGTTCAAGGACGGACCCAGGAAATAATCAGATCTGCAATATGCAATAGGCCTTATCAGGACTACAGGCTGGCAGCTCTATGAACTAAAGATGGAGCAAAACCAAAGACCAGCATGATTCTGAAACCTTCCTTGCATTTACTGTTTTCTACCCTTGTCTGCTCAAAAGCAGGTTATTTACTGCGGACGCACCTGTGCTTTAGGCTGTTCCCCAGGAGGAGCCAGAACCACGACAAGCCAGGTCTGGGTAAAGTACTTGTGCTCCTCTGTCCTCTGACACCAGGCACACCAGACCGCCCTCCTCTGGGGACAGGAGGGAGACAGCCACGCCCTGGCTCAAGGTTCGGCTAGAGTGATTCCCTGCCTTTCCAACCAGGGCTGCCTGCTGGCTCCTGTCCCAAGAGCAGGCAAAGCCCCTTTGCCCATAAAGTGGCGTAAAGGTGCACACTTAGATCACCTGCCTGAGCCCAAAGTACTCGCGCCCTAATCTAATCAGAAAATCCATATTTCTATGCTTACAGACCATGGGTGTGCTCTCAGAATCACACTTGGTGGCCTCTGGCACTTGGTAGCACACTTCACTTGGGTTGGAGTGTTCAGGGGCTGACACTCATCAGCATGCTTTTGAGATGCACAGGGTACACTGACTTTCATTTTTCCCTCCAAAATACAGCTAGACTCTTATTCCCAGGGTTTTTTTCATCAACATATCTCAACAAAACCTCTTTCCTCTTCTTAATTAGCAAATTGCTTATCAGCAAATAAAAAAAAAAAAGAAGTCACATTTTATTTCACGATTTCTTCTATTTAGCTTCCAAACTATATACCTTGCTTCACAAAACTCTTTCACAATACCATGATAGTCTATTATGGAATCTCAGACTTCTCTTAACAGCCTTATGTGCTTAACACATATATTCTTTAAACACTGTAATTTTATGCCTCACAGTGGGAAGCAGACATCATTCATAAAGTTCCTGTTTCCCCAGGAGATCAGCACTGACTAATACTCTGCACAATTAAATATTTTAATTTAACTGTGTATGTAAGATGTTGAACCGGGAGCTTTTTCCAGACCACAGCATGCTTTGAAAAACTGTAAGACAAGCAGGTGCTTGAGCAAGCTAATTTCTTTTAAATGGATTGTTTCCCACCCCACTCAAAATTTACCGTACAATATACCATATCCCAAAATAATAGGTTCAGTGAAAAGCTGTGATTCAGTGATAGACTGGACAAACACACAGAGACAGGAGCCATGTAGGATAAACAAGGCTTTTATGCCAGCACACAGAATTTGAGATCTAGAGTTTCTCTTCAGAGATGATGAAAATCTATGTTCTACAGGAGATTGAGTTGCCTGTAATTTATACTGCATTTATTGGTACTAATTTCTCATGCTCATCTATCAGCTTCCAATCTTTCTCTCAGTAATATGCACTCAATTTTTCAATCTATATTGCTGTTAACTGCTGAAATTATCTCTTGTAAGTACTGCTCAGTAGATCTATTAAATGCATTGAGAGTATTTACTCTAAAATCCAACTGAAATTTTTCTAGTTAGTTTTCCCAGTTTGCATTAAGTAATGTGTGAATAATAAAACAACGGAAATAGTGTATCTTCTCCTTATCACTGAAAAGTACATTTATCTACCAAAATGACCTAACATAAGTAGACTTTCCTCAGCATATGAACCAAGGCATGTACACCTTCTGTCTAGAACTGCAAGTTAATGATGATTAGGGTTCTGCATTTTATTATGGCTGTATTAAAATTTGCTATTAAACATATTATCCTCTGGTGGCTGAAACTTGTTAAGGTTTTAAGTTAATGTGAATTACATACAAGCTTTATCTAAACGAGTGGTTTGCAATATGCATTTATGAGTATTTCTCATTTCATCATTCCCTAGAAGTGCAAGCTAAAGACACCACTAGTAACGCATTCAGCTTCGAGGGAGTTTTGTGAACAGGTAAGGATTTCACACCTTGGATCTCATGTGAGAACTAAATCAAGTGGAGAAGGAGACTCCAGTCAACCTCCATCTTGTTTCACAGGAACCAACAGCTCATGTACTAAAAATGTCTGACCAAAACAAAGGACTTTATTGGGACAAAATCACGTATTAAGTCTCTGAAGGTGATTCTTGTTTTTCCCTAGGTATTTCATATTCATTAGGGGTGTCTTTCTACAGTGAGCTCTTGCTTGGATTCCTAGGGTTGACTATCATACAAACTGGTGTATTTTCAAACATTTGCAGCTATTATAAACAACATTTGTTCTGGCAGAGACAGACTACAATAGACATCTATAAAATCTGAAAAGTGATGGAGAAGGTGAATGGGGAAAGGCAGTTTTTATTCCACCTGACGCTAGAACAAGGCAGCACCTCTGAGAAACACATCAGAAGAAAATCAAGGGAATGCAAAGGTTTTGCACAGAGCATATTTAAATTGTGGAGCTTAGTGCCACAGCAGTAGGTCCTGAATTTCTCATCCTGAAGAAGTTCATGTTGAGGGGTTCCAAGACAGGAACAGATTCCAAAAGGCTTTGAATTACTTCATGGAGGAGAGAGCCCACAGAGGTGCTATACAAAGTTGTCTGGATGCATTCTTCAGCATATGAAGTACTAAAGTGGTTGTTGATTGCTGAAGTTTTGACACCACAGAAGGGGAAGGATCACTCTCTTTTGTACTGTCTCCTGACTGTCTGCATTGAAAACTGTGTGTGAGGTTGAACGGACCTTAACTTTGGTCTAATTCAGCCTCTCTGGTAAGTTTTGGTGGCAATCAGCCCCGTTATTGTAATGACTGCAATCTCAGGATCATATCCTTTGGATGCTGCATTCAGGTGTTCTTTCAGACACCTAATTTTAGTTCTCAGGAATCTGAAATTTCAAATGCATTTCATCAATATAAAGCATATTCTGAAGAAATTTATTCTGTTTTCAGACCTGTCACTTCAATGTTCAATCTTGACAATGTCAGAAATTCTGCACTGAGGTAATGCATGCAGAAAAGAAGGCCACTCTCCTTCCCAAATGAGTCTGACCTAATAAGCCTTATAGAGGGGGATTTAGCTGCTGATAGGGATGCCTAAATTTAGTTGAATGCAATATAGATATCTCTGTGTGAGCTACATGGTTAAGTTTCCACTAGAGTCAGTGGAAGTTTAGTCAACAGGGAATGGAGTTGAGAGATAAAATTCATATTGTTAGAAGGTAAACTCCATCACTTGTTTAGCTGACCTACCCTGGCTCCATTGACTGCAGTCTTTAGATCTCCAGTGGCTATTGCAGAAGCTTAGGTAGACAGGTAGACACAATTTGGGTTCTTTGAATAGGGAGATGAAGTCATTCATGATTTCAGCTAAAGTCTATAGTGTTATAAATAATTAGTCTGTGCTGGATGGATTTGGTATGTTTAGGAGTCTCAGATTTCCCGTACACCAGACCATAGCTCTTCCTTCTGTGGAAGGAACAATTTCTTCAGGAAAGCTCAGTGCTTTCAGATGCATACAGTTTGCTGTGTTTCCCTCATGACATCAGCTGGGAGCTCCTTTCTTGGTACAGAGAGGGACTGTACTTCAGCATCAGGAAGCCTGACCAGCTTTTGACAACCAAGTGAGCTCCTAACATTGCACATAAACTTTTTTTCTGACTTCAGAAGATTTTTTAAATCCTGGATACTGCCTCTCTGAAAAGCGATACACTGTGGCTATGTTTACATAAACATCTTGCAATTTCCAGAGGTATTGGAGTTATTGTCGGTAAGTCTATAATGCTGATTAAATCTTCAGTCCTGGAATTGACATCTGGCTCTGAGAGGGCATGGGTGCAGCACCTGGGCCTGTAGTGCTCGTGTGAGGTACCATTTCAGCGGAGAATGTGGTCAGGATCTAAGGCTCAGACTGCAGTGCTTCCTTGCTGTGCCAAGCTTGTGTAAACAAACTGATCCACCAGAGCAAGATAAGGCATAGCATCACATACATGAAAACTGAAAACAAGCTCGAGTACATCCATGAAGACATAGCTGATTTTGATTATTAAAACAAAAAATAAACACAAAGCAGCACTAGCATGGGCTTCTCCCTGAGTATTATTAAAGGATAAATTTAGCTAATTGTGCTCTGCGCCATCACACGGGAGGGGTTTCTCAATGCCCCGTCCTTCTTTAGCAGCTAAAGACCAAAGGAGAGGGGTTTATGTAATTTGACTGTGCTACATTTATCTCCACCTGGCAATGATTTTGTCATGCTGGCTGAGTGCTGCACGTTCTGTACCTCATCCCCAGGATCATGTCTCTGTATTTAGAGCTTAGAACATAGCAATGTCAGATTTTCTGAAGGGAGCTGAAGTCGTCTCATCCCTTTCCCCTAGACCACATAGAATCATGTAATCTTTTGACTCAGGTCCCACGTCCTCATTGTTCAGCTGCAGCATAATTCATCTTTCTTTTCCCTCTCTCTTGACAATTCTTCGTTGATGCTTATCTGACGAGCAGGAAGAGATTGGGTGGGGGGGAGGGGGGAAATCTGAGAAGTGGGGAGGTGAAGTGACTTTCCAGTGGCAATAAAGCAGCTCACTGAACTTGAGACTTATGCTGAAGTATCCAGGGCCTCAGGAAAGTGCTTACATCACCAGGTGACACTAAATCCCTGCAAGTCTTAGTCCATACTTCCCACCAGACTTCTGTGCATCTCATCCCATCTTCTTGGTCTCTCCTTTTTCAACGCCTCATGTGCTCTTCAATGGCCTCTTTACCCTTCCTTCATGCCTTGCTAATATACTGCCAACACCCTTCCCTCTACCTGCCTTTCCAAAGGCCTCCTTCTTTACCAGGCAGGAATGAATGGCTCCACGCCATCTTGTCATGTCGGTCTCGTATTGCTGCAATTGTAAAACATACTCAGATTTCTGTTTGAATAACAAAATGTTACTCAGCTTCCACTGTGAATAGTGCCTGCCTGGGGCAGGCATGCTCACAGAAAAGATCTTTGCTCTCTATCTAAAAAAAAAATAATCAAAGAAAGGCAGAAGTCAAAAGCTTATCATGCCCCAAAGAAAAGTCTGTATCTTCATGGAAGAGTTCCAAGCATATAAGCCAAGCTGAAGTGGTAAGGGCAATAAATTTTCAGATCAAAGGTTTTGAAAATATGAAGTTCTGTTTGTGTGATGCAGACCAGAGCTTTTTGTGCTTCTCAGAAGTAGCAAACAGGCCAGCACACTCATGCCAATAAAGCATTAACATCAGCTTTTTAAAGCTGAATGCCGCTGCTGATTATTGCAAGAAGACCTGGAGCAGAGCTTATTTTAATTGAAATGAAGCTTTCAGGCCATTTCATTCAGTCTCATAAACCAGCTGGAGATACTTAGGCACAACTTTGGAAAGGCATTATACGGCACAAGTTCAATATTTGTACCCCAGGTAGTCTCTTGGCTTGAGGTTGTCAGACTAATCCCAGGGTGGTGGCAGGGAGCACAGGCCAGTGCTGCAGGAGGAAATGGTGGGAAACCTGAGGGTGGGCATCAGCTGGGGAATCTGGGGAGTTTTGTGGTTTGCTTAGTGGAACCAAGTGGGAAATAGATATTGGTTATCCTGGAAGTAGGAAACGTTGGACTGACACTTCGGTCATTCCTGCTGGTTTTCTACAGTCTGATGTCAGTCTGACTTAGTAGTAGCAGCACAGATAAATTAAATTTGTGAGACTTATAATAAAACACCTAGCAAGGATTGCAAAATGAAAACGGAACTGGGTAATTATGATATTTACAACCGATTTCAAGTAATGCAAACATCTCACTGCATCTTTAAGGGCAGGGAGGATATTTTTAAACAAACAGGCTTCCTTCCTGCAAGTAATAGATTGTAATAGCAACTGGCAGAAGGATTCATCTATTTTGGTTGTTCTCATGGTTTCATCAGTTTTAGCTCTAACAAAAACATTTAAAAGAAGGGAGTACATGCTATTGCAAGGAAATTGTCAAAGGATTTCTTTTATTATTCTATTCTATCCTGTCATACTTTTATTTTCACAAGTTTAGAATATTTTGAAACATTTCCTTTTGCTGTTCAAGCTTTCTGTGATTGATTCCCCTTCCCCTCCCAGCGTGGCTGTTTTTTGCATACATACTTAAATATAGCCCCTTCAGAAATCTTGGAAGTTACAATGAATAAGAATACATTTTCTCTTTAGCAATATTCTAACCATTCTTTTCTTTCAATAGAGTGAAATATGTAGATAAATTAAGACAAATTTCTATTATTTTGGATTTAGACAGGCTATTTAAAAAATAAAAGGTAAGTCGAAAGAACTGTTCTTGAACTAATGTAACTGAACTGTACTATGCATCTCAGAAGGTCTTAAAGACACAAGAGCCATAGCCCTGTGCTAGCAAATATTAGTGAAGGAGAAGCAAGAACACCATTGTGCACCTGTACAGATTTAGTGTGTGTGCACTTGGACTGCCTGTTGAACATTACGTGCAGTCCTGGTCCTCTCACCTTAAAGGAAATACAGTGGAAAACATTCAGAGAAGAATCACAGGGATGATCAAAAACACAGAGCAATTTCCATACCAGGAAAAGTGATGACTGAGGGGGAATATGGCATATGTCTATAAAACCACAAACAGCATAAAGAGGGTGAAGAGAGACTGATTGTTCTCCTCTTCCAACGCAAGAACAAAAAGGTACAAATAATGCCAGCAGGTTCAAACTGAGCAAAACCAGATGGCTCTTCTTAAAATGTATAGTTAAGCTGTGGGGTTCCCTGCAGGAAGATGTTGCTTATGGTGGCTACATGGGCGCATGGGAAGCTCCTGAGCATCAACTATTGACGGCTGAGAAAGCACTCCAGGGAAGTGCATGCCTGGGCTACTCTTACTCACTTCCTCAGACTTCTCCTTCTGGTCACAGTTAGAGGCACAGTACACTGTGGTCTGGCCCTGCCTTTCTGTTCTTATTTTTATAATTGCTTCCTGATAAAACCACCTGAGTCCCTTTCTTTGCCCAATTTACATACCCAAACTCAGGTAGGAGTAGGACTGCTATTGCAGATGTCTGTTTGTAACGAGGTGCTGAAGTAAATGATTTACTGAAATACATGCAGCAAATCTAATCAGCAAACTGTGCTGGCATCAAGAACAGGAAAACATGATAAGAGTGTCAAGAATGGAGCAGTAATTCAGTTATTTTAGGGTCTTGTAACAACCAGCACTACAACAACACAGCATGTGAAATCCTTTTTTTTAAAAGAGAAAGTGTTTCTCCATGTGAAGTGACAGCCATTGCACCATAGATGATGGACTGCTCTCATCTACAATTCAGCCTGGCAGAAACATGTTCTTGACCAATGTTAGCATTAAGAATGCTGAGACTCACTCCTCATCCAAATCACAAAGGTGCAAACTTCATCTTGGAGACATACTTCCTACACAGATCCTATAAATAGCCCTTCGGAAAATATTTTGCTCTATTTAGCATTTTATTAAAAGCATTGTGTAAAATGAATTCTCCGTTACTCTTCACTGTTCATCTGCAGGTAATACCAATGGTAATTGATTTTCTGATGGTGCATGAACTGCTAATGTAAAATGTCTGCAGAAGACTTAAAGGTGAAATCTATTCTCCCTGCAGAAAGCCTATATAATCTGGTTTTACACAGGAGAACCATATCTTAAAGGAACCGGAGGGCAATGCAGTTCCTGCATCCCACTTACTGCTCCAACCTATGGTGAGGAGGTAGGCACTAGCCCAGCCTCACCATGACCCCTGCAGAGGTGGCAGCATCAGCCAGACACTGGTGACAATTTAAGCATCTTCTATCCAGCATTACATTCCTAACACAGTTTTGTACCAGCAGCTCAATTAAACACATATTCTTCACTTAGGCTGTGTGTTTGCATCCACACATGCCACTGTGTTTTTGTCTCTGCACTCACCGCTTCCATTCCCTGCAAACCTTCTGGCTGCTCCCAGTGGCATGCAGAGGGAGGACATTGGCTGCCTCACTGGGCTCATGTCTGTGTGCAGCTGGTGCCACCACACCAGGATCAGGCCCTGCAGGCTGAAACAACTCACCGCCTTCTCAGCAAACAGAGCTGAGGGCAAACATTGCCTACAGTATCTGCTGATGCCGGAACACTGCAATTACTTCTGAAATCTAACCTAATTACAGTTGCTGAAGAATTTTTCTCCATCCTCTCTGGCTCATTTACAGTTCTCCCACATTCTCCTTTATGTCTCCTTTCTTTGAGTCAATATTTACCTTTTTAACACTTTCTTTTCCTCTACTTCCTTCCCTCCTGCAATGCTCTATGGAAGGGGAATACCATAGCCTCTGCTAGAAGCTGCATCTATGCACTGCCTGCCCTAGAGATGGAGGCCAAATGCACCCTTCAAGTTCTTACAGCCCCATCTCTGACTTTGCAAAATCAAGGGAACACCTCACCTGGTTTTGCATTACTGAAATTGTTTTGTTTGTAGTTTGACACTCTCCTGGGGCAGTCACAGTAAAATAAGAACCACATTTGCATCAATATGAGGGTGAGAAGCTGACAGCTAACAAAAAGGAAGAGCAGTCCATTAACTCACCCATTTTCATTGACAATAGAGAAAGGAAATAATCTAGCTTAAAGGAAAAAGTTTTCTGAAGTTTTTGGGTTTTTTTAACTGCATGCCTATGCTCAAACTAAGAGTTTGAAACAGCAAAGTAAATAATTTTTAAATGCATGATTTTATTTAGGAGGGTTTTTTTTTTAATTGTTACCAGGAATTTAGTATCTGAACAAGGATGAGCACATGGAAGAACACTCACAGGGCCTCATTGACATCTACTGCCTATGGACTGCAGTAGTTTATAAAAGACTGAAAGACACAATGAAGAGATGAATCTAATAACAGCAGATAAATTCAGACTTCCACACTGTCTTGACATTGGTAGCTGTTTACTGCTTTGAGAATTGTAGATGACAGAGCTGAATATGCGTGGACAGATTCTATACCCCTGAGTTTGAACATTTCTTTATATTTCTTTTGTTATTTACTAAACTTCCACATTTAAATTATCCATATTTCTAGTAGCATGTGTTGTGACTAGCAATAGCATCATGAGCTTAAGGTAGGTGCAAGAGTAGAGTGTCACACAAAATCAAAGCAAGCTGAGAAGAATTTAAAAGAGCTAGTGTGTGGTGGTGAGTAGTGTAACTCCAAATACATGAGCAAAACCTGTACCCAGAAAAAAAAAAAAAAAGAGGAGGAAGAGCAATTATCAAAATTATTTGAAAAACTGTGGAATCTTCACTGTGATGATGAAATCCAGGCCTAATCCAGCTGCTCTGAAATCACAGAAGATGGCGATCAGCCTGTTTTGTGTAAGGAGAGAGGCAACGGTTCACTACACCTTCCTTCTGCTCATCAAGAGCTTCTGCATGAGGTAGAAGGTCTCTGTAAAACTGGACAGGAATTCAAATACTTATACAGCTCCACAGGAACATGTGCCTGCCAAAAAAGTACTAATACAGTGCAATAGTAATGTAAGATGTAAAACATAATAACTATTAGCAATAGTCTTATATTCTTAGTCAAGGTAAAGACAAAGATGCTGCGTTTGCATTCAGACTTCTCCCAGCTGTTCTTAATTCAGTTGTAGCACTACAACCCCTTATTATCTTCCATTTCACTGGACCTTCCAGGCAAAAATAGCAATCCCTTACTCCTGGGCTTGAGTATGAGCTTCCTTTTCTTGAACAGCTCTCAAATCTGAACAAACTCCATCAGCCTGATTTGCAACCATAGCCTTTTTCCCAGGCACAGATGTGTCATAGTTTCTTATTCCTATCAACCAGCACAGTCACACTGAAACTGGATGTATTCCCATGAGATGTATTCCCATTCTACTGAGAGTGAACCAAAGGTCTTGGATGGGCCAAGAGGTGCACTGGCACAAAGACTGCTGTCAGACAGAGGGTGAGCGGATCATCTCTTTACCACACAAGAAGGAATTATTTCCACAGCCTTGAGCTTTGGCTCGCCAGGCTGACACACACACACATGCAGTATGCTCCATGGCAATTGAGTGCACACGTACAGCTCATGCTGTCTAGAAGTTCTTCCCAGAAAAGATGCAAATGCTCAGCCACAAGACTGCCAGCAAGCTTTAGGGCTTTCTGGGCACCCAGCAGCCCTTCCAGACAGCAAGTCTATTCAATGTTTAGTAACTAATTTGTCAACCCACACCTTCTTCCTCCCCATTCTTTGCATTAACCACTTAAAGGAAACTTATAACCCCTTTCTTGAATAAGCTGAGAAAGTCAAACCCTCAGGTAGTTTGTAAGCCTGGCTTAATTCTTCCATAAAAACCCTGGCAATGGATTCTCTTTTTCAAACCAGATCTGACTGAAGTAAGTTCAAATCAGCAAATTGTCTCTTCTCTTGTGATAACCACGCAGAAAAACAAGGAGTTGGGTTTTCTAGGGGAACAGATCCTGAAGACCCATCGAACATCCTACTGCAGTGCTTGGAGCAGTTCCAGTAGGATGCATCTGAAGTCTGTTTCACTGTGGCATCTCTGCTTTTCCCTGCTTCGAAGACAGTGCTGCTGGTTGATAAGTATGCACTACCTCTCCCTCCCTCAGGAAGCTGCAAGTTGCAGAATGAAAAATAATGCTGATCCCCAGAAGACTATTCCTCCCTGCAGAAATTTCTGACAAAATTGGTTACAGAAGTACATTACCCAAAGAAGGATCTCCTCACATCTGTCCTTGTGCTCCCATGCTTGCCTCCCCCAGCCAGCCTGTCTGGAAAGGAGCACAGAGCTCTCAGCAGACACAGCTGGTGTGACTCCTCTGACTAACAGGAGACATTAGATTTATTTGCCATTTATTTGTTCCTGTTGCGCTCACTTTCATCATGGAGGGCAGGAAAAGTGCTCCAAAGTCTGTCGTGCCCCTTAATCAATATGAATCAAATGCATGTCCATCTCCCTACTTTCTTGAAAACTAAAGTGGAATTTGTCAGGTCTTTGTGGGTCCTTTATTTTTTTTCCATCAGGGTACTCTCCACTACAGTGCCATCTCTGACTTCTGCACCACTGTTTTCATTTATGTTGATTAGAAGATGACTATTTGGGAGAACCCTATTTACCTCTACACAAACACTAATCCAAATTTAGGCTTCACATTTAAATTATGGGCTACAAACAGCATCCTATTTCCCCACAACATCTTTTGGTGTCTGCTGAAAATTAAAAGCCTTTGTATGGCACAAATCAGAAAATCATCACAGAACCTTTTGGGTTTGAAAGTACTTTAAAGATGATCCTGCCATGGGCAGGGACATCTTCCATTGGAAAAAACTGCTCAAAGCTCCATCCCCACCTGGCCACTGTGAGGATGGGGCATCCACAATTTCTCTGGACAACAGGTTTTAGCGTCTCACTACCCTCACAGTAAAAAAAAGTCACCTAATATCTCATCTAAACCTGTCCTCTTTATTTTAAGGCCTTTATTCCTTGTCCTGTCACTACATGCTCTTGCAACAGGTGACTCTACTGTTCTCCTGTTGGCCTCCTCTAGATACTTGGGAGACCTCTGCTCCCAGATTGTGTGAGCCAGGTTCTGGCTCCGGAGCCAAGGGATGTCCAAGGTAGCCCCTGTGCCAAAGGTTACAACTTGCAGCAGCAGCACCTCATAAACTTAACTCCTGGCAGCAAGAGAAAGCAAACCAGCAGCGTTAAAAGCAGTGCGTCTGGGCTGAACTCACACCCAACCCTAAATCACTCCCATGGTCTTGCCACAATGGAGCAGCAGGGTCCCTGGGGTGCCACTGTCCTCTCAGGCTCTTCCCCTTGGCCCTCCACCCTGGGAGACACCTAGCCTGTAGTTCATGGCCTAATGAAAACTCCACTGCCTTGTTTCTGGGCCATGAAGGTTGGCCAGCCTATTCCAGTCGAAACAAAAGGGATTGTATCTTTGGATCACAGGATCCTGGTGTCTGAAAAGTTGCTTACTAATATTTCATTATTATTAAAAGATTTCATTATTTAAAACTGAACGCTGGGCTCCTTGCCTAAAGTTCTTACGTGTAGCATCTAGCATAACCCTTTCGTTAATTTCCAACCCAAACATGGTATTGACAGCAATCGGTTATTTTCCATGTGTCACTGGACGGAGAGAAAGGCTGTGTGTTTTGAATGGCTGGTATTTCACAACAGGATTCAGGTATGAGCTGGGAAAAGCCTGCCTCACCCTCAGCTGCTCTGCTCTTTGTTGGCTTAATTAAAGTTTACTCCGGTAACCAAGGGAATGAATTAAGAAACAAACCTCAACCAGTCTCACTTGTTCACTTGTGCAATGGTGTCCTTAGAAATTCACAGGGAAAATGTTAAATCACAGCGTGGTAGATATGTAATTTTGTACATGCGCTCCTGTGTCTCTCTGATTGCATTTCTCAACCTGGTATTTTCCTTAAGGTACTTGGTTTCTCAGCTTCTGAAAGCACAGAGTTGGTTTGGGGAAAGGATTTTGATAGGTTTTCAAAAGGACTGGAATATCAAATCATGTAGTGTATATAATCATGGGAAGTTCCTTTTCTCTAACCTTACAAGGCTTGAAGATTTTATGTTATACTTCATTGTGCAACACAAGAAAAGTACCTCAGGAACAGAAATGTCTTTTATTCCACTCCCCATGTATCTGATGCTTTATTCCCTCAGGCACTACTTGTTTGCCAAAGGATTGTTTAACCACTGTTTGACAATTTCCAAATGGGAAAAAATGCTGGGTTTCATCCAAAGGAAGGGAGGAGCTTTTTGAAGTTTTGTATTTAATCTTGGTTAAAAGTAAACAACTTTACCCTTTCAACATTAGTCATGCCTGTTGTATAAAGTATGGTGTAAAAGTGCTCAGCAAAGAAGCGCAACATATTTCCATACTTTGTAGTTATTCACATTTGCATCGGGGATTGAATTGGATCAAATATCTGGCTGCATAAGCTGTATTGCAAGAGGTGGACATCACAGCGGGGTAACTGGGAGAGCTGGGTGGCGGGGATGGTGGGAGAAGCAGCACAGTTCCTCACAGCTGGTAGCTGGAGCAACCTTCACTCCACACGCACACCCGGAGTGGGCAGAGTGTTCTCTGCTGGTGGGTATTTTGCAAGGATTAACGTGTCTTTACAAAAGGAGGCATCGGGAGACATGGGGAAACAGCGCCTGGCCCACCACACAAACTCTGCTGGAAGAGGCATGGCTGTACAGTCACGCCTTTTGGTACGGACAGAGCTTGCACCTCGATACGGGGGCTTTCTCTCCCCAACAAAACCCTCCTCTGAACAGAAAAAAATACAACTCTCCTGAAAGCAAATACCGTATCTCGGGGAAAAACCCCTTCTGCCGGTGGAAGAGGTGTCTGCCAGCAGTGCCAAAATCCTCGGGTGCACAGGCGGGGCGAGGGCGACAGCGGGCAGGGGGCAATGGCCGGGGGGGCCGGGAACACGGCTGCCGAGGCCGCGGCGGCGGGGAGCGCGGCCGGGAGCGGCGGGGAGGCGGCGGGCTCTGCCTGAGCCGTGCCCCCGCTCCCCGGCCACTTCTGCCTTCCTTGGGAAAGAAGGGCAGCACCGGAGCCGCCGCCAGGAGCCGGCAGGAGTGCCCGTCGGGGCAAGAGCAAGGCTCCGATCGCCGGCTCCTACCCGGCTCGAGCACACTTCTCTCTTACTGGACACTTTGCAGGACGCGTATTACAGAAAAAGAAAAAAAAAAAAAAAAGAAGAAAAAAAGGGAAAAAAAAAAATGACCCACTTTGAAAAAAAAAAAAAAAAAAAAAAAGCGCCCACTGCAAAG
>VXBQ01011202.1:7586-106918 GCA_013400175.1 Phainopepla nitens | reverse complement strand
TGGGGCTTCCCCGCCGCGCTCCCGCAGCACCGGCACCCCAGGTAACGCGCGGCCGTGCGGCCCCGACCCTGCCTCCGTCCCGAGGGGCGCCCACCGCGACACCCTCCCGGGGCACATCCGCCCGGGGGCCGCCCGCCCGGGGCACCCAGGCGGGATGCTCGGCCACGCGTGACCCCCGCGGCGGCGGCCGGGGTCAGCTCCGCGGTGCCCTGCGCTGCGCGGGGTGACGGACGCGCCCGGCGGTGCGGGGTGGCATCGGCTCTGCCGCGGGAAAGTTTCCGTGGGGAGCACGGTTACGTGCAGCGTGTCTGTCCCGGCCGGGCTGGCGGGGTCCGGCCGGGCGGGCCCCTGCGTTTGGAAAAATAAGTTGCCCCCTCAGCTGTCCTCCTCCCCATCTCGTTTTGGTATGGTTGGACGTTTCCTGACTTTGGGGGTTCATGTAGGCTAGACTGGAACAGGGTCTGCGATTCGACCGGGCGGTGTTTGCTCAAGGAAAAGTTCCAGTAGGACCAGTGGGGTTTTTGAATGGACGAAAGCTGCTGGGGGGAGCAGAGGTTGTGTCGTGTGCTGGGAGAGCCCTGCTGCTGCAGCAGCCCTGCGCAGAACTCCCGCGTGTTTGCTTCCGTGTGTGGAACGGGGTAAACCTCAAATCCACGGCTGAACGGCAGCACCGGATTCACGCGGAGTTGTGCCGTGGTGTTTTCCTCTCTGGTCACTAGCCTGACTTGTCAATTAACAAGCACGCTCATCCAGAAACTTTGCTCGGTAGTGCTTAGCTGTCTACAGGATGGCAGCTTACTTTCACTCAAGTGACTCAGAAGTAATTAGCGGTTATAAGCGTTACAGCCGGCAGAGGAACTTGGACTTTTTCATGGCGCTAAACCTCCAGAAGGGCTGTAGGGATCTCTCGGATGGGCACAGCCAACCTGAGCATTCAGTTCAACAAGTGGTTGCCTCTTGAAGTGGAAAATTATCTCTTTTACCCCAGTCTGAGATGTTAATGCACTAAACTGTGGGTTTAGTTTGTTTGGTGGTGATAAATAATTAGAGTTCACAGTGTCCAGACACAGCCAGCTCATCCACTGATCCACGTCTGATTCTGAGAGCTGTCAGCTGGTGAGGGGCCCAATCCTGCATACATTTCAGTCGATGAATATGAGCACGGGGTTGCTCTGCAGAGTTGGCCAGTATATGGAGAATATGATTGCCAAACTGTACATTATTTCACTGAAGATGTGAAAATGAAGTTTTCTACTACTAGGTATGTGACATCAGGGTGATTCCCCAAGCTGGCAGCACTTCTGTGCCCTGCACCAAAGCCTGGAGACAGCGGGCTTGGCTAAATTAGTTTTCCCGCACAAATAAAGGTGCCTCCCTGCATGTTCTCCATGCAGGGTTGCATCCACAGACTATACTTTGCAGAATCATGATTTTTTTTTGCCCAAATCTCTACCCCGAAGCATGCAAGAGCCCTTGAAGGAGTTGTATTTTTATCATAGGCAGCAGTGTTGTCCACAGTTAAAATTAGCTAGTGCTTTCTGGTACAATGCTGTGCTGTCAGGTGCTTATGCATTTGCTAAGCTTAAGCCTAGGCTGATATTTTCCAGGTTGAGTGTCTGCTGAAGACAGAGTATCTTTGGGAAGTTTTAGATTAAATGGTTTGGTTATTTCTGAGAACATGGTAGGAAGAGAACTTGTTCTTTGACCACATATTTGATGAAGATGCTTTAGGTAAACATCCTGCATTAGGAGACATTGATCTATCTGAGAATCTGATTTTTTTCACTATGCTAAGAAACACTTTGAGACTTGAATTCTTTTGGCATCGTGTTTTGGAGCAGGGAAAAGATATTTGGCTTGGGATCAGTCTTTGATGGGGGTGTGCCTTATGTTGAGCCTTTGAGAATCTTCCAGAATTTCTCTCCAGTATAATTTTATCACAATGCTCAGGGCGTGTGCTCTTGGGAGAGGACTTGACCATTGCACTCACTGAAGACGCTCTCAGCACAAGGCATGCTGAACATCCCAGCACTGTTGGGAGCTGAGCAACTGCTCCTCTTCTGGGAAGGATGAGAGCACTCCAGTTGGTGGCTGATGGGCTGAGTGGACTTAACCCCCAGTTATTCTTCCAAGGTGTTGCTTCTACAGTGAGCACAGGAGGGAGAATTGAAGACTTCCTCAACTGTGTCTTCCGTGGCAGTGTGTGCCCGGTGATGCCATGGAAGGGTGGAGGAGGAAACTGTTTAGTTCACTTGCATGGTGACAAGAAACTGTGGGACTAGAACTGTCCCACTTTTGAGAAGAAGTACTGATGATGGATACATGGAGAAACTGAAGAGCAGAGAATTGAGACACAGGATTTCTGAGGTCATAGATGACAGATCTTGGGAACAAGGTGCAGGGAACTGTAGATAGAGGTGGTAAACCTAGGCCAGGAGAAGGAATGGTGGGAAGAAAGAAGTTGATGCTTGTCACATACAGACACCGGAGTTCTGAGCATGCAAAAGCAGTGGTTTCCAGTCTTTCAGTAACCAGGGTGTGGTACTACTACTTTTTCATCCTATTCATCTTCCTCCCCACACTGCTTGCTGCAGGTTTCAGCCCCTGCCTCTGCTTCTTTGCCTCTCCCCTGGATTGGTAAATGTCATATAGTTTAAAATGACAGTCAAATATCCATTTTATATGCATTTGATTGCTTTTCTTTCTGTCTTAGATGAACTTAGGTAACTTCCGTTTGTGTTTATAGTTTTGTGTCTATGCTCTTAGGGCAGATGCACTTGAATTTTAGATTTTGTAGAGGGATCATTATCTGTATAAAAATAATTCTCCTGGATTTGGCTTAACTGTCTGTTGATCCTTGATCTTAATAAAACTTCTTGAAAATGTGGGCTGAGGCCATGCAAGTATTTTAGCTAATTTAATTCAGTTGGTAATCTGCATCAGCTGATAGACTGATTTTATGAGTCTGACTACTGCAGTTTGAAAAGGAAACACCATGTAATATAATTTAAGCAGAATGCATAGATGGTGGTGGAATTATTTATGCAGTACTGCTTTTGGTATTGCTGTTTTTTGGGAGGGACTAAAGCCATTGTGACAGGCTATGGGACACAGAATATATACGTATATATATTACATATATGTAAAACAGTATATTGCCAGCCGAATTAAAAAATACAAGAGCTGCAGGGCAGGAAAGGCAAGAGGGTGACAAGGGATGTGGGTCATGTAGACTCATGCTCTGAATAAGGAGATGAGAAGCTGCAGTGTGGTTCATTCTCTGCTCCTTGCATTTATCTTGTGGTGGCTTGGGGATGTTGGCAGATTGGATTGAGGGATTTAGGGGAATGGCTTTCTTGGCCTTGTCCACATAAATTTGATGTACATTTTGGGGATAGAGGGATAAATACTGGTTTTTATGCTTCTCTTCCTGTGTCTCTTCTCCCTGAAGGCAAACCATGAGGCACAGCTCAGTCCAACCAAAACGCTGGTTTTAATTACACTTTGGTCAAGACACTTCTGTTCCTTTATCCAAGGACCATGGCAGAAATCAGTGTTTATTGCAGGCTGCCTGCCACGTTTGGGAAGGATAGTCTTATGCATCCCCAGTGCTAGTTTTAATCCTGCTCCAGCCTGAAAATCCACCTGTGACTTCAGAAAAATAAAGCTCTCACAAAACTCAGGTCACTGGTGAACTTGGACCTTTGTTACTAGGAAATAGTACTGCCATAGTATAATACCAGTATTATAGTTCTCCATCTACCTACTGTTTCTTGTCCTGTCCTTTACCTGCAAGCACTTTGAGGCAATGCCATCTCTTTCTCCTGTGACTTTGTGGCAGGTAGCATGCCTTGAGCATCAAGATACTCCAGAAATGACCATGTAAGTGGTGGGAATAGGGTGGTTATCTAACCTTCTCCTACTTGGGCACAAGTCTGTGTAAAACAGCTGGGCTTCTGCTGGCCTGATTATGACAGAAGGTGTTTTTCAGCTGTTTTACTACTGTTCTTGGGGAGCTGCATAAAATAGAAGATTTCTAGCCAAGTGAAATAATGATATGGGAAAAAAATCTAGAGGACATATATGTACATTTGAGATCAGAACTGAAATTTGGAAGTTCAAGTGTGAAACTTCTCGTTTTAAAATGTACAGGAAATACTGGCATGAAAGAATGTCATCTAGTGGGACATTTCAATCACCCTTTCTCCTTGAGTATCTTCATGTGATATAAATGTAATATGCATGTCAGTTTGAAAATAAATAGAAGAAAATATATCTATAATCATAGGAACTATTTGCTGCAGGTCACTGAAGGTGCCAAAGCTTAGACAAAATCTTCCATGGACAACTCAGAAAAAAAAAATCAATGCAATGTGCAGATGTGAGTTAAAAACCAAAGGGAAATAGAACATTAAGATTGTTTTTAAAAGGATGGAAAATAATAAAAAAGAATCCTCATTATTTCACTGTAGCAGCTGTAGTGTGCTATATCTTCTGTGTCCTGTACTGTTGATTCCCCCACATCAGAGATGGATAGTGGCAAGAGAGAAGGTTTGGAGGGATGTAGCAAAGGTGATCAGAGAAACAGAGTGACTCCTGTCTCAGGACTGACAGTGCTGATGAAGTGATGTAACAAACATCTGTAAAATTAAGCAAAGTTATGGGAGGCATACCAGGAATGACTGATCACAGCCCCAGCAGCAGAGGGCACTGGATGAAGCAGGCAGTTGGAGGAATGGAAACAAAAGGAGATGGCCCTTCATATGGCGTGGTCAGACTGCTGAGCTCCTCACCACAGGATGTGGATGCTGAGAGGTTACATCAGCTAATGAGGTGACTGGATGAGTTCATGGAAGAGAAATCCATCAAGGGCTATTAAATTTAAAACCACTGCCTCTGGCATAGGAAGTTTTGAGCTGCATATTTTGGAAGCTTGGTGAGTATCCTGAAGAAATACCACCACTGGTTTGTCTTGTTCTTGTGCTTGCTCCTCAGCACCTGGCCGTGGCTGAGAGGGGCTGCTGGGCCAGCAGGTGGTCTCCCTGTGTCTGCTCTGCAAAACGAGCATCTGGCCCCCCTCAGTTCCTAAGGCCAAGATGCTACTGGTGGCTTGTACCTTCCCTGCTGAGGGCTGGCCCCGTTACAGCACGTGTGCCATGAAGGGGCTGGTTGGGAGGAGCTAGTTGAAGCACCCAAAGGAGAGCCAAGGCACGGTCCAGAGCTGTACCCCAGAAAGCAGCGTACTGCTTGAGCGCACTCCCTGGCTGTCCTGTTGTGGAGCTGTGCAGTCCTGGCGAGGATTATCTTCTGGGTTCAAGTAGGTTCAGAAAGCAGTTCATTCAGGGAAGCAATCCCACCTGAAGGCGTTGAATAACGAGATGCAATGCCTGACTGAAGAGGTCCCTGCTGGGAGACTGTAATATTGCTGCGTGCCTGCCCTGCTGACACAGCCTTCCCCAGCCCTCCCTGCTGCCTGGTGTCAGGGCCAAGGTGGTCATCTTCCCTGACGAGGTGTCGCTGTAGTTAGAGTTTCATCTGTCTCTACAAGACCAGGCTTTGACATTCTGAACTGAGGACGAGAGGACTGGGAATTAAATTTCTTCAGCTATCCACTGCATTTTAGCACTGGTTAAAACAAAAGTGTTAAGTTGACTGCTGTTTACTAAACCAGACAATTTGCTTAATCATCTGAAAGGCAGATTTTAAAGCCATGGATTGCGTTTACCATGGCTGTGCTAAACCAAAGGCTGTCTTGCTGTTCACTTAAGCGGTGGCCAAAGCACGATGTATTAAAACACAGCTCACACTGATGGTATTTTTCTGGTTTTTGGATGAGGTCTATTGCTATTAAAGCAGCAAGCACCGATCTCAAACTCGGAAATGTCTTAAGTCCTTCTCATAGTTTCTTAAAATTTCCAGATGCTAACTGATACAGAAACTCCAATGCAGCGCTTAATGGAGCTCACAACTGCCTAGCTGTATATTTTTGGGCTACCTTATGTAATAAAATGGCAGGCCCTTGCACTGCCTGCACAAACAAGGTTGCATAAGCAGCCTGGGGAAACAACCGGAGCTCCAAGAGCCCTCCTGAATCCTGCACGTCTTGTTTCATCTCATTTAACATTATTTAAAAAGCAATATTAACCTTTTCTTCTCTTCCCCCCTAAGTTATCTGGAACCAGTGATACTGACTTAATTTCTTGCACAGACCTCACTTTTTTAGAGAAATCATGAAACTTTCCAGTCAATTGAGCAGCCTGATGTCTGGGTAGCCTTGAATTTTCTGTAATCAGCACTCAATCTAGTTAAAAATAAAAAGACATTAAAAACAAAGCCTTGAACAGGAAAGTACTTGTTTTTCACTCCCATTTCTAATTTGGTAACCATTCTTAAAGTTCATCGCTATGGTTTGTTCTATCTAGGGATAAACAATTTATTATTCAAGCAGCTTTGGGGTTTTTTCCTTTAAAAACAGACAATACTATTCAACTACTGGGAAGAAAACCAGCACAAGAAAATTGTAATCAATTTTAACAGGCTTGCAGATGGCACTGAATTTCTTTAAGCATAATGTTAGCCCGGCAAACAGTAATAATTGATTATTTATTATCCTTTTATCATTGATAAGCAGACCACACTGTTTTTCTCTTGATCCCCTCTGTTAGGTGTGTCAAATTTTTAAGCTGGAGAACAATTTTAATAAGGCAGCTTCCACCTGTAATCTCTAAATCAACAGGTGTATGTAACAAAACCTGAGCATTCCTGGTTATCTGATTGAGTCAGCAGCTGAATAAATCTGACTTTGAACATGTCCTAGACTTATTGGTTTGGGTGGGACACCTCTCATTAATACTTCATGGGAGAATTGACATATTTCCCATATTATGCATAAGAACGGTATGCTGGCTTACAAAATGTCATCAATAATAAATACTGTGTGCAACATGATCAGCAAAAGATAGAATATTTCTCTGTTATTTCTAATTCTGATGCAAAATATCTGCCTCGGTGGTTTTATTGGTAATTCTATGGATTTTACTTGTGGTAGCTGGTTTTGATATATAAAACAGGAAAAGGTTTTAGATTGGAGGCTTTGCATTAGACATACCCACATTCCAGTTACACTTCCAGTGAGGATTCCTTTAGTTTATAATTTATAAAGGAGAAGGCAGCTATATGATTTCTACATGGACCATTAAGGCCACTATTTACTTAGGCAAAATCTTCATCTTCTTCATCAGATAAACAACTAGTTGTTATAACTTGCTTTATCTTTGGCTACAAAGATGAGAAAAATATTTTATTCTCCAATCTAGTTTTTTAATGCTTTCTTTTCCATATAGTAACACAATATTTGGGAAGGATAGTTTCACATAAGCAGCCTAATCAAACAATAGTTCTGTAAAGCAGCTGGGTGCATTTCCAACAATTTCAGCAAGAGCAAAACTGATGAAAAATAAATAGGTCACTCATAGTTATTCCTGTATTTATATTTTTTATAAGAAGGACAGAAGAATCTTCTTTGTTTCTAGGCTGTCACTGAAGTCGATGGAAGTTTTGCTGGAATAATTTTGAGCCTTTAATTTGATTGTTTGTAGAGTGGCACCAGTCATTTTTTTCATCTTTTTTCTTTCTTTCCAGCACAAAGGACCTTATTGTCAGCTGAGGCACACTGATGTAACTCGGCTCGTTGTAGCAATTACGTTTATACTGCCTGGGTTCTAACATCCGTATTTATTCAAAAATGCATCATCTTTTTCAACAACAGAATATCTTGCTATATCTTGCTGTTATTCAAGTATAAGAAATGAAGCTGCATTTGGTGCCTGTCCCGCTGTCCTCATTAAGGCAAAACTCCCACTGAAATCAAGGAGAGCTTGGCTGACAGAGAATTACTGACTTGAGTTTCTGAAAGGTCTAGACTTTCTCACTTTCTGGGTTTGATTTATTTTTTATTTAATTTTAAATTTTTATCTCATCTTGTATTCTTACTCTTCCCTCTCCTTTTACATTTCTGGTTTTAAATCTTTAGCTTCCTTTACTAGGATCTTTTTTCTTTTTACTTCTCTCAGGTCTTAGAACCTTTTACTTTCCATCTTACCCTTCTCTCCTTTCTTCTCTCCTCTTACTGTCTTGCACTCTCTTTCAGTCTGTTATTCTCACCTTCACTGACTATAGCACTGTAAAAAGTTGATATACATCACACATGTTTCCAGGAATTTCATTTAGCTTGTTTAGACCCCCTCTATGTATAGGTGCTTATTTTAAGATACTTGCTTTAGGGCAAAGCAGCAGTTTGTAAGATTGGTGATCCAGGCAGAGATTTATTTGCACAATATTCATCTCAGTAATCCTTCCTCTTCGTCTGGGTAGAATCTTAGAATTTCCTCTGAAGTATTGATGCAGGGTTTCAGCAGTAAATTGAGTTTTGGACTGATAAATATTTGGCATAGTACTGCAGTCAAAAAAAAATACTCGCGGATTTTGAAGTCTGTGTAAAAGGGGTTTTGTTGAGGGTGACAAAACTGGAAATCTCCAGAGAAATGGGTTTTATTCGTAATTCTTCTACTGTGTAATGTTATGAGATTAGACCACGTACATAATGCTTTCTGTGCATCACTTCTCTGATCTGTAAACTAGGGCAGCTTTACATAGTATTGTAGGGTATGAACAATTCTGGGTGCCAGCCATAACTAGATGTCAGAGAGGGGCATGAAACAGGGGGCCCTGGGATGCTAAATATGCCATTGATAGGAAGAGGAGCTACAGTAAAGGTTTTTTTGGGCTGTGATCCACCTCTGGTGGTTAGGATACATCAGTACCTTGTCACTTTGCTTCCAGCTGTGCAACACCTGGTGGCTTTGGAGCTCTCCCTGGATGTCCATTGGTGTCCTGCACAGTGGCTCGGGTCCACCCCCCGAACCCCGCTACCTCTTAATTGTTTGCATTTTTTAGATGGAAAGCATTTGGAGAGTGCCAAGTATTGTTATTTTCTTGCAAGTCTGACTGAAAGTTGTGTTCATTTTCAGAAGACCTAATTCATGCTTGTGAAATAAATAGTAGGTGTATGGCTTCTTAATGTGTAGTGTAGCATTTCAAGCTAAAGTTATCAATTTACTGCTTCTCAGCATGTGGATCCCTGCAGACATACTTCTTGAAGTAAAAGACATAACACTAAACTCACTTATTCTCCCTTAAACAAGCAAACACAATTTCTCTTACGGGAATGATAAAAAAAATAATTTTTCACGGTGCCCAATTGCCTGTTATTCTGGCAAACCTAAAATGAATCAAAAACTGCAGGCTATATATAGAGAGTAATGACAGCTAAAGAAGCATTTCTTCTTTGATGCAATTTCTGTTTGATTTTCTTAAAACCCTCCTCTTCCGAAGACCCATTTCAACCACATCTGAACAATAGATTTATTGTTGTCAACTGAATGAGAAATTTGATAAAAATAGCTTTTCTATTTCTATTAAAAATAGATGATTTTTCAGAGGACTGAAGCATATAAGTTCAATTTTTAAGTTTGAATTTCCCATTTCATTTGACCAGTCTATAATATATATATTTTCAAAGTCCTAATTGGCATTAGACTTGGCATATTTCTCTGCATATTTTTTCTCACCATATTTTTTCTCAGTGTGAAACTATTAGAGGGTCATTCCTCTGGTTAATGAAAGAGGGCTGACATTCTTGTAAGTTGTGAGTGTTTAAATATTCCACTGTGCAAATTTTCCCCTTTAATGAAAAAGTTTAAAGAGACATCTTAAAAAATTTTATTTCACAGGGTTGAAAAATGCAGGTTACATTCATTCAAAGTCTATGATATGTGCGAGATGGTGACACATTTCAGATTTGCTACTGTGTAATTAAGAGGGGATTCCATATAGGACATGTAAGCATAAAAACTAAGTGTGGCTCTTGACAATACTGCTGGTTTTGCTGCTGAATTCTTCAGTAGTTTTGTTAGAGGGTATAATCAGTTACGCTTGTGCTGATTTAATCAATTATTCTTGTGCACAAACAAACAAACACACACAAAATCCAGCTAATTTCAGACTGTCTTTGAAACATCAGAACTAGAGATTTCACTTACAATGAAAGAAAATATTATTTTCAAGCCTCTAGAATGATTTTAAAAATGGCAAAGATATATTTGGGTACTATCATACTTTTGGGTACCAGCAGCTGTATATCCTTATGGAAAAGTGGATTTGGCTGAAAGACCAATTCATAAATATTGTGTTTGAAGATTGCAGCAAGCTTTCATATTTGCAAGAGATAATGTAAAATGTGCAACATTTTTTTCTTCACTCCAAGAAGTTTGAGTTTAAACAGCTTGGTCTCCCAAATCTAATCAATAATGGCCAAGAAGCAAAAGTATCCATGGCTTCTTGAATCAGGGGGGCTGGAGACCATTTTGTCTGTGGAAGCAGAAAGGTCAGCCTGCTGTGGTCAGTTTGAACACCCTCCTGCCTACTGCCAAGCTGTGAAGTGGCTTGGAAGCGGAAGATGCCAGTAAATAACTTGACACTGGCACTCCATGACTTCACATCTTGTGGTCTATGAGCTTCCAGGCAAGCAACAGCCTGCTCCTAGCTGCATTTCTTGGAGAAACCAACGGAGCTGGGAGAACGTCTCATTTTTCTACTGGAAAGCGAATCTATTTCTTTCCTTTTTTGTAGTCCTCCTCTGCCTTGATCTGCTGTTTGGGGAAGTGAGGGGTGTAGCGGGGGAGGTAAGACTTATCTTTGATCTGATGGCTCCTTTCGTTCTGGGCTGCTCTCCAGGAAAAACTTTTTCCCCCTTTGGGACACAGTGCTTTTCATGGCAGAGGCTCTGCAAACAGGAGTGCTGTGGAAGATCCTGAGTTTGCCTGACATGAGTTTGACATTTTAGCACAAATTCGGCAGAGCAGCTTTATTCAGGTAAACACTTAAGCACATGCTTTTCATTACTCAGAATTTCATCTGAGTTTCTTTCCTGAATATGGAAAGACTTAAGCACATATTTAGGGGCTGAATAGGTCTCCAGTCTGACTCATGTATAGAGCAGCGAGGATGGGTTGGATGGAAAGGGAGCAGTCATTGCGGTAGCACGGCAGCTGTGAAGTAAGATGTACTGTCTGAAAATCAGCATGCTACAAAGGGGCCTTGTTCTTATGGGAGGCTGCTTTTTGTCTGTGTAGTATCTCAAGAAGAGGAGCAGGTCTGAACTTTCTGCTTTCATCTGCCCATTCGTTCCTCTGTTTCTCCTTATTTTGAATTACTCTGCATATGGCTTGGATGATGTGAAGTAGGTTTATAATTAGAATTTTTTGGTTGCTCTGCAGCCTTGTGTTTGTCAGTTTTAAGATTTACCCATCTGGCACCCCAAGAAGAGGACAGTGTTCTTTTGCAGAATACTTCTGGCTATCTGCATGTGAAGATGGTGCTGTATGCTAAGTCCTCTGAGGATTTCTCACATCACATCAGCCACAGAAGGTTTCTGAAATTTATTAAGTATTTGTCAGCAGTGAACACATACCAAAACCTTTTGGCTCTTTCTAGCTACTTCATTCATGAAAAATGTTTGTTCACAGTTTCATGGGCAAAACTTAAACTGACTCAGGCACTGATGTAACCTTTCTTGCGTCTTTTGAGGGTCTGAATTATGAATCTAGATTAACGTTTTGCAACACAGAGTAGGAAAGAGAAAGGCACTGCAGAGAGATCTCAGAAATGGTTCTGCAGGAAGGTTGTTTTGATGAGCCAGATACTGTCTGTTCTTAAACATCTTTGCTGATGCTAGCCTGTGTAAGAACACAGTGGTAACTTCCTCTAACAGATCTGTGTTGTGTGCAGGTACTTTACTGGCAAAACTAAACTCTTTCCCTGAGTAGAATGAGCTGTCCCAGCAAAAAAATGTTTCAGAGGAGTATAATGGACTTGGCAGAAAGATGTTTTCAACATAGGATTCATGGAAGGTTCTTTCACATTCCTCACTGACAGTGTCCCCCAAAATTTGAAATACAGACTACACCTGAATAGAATGTGGAAAATGAGTTCCAATACCTCAATTGATGAATAGCCTTAATTGTTGCATTTCTTCTTGCACTTTGACTTGAGTGTGACTGCAGTGGAAGTTGCATGTTTTTTGGGGATTATAATGTAGGAAGCGTGTCACTTCAGGCCAGCCTTTTCTTGCATTTTATTCTGGAGTTAATAATGTTTTAGATGTTGCTTCCTAGTCTTGTTTCCTAGCTATTCTGCAGGTTTCTTTTGGAGAAATATGTTTGATGTAAATCTCCTCTCATTCTGCCAAAGCATGACACCTCTTGCAAACCACTGTCTTAAAGAGCAAAGTAGTAACTGGGAGTCATAAGATGATTCTGGCATGAACTCAGGCAGCACTGCCTGTATTGTGTATTTTTCCATTTAAGACTGATTTCCCATTGCTTCCTCAAATCATACCCATTTTGGCTAAAGCCATAATTGCAAGGCTGCTTTAATTATTTGTATTGAATTTGCATGGAAATGTTGTGGCGAAGGGAGGGCTATAGGTGTATTTTCTCAGAGACTGCTAGAAACTTCCCTGATGTCTGTCAGAGACAATGCCAAGTGGCTCCAAGAAGGAACTGCTGCTGGCCAAGGCCAAGTCAGTCAGCAAAGGTACTAATGATTTTGGGATAACATATGTAAGAAGGAAAAAAAACAGTTATGGGCAGGAGTAATTGCGGCCAGAGAAGAGAGGAATGAAAATAAATGAGAGAAACAGCTCTGCAGACAGCAAGGGCAGTGAAGAAGGAGGAGGGGGAGAAGGTGCTTCAGGAGCTGAGATTTCCCTGCAGGCTGTGCTAAAGACCATGGAGAGGCAGCTGTGCCCCTGCAGCTCATGGAGGACCACAGGGGTACAGAGATCCACCTGCAGCCTCTGGAGGAACCCATGTCACAGCAGGTGGATGCCCAAAAGAGGCTGTGACTCCATGGGAAGCCCTCACAGGAGCAGGCTCCTGGCAGGACCTGTGGACCCATGGAGAGAGGAGCCCACGGTAGAGCAGGTTTGCCATCAGGACTTGTGACTCCATGGGGAACTCACACTGGAGCAGCCTGTTCCTGAAGGACGGCACCCTGTGGAACAGGAGCCACACTGGAGTGGTTAGTGAAGAACTGTAGCCCATGGGAAGGACTCCTGTTGGAGTCCTCCCTGAACTGTCTCTGGTAGGAGGGACCCCACACTGGACCAGGGGAGGGACTCCTTTCCTCGAGGGGGAATCAGTAGCAGAAACAACCTGTGATGAACTGACTGCAGCCCCCATTCCCTGTCTCCGTGATGGAGGGAGGGGTGGCAGGAAGGTGCTGTTAAGATTTGTTTTACTTCTTATGGAGAGACTCTGATTTCATTAGTAATAAATACAATTAATTTCCCCAAGTTGAGTCTGTTTTGCCCCTGACAGTAACTCACGGGTGATCTCCAGTCTCTCTCCTCCTCTTTAACTCATGAACCTTTTGTTATATTTTGTGTCTGCTATCTAGCTGGGAAGGGGAGCAATAGAGCAGCTTTGATGGGCACCTGGCATTCGGCCAGGGTCAAACCACCACATCCATGTACATCTCTGCTGCTACTGAAAAGGATGATGCTGCCTTACTCCCAACTCTGGAGACCGGTGTGTCAGAGCAGATCTTGCTGGAATTTAACTTTTTCTTTATGCAGATGTGTTAATTGTCAGCTGTTGCGTTTTCCTAAGCTGAGTCACTGCCCAGCCACACAGGTTGCAGAGGTGGAAGACAAAGAATCTCCTTTGGAACCAGTGTGGGTTTAAGCCACTTCAGAGTAACTGCTGACCTTTTTACATTTCTGGATGAGAGGAGAAGTGGGGCTTGAGGGGAGCTGCTGAGTGAAGTAAATGGAGGCAAGGCTGAGACTGACTCTGACTCAAGGATTTGTACAGGTCAGGCAAGGACATGATGTGCTGGGATGAAAAATGGACCAGCAGGAATGGGAACAGTGAGCATGGATGGAGTTGAAAATGATGACCAGTAGGAGAAGGAACATGGACAAGGGAGCAGGGGAGACAAGGAAGTTTCAGCTGTAAAAGAAGAGATGGAAAAGAAACCCTTAGTACAAGCTTGGCTAAGGAGGGGGTGGTACGAGCTACTGGGAAAAGAGGGTAGGTATCATGAAGGGAGCAAGCATGGATCTGAGCCTGGAAGAGGGAGATGGGGTGGCAGCATGGGAGAAAGAGGTTGGAGGAGAAGGGTCTTTGGGGTGAGAAAAGTCTGAAAGTGGGGTTCCTAGGAAGTACGTGGGATTTGGACAGCCAGAAATAGAAATGAGCACGTGCTCATCCTGCGTTGTATAACTGGAGTAAGGAGGAGACTTGAGGTACAGAAGGAGGCATCAAGTTGATGGTCAGGGAGGACAGGCAGGAAAAGCTGGCTGATGTGGGCATCTGGGAGGGCATCCCAGTGCTGGCAAACTTGGTGCTCCTCTGCTGCGTCAAAGCCCAGCAGGAGAGCATCTCATCCCTACCTCTTACTGCAGCCCATTGTCCCTACCTACAGCAGGACCCTGTGACCATTCTGGCTGATGCAGCTTGTCAGCTGAAGTGAGTGTGGAAGGCTGCTGATATTTTGGAAATACCACAACAATGCTAAATAGTGAGGTTTTCCATTTTTTTAAAGACCTAGAAAAGTCACACACTCACAGAAACTGCCTTGAATGGTAACTGCTATGGATGCAAAGCTGAGCACTCAAAAATTAGGAAATAGTATGATTATGTCTGCTTGTGTAATTTTGATTTACTCCCTTCCTGTATATTCATTATTATACAGTACTTAGTGGTTTAGTAATCACACTATAATCAAATAACTTTTTTGTTTAGTTGTTGCTGGTCACTTTAAATCACCTTAATTCACTGGCAGTTCACAATCAGTTCACTAAGTCACGTCACAACTACTGGCATAATCTGGGATGGCAGGGGAAGCATATGACCACCTTTGTGCCAGCAATGCTAGCTTAGCCTGGCCCAAACCAGTACTTAGATAACAACATAATTCTCCATGTAGTTGGGTAAAAGCTTCAGTTTTATTAGATGTTGGCAAATTCAGGCAGATTTTTAAATGAGGATATCCTTGTTGCAAAAAGCACACACACCTGCAAAGCAAAGACTAACTTTTCTCATGAATATATCATCTCTACTTCTTAACTCTTCTGGCTGAAAATAGGAATAATCAAAATTCCCAGGCAGACACCAGACTGCAGAATTTCAACCCAAGTGGTTTAATCATGGAAATTATCTGTATAACCAAGAAAGATTCTTGAAATTGGAAGAACCAGGCAAGGTTTCCTGGCAGGCGCTGTCCCCAGACCGCTCCCTAGAAAAGGCAGAAACTAAGAAAGCTCCAATAAGGCTAGCCCTATATAAAATCCATATTTCCTGCAAACTTTCTTGTTTGTTTTCAGCTGCTTCTGCTGCTAGAAAACATTTGGTTTGGTATGGTTAAATCATCTTCTTGAGATTTTAAAATTTACTTGGTTTTAATAGATTAATAACATTTTTTTTCTTACTAATAAGTATTTATTTTTATGACTACCTTGGTGATATAATTTTCATTTAAAAGAACTGTGCACCATTTTTGTATCTTAGAAAATATCAATTGCTCAAGTTCAGAATTATATAAAGCTTTAACAGCTCCTCTTTCTGATACAAATTATTTCAAGATTGTCAGTATGTAACCAAACTCTTGAGATCAAACAGACTTTCTAATTAGTTTTTTGATCTTCTAATTACATCTTTTAGAAGCAGATTGACAAGCATTAGTGACAGTTTTAATGTATATTTATAATTTATCTACAAAACCTTGTGTAGAAGGACTTTCATTGTCTGTTTGGATACTCCTTAAGCTAAGGAAACACAGTCTTTAAGAATCTTGCACAATCTTGCTTGCTGAGGTAGAATTGCATGTGCTGTTTTGTAATTATACCTTTGATTCAACAAGGTATTAAAACTTGTGCTTAAGTTTGAAGTTATTTTTGATATTAAAGTGACTTGATTACCCTCATGCATCAATGTCTTCAGGAGAGTAATAGGTCTTGTTTCAATCATATCTTTTTATACTCCAAGCCTATATGTATGCAAAATAGCATCCTTTAGTTTTGAGCTCTTTAAGAACAAAGCTTTACACATTTCCTTTCTGCTGTGCAAGGCTGGAAAACTCTGAAAATTACAATAATGTAAACAGTAAGAATAAAAACCTTTGTGATGTCCATATGTCACATCCTGTGAGATTGATGCATTAACTTGCCAGATTACAGGTTTCAGTCAGCAAAAACCAGAGCAAAGTGGTGAATAAAAGTTTGACCCGGTTTTCCATATAATTAAAATAGTCAGTAGGTTTAAACTGATAGAAGGCAGTGGACTTGAGTGAAAGAATTAAAAGCAAATAAGTTACCTGTTAGATAGCTCTACAGGAGAGAGTAATTCTTTCATTTATCTTGGTATTTGGAGACCAAAAGCTCACCCGTGGACTTCTGAGGGATCCAGTTACCATCTGAAGTCCATCTATAATGGCTACAGTAAATACATTGTTGTCATGGTAATCCAGTGATCAAAGTCTGAGGGAAAAACTCTATCATTTCTATGGTTCATAGTGTGAGATGAAAGGAAGACTTGACAAGAAATAAGATTGATTATTTTATTTTTTGATTTTTTTCCTCTGGACTCACTTCAGCAGGTCCATGTCCTTTATATGCTGGGGTTCCAGAGCTGAGGTCAGTATTCCAGAGCACAGTAGAGGGACATAATTACCTCCTTTGACCTTCTAGTCACACTTCTTTTGGTGCAGCCTAGGATATGGTTTGCTTTCGGGGCAGTAAACACACAAGTCCATTTCCTCGGGGTTGCTCTTAATCCGTTCTGTGCCCAGGCTGTGTTTGTGTTTGGAATTGCCTGACCCTGGTGCAGGACCTTGCACATGGCCTTGTTGAACCTCATGGGGTTCGCACAGACCCACGTCTCAAGCCCGTCCGGGTCCCTGTGGATGGTATCCCTTCTCTCCAATGTGTCAACTGACCACACAGCTTGGCATTGTTGGCAGACTTCCTGAGGGGGCACTGAGTGCCCTGCAAAGCTGTTGAACAGCACTGCTCCCAGCACTGACCCCCAAGGAATGCTTCTTGTCCACTTGCTCAGCAAGTGTTGACCATAAATCTTGGAGTGCAACCATTCAGCCACTTCCTTACTTAATCTTTGGAGTGATTGGTACATCAAATTCGTGTCTGTCCAGTGCAGGGACAAAGACATTGTGCTGGACAGTGTCAAATGCTTTGCACAAGCCCGGGTAGATGGTGTCATTTGCTCTTCCCTCATCCACCACTGCTGTGGTCCAAATTTATCAGGCACAACTTGCCTTTAGTGCAACCATGTTGGCTTGTCAGCAGTCACCTCCTTATTTTCCATGTGCCTTAGCATAGTGAGTCTGACTGGCCTGTAATTCTGAGAACCTTCCCAGAAAGATACTCTGAATTGTAATTTAAAATTAAACTATTTCAATTTAATAGCGTAATCATGTATAGTTGTTCTGATATTGTTAGTACTCAGAAAGAATAATGCTGTCATTGTTGCCTGGGAAAGGTGATAGTCTTCTTCCACAATTCAATTTCTAGTTTTTGTGGCAAAATCGACACAAATTGGCCCAACTGAATCATAGAATCATTGAATCATCAAGGTTAGAAGAGACCTACAAAATCATCCAGTCCAACTGCTCACCTGGCACTATCACTGTAACCCCTAAACCACTAACCCACATCACCCAGCACCAGATCCACCCACCTGTTGGATACTTCCAGGGATGGTGACTCCACCTACCTGGGAAACCAGTTCCAATGTCTGACAACACAAACAGTGAATATTTTTTTCTAGTATCTAATCTGAATCTCCCCTGTGTCAGCTTAGGACAGTTTCCTCTTGAAGGCACAATAGAAGAGATCAGCCCATACCTCACCACAACCTCCTTTCAGGCAGTTGTAGTTCTCCCTGAGCCTCCTCTTCTTGAGCCTAAACAACCCCAAATCGGGCCTCCCTGCAAGGCCCTGCAGGGAAGTTGCTGTGTTCAATTGAGAGGATTCATAGTAAAGTCTACTGGTGCCTGAAGGATGAGGTTTCACAACAGACTACAACTTGCTTAAGTCCACTCTGCCACCACAGGTGCACTTTGGTGGCAGAGGTCCAGTCCCATTTACAAATGCCAGATTTCCCTCCCCTGTTCCCTGCTCCTAGCTGTGCATTTCTGCCACTTGCCTTTGCTGTCCTACCTAATGAGGCTTCTGCAAAGTCCTGTCAGCATTCTCTATCAGAAAATAAAAGAAAAAAGTAAAGGATGACTCTGGGTTTTTTTGCCAAATTACAGAATTGAGCTAGCTCACAGAAGGAACATGGACCAGCAGTAAAGATAAGCAGTGCAGGAGAAGCAGAACAATCAACCACGTCTGTTTGGTGGCCATAAGCCAACTTGACTGGCCCACTCTTCATGGCTTTGAGTATTCAAGATGTAGAGCTTGAACTGCCTGCTCACCAAGCAGGCAAAATGCATGTCCCCAAGGAAGTGCAGGATAAAAGGGAGGCTTGAAATCCTACCTACTTCTGCTGCTTCAGTGCCTTAGTGAGGGCTGTGCTTAGGGCCACCTGTAAGGCAGGAATTTAAAGCCACAGTCCCTCATGCATTTATGCAACAATTCTTCCCCTCTGGGTTATTAGTCCTACAGAGTATTCCCCAGCTCAGATCACTTCAGAGGAGTCGTCTCCTTTGCCAGCATGCTCACAGTGTGTTTCTAGCCTCAGTCCAATATTACTTGCTCACAGTGAATACCTCATTATTCCAAAGCAGTGTCCTTCACTTCAGTGGTGTAGCCTAATGGGGTATGCCCATAAATCCAAACAGATCAAGCTGTGCAAGCCTTAGTCCCAGTGAAAGGGGATGACTCACCTGATGAAGTGCTCACTAGTCAAAGCAAAAGCGGCACAAAGGAAATCTGAAGTGTCAAAGTAGTCTTTTGTCAACAGGGATAGATTCTGACCTCCTTAATCACAGTGAGTGCATCTTACAAGTAGTCCCATGAACGAACTGAAACTACTTGTGGAGTAATAAAGTAGCTCTCCTAGGAGAAAGGGCGCTGAATTCCAGCTCTAGGTCATTAAACTTGTGTTAAAATCTCAGTCCATTTCGTTGGTGTCTTGCAGTTAATGTACCGTGACAGTCCTTTAATACACAAGAAAACAGCTTAATCTGAGAGCGCCCTCCTGGCATGTTATAAATTTCATCAGTATTGACGAGACTATTGAAATTCCGATTACAATAAAAGATGTGAAATGTCACACGGCATGGTGATGATCAAATGCTGAGCACTCTCCTAGCCTAGCTCCTGGATACTGGACACAGCCCACAGTCCATTGCCCATTGCCCAAAACCCTGAGATAAAGGCACAAATATGGAGGGAAAGGCAAACACAAAGGGAAATTCAAAGGGAAAAAGTGCAAAAATGAAAATAATAAATTGAAATTTCACTTCCAAAGAGCTTGGTTGTCTGAACGGAATTGATGAGAATGTGGAAACTTCCATGCAGGACTGAAACAGCTTTCATTGATTTTTTTAAACATAAGCAATACAAAAAACTGAGTGCATGTGAACCATCATTCATAAAATCTGTATAAATACTGTTACTACTAATCTGGAGCCATTGCTGGATTTTTAAGAAAATCCTTGCCAGAAAAGGACTGGTGACCTTAATATTTTATTCAATAGTTAGTATGTCAAAAAACAATTTAACTTTGCTGACCTAAATGATAAGGAAGTACTTGCATTGCAGATATTAACTGCCTAATGCAGTTTTCGACCTAAACAATGTAAATAAAAAAGTAGTTTTGTCTGAGTAAGGACTGTATGATATGCCCCAGAGGAATTAAAACTACAGGAAAGGAAATGGAAAAATCTAGAAAATGTAGAAACTACAATTTAATAGCATGTTTAAAACATATACTTATTTTAGAACATGAGCTCAACATCTTCCTTTACTGGGTTTTTAAGATGTACAAGTAAGAACCAGATGATGCACATTACTAAATCACAAAGCAGAGATCAATAAACATATCTGCAAAACTTGCATTTTTCTTGGACTCCAGCCTGGATATGAAAAAAAATGGCACAAGGAAATTAAAGTATTAAATGCACTTTTTTTACTTCCAAATAGACTGTAAATCAACCTTCAGGCAGCACTTAGCAGTATAGAATATCAAGCATCTAAAGGAAAGACTGTTACATCTGAGCGGCATTTACTGTTCTCATTTTTACTGTATACTATAAATATACAGCAGTAGAATGCTTATGCTCTTTGGTTAGATTTTAAAAACACAAGAAATACTGAAGTCAGAGGGACATGCTCAGTCTGACAGTCTGATAATTCTTTGAGAATGAACTCACAGTGATTTCAAAGATTCCTAACCCCTGAATCGCCTCCTTGTGCTTTTGCACTTTTGCTCCTGAGTGTTTAATGCATTATCTTTGTCCCTGTGTATGATAGGGCCATACAAGCAGAGGACAAGCCCAGGTCACATGTCTGATAGCACAGTAAAATTAAGGGTTATTGTATAAACAACTAAAGTTGGTTTGTATTTTTTTTTTTAAAGACAAAGATTTCTTTCTTTTCCTTCAGATCACAGAATCATAGACTAGTTTCACTTGGAAGGGACCTTCAGGATCACCTGTTTTCAACTGTGTGCCACAAGCAGGGACACCTTCCTCTAGAGCAGAGGCTCAGAGCCTCATTCTCCTGGCCTTGAACACTGCCAAGGGATGGGGCATCCATAGCTTCTCTGCACAACCTGTTCCAGTGTCTCACCACCCTCACAGCAGAGAATTTCTTTTGAACATGTAGTCCAAACCTACCATGTTTCAGTTTAAAGGCATTCCTGCTCATCCCATCACTCCATGCCTATGTGAAAAGTGCCATGCAACCCCCTTCAGGTACTTGAAAGCTATAAGGTCTCCCTGAAACCTTCTTTTTTTTTTCCAAGCCGAACAATCCCAACTCAGTCAGCCTGTCTCCATAGGAGAGATTTGGAATGATCATCTGGACTCACTCCAGCAGGTCCACATCCATCTTTTGTCGTAGGCCCCAGCCCTGGCTGGAGTACTCTCCTTTGGTGAGGTGTCACCAGAGGGGAGTAGACAGAGAGAATTACCTCCCTCAGCCTGCTGTTTAGAGATGGTTGTCCTTGTACATTTTGCTGCCTCTCCCTTACTGCTTTGTTACGCCCTACAGGATTCGGTCTTTGAACCCCGCATGGTTTGGGTATCAATATAACAACAGTTTTATTGGGGAAATAAGGAATATTTGGTCACATTGTCTGCATGTGTCTCTGTGTGTTTGTGTGTCTTTTGAACCTGTTGGCTGATTTGTTCAAGTTTGAGAGAAAGATAAAGATCTTGAAATTGCTGAATTTCTTCAACTTTTATTACAATAGATACTTGTTCCTTGTTCCTGCAGACACTAGAGAATCTACTCAAGAGCTTGCTGGCAATTTCACCGCTCAAAAAACTTCTCTTTTCTTTTCTTTTCTTTTCTTTTCTTTTCTTTTCTTTTCTTTTCTTTTCTTTTCTTTTCTTTTCTTTTCTTTTCTTTTCTTTTCTTTTCTTTTCTTTTCTTTTCTTTTCTTTTCTTTTCTTTTCTTTTCTTTTCTTTTCTTTTCTTTTCTGCAAACACTTCCTTTTGAATCTGAATGCAGTGGAGGATGAAGTGCCTCACATGTGAAGTGAGTTGGGTTTGGTTTTAAAAAATAAACATTTTAGAAAGAAAAAGTTGGCAATCAGGAAAGAAGAGAAGTTGGAGCTGGTCAGAAATTGAGAAGGGTGGATGGTGGTAGGACCAAGTGTCTTGAATTCATGGTGAGAGCAGTTTTGGCAGATGAAGTATTATAGTAGTGGTTGTTCTGGAGAGATTTTTGTGCCGTGACTGCACACTGTGTCTCTTCTGGCCACAGAAAGAGAAATTATAAGTGAGAGGAGTTATTAATGGGATATGCTGTATTACTTTCCTAGGTCTAATAGATGATGTGAAAAAGCAATTGTCAGGGAAAGCCAGAATCACTCTGAACACTGCAGCATTTAGACCTGCTCTTGGCTAATTGCTATTCTAGAGACGTACAAAATAAAAAAAGCTAGAAGACGTGGTGCTGTTGATTACATCAGTAGGATCTCCTGATCTAAGCACTCATGTGCAGCCAGCTGGCTCCTCTTTGAACTTTCTGAGGCCAGCCTTGCCTGTGGCACGTGAGCTGGGTGCAACAAGAGAGAAAGGCAAACACCATGAAAAGTGAGGGGATAAAGAGACTGCCTGCTGAGCACTGAGCTTGCTGCTCACAGGGCCGTCGATAAATATCACAGGTTTTATCTGGAAGGTCTGAGGACTTCCCCATCATGAATCTGTAGTTTTTCTCCTCCTCCACTCCTTAACATTTCAGAGCAAGCAGGAGCTGGCTACTCTGCTTGCCCTAGATGAGTCACTTCTCTAGATAAGCCTGACTGACTTCAAAACTGAAGTTACTCTGCATCGAGTTGAGACAGAAAAAAGCAGACTGCAAATGAGGAAATGCTCCTGCCAAATTCCAGTACCCATCACATAAAGTAATGCTATTTCATGTGTGAGGTGACGTGCTGTTTTGAACTGATTTCAGCTGATCGTAAAACAAAAATGATATTGTAATTGTCACATAAAGGCTCCTGACATAGCAGGGGAGAAGACTTCAATCTGTCACAACCTGTTCTCTTTGAGGAAGAAAAGGTGACTGAGAAAGTGTTATTTGGCACAGAACAGTGAATCAGAAGCAGAAATACAGTCTTCTTTCATTTTTTTGGATGCATTTACACTTGCTAATAGGCCACTTGGTGCTCTTAAAAAACTCAACTATTCGTTTCTACCTGGCAGCAGACTGAGAATCTACTTTCCTAGGAACGTGCCAGAAAAATACAGCTTGTTCAGAACCAAAAGCTTCAGTCAAGTGTGCAATGCAACAGTTAAAATAGAGAATGTTTCACCGACCTGTGGACAGGATGCTCGCCATGTCCGAGGCTGTGGCCGGGGAATTCCTGCGTGGCTCTAAGGCAGGAAGGTTGCCTTTGTGCTTCCCAATGCCTCCACTTCTGAAAGAACTCAGCCCACTTCTAGAAAACTTCTTTCTTGGAAACAAGGCTCAAGAAAGTTACAAAGGTGGCTATTCAGACCCTCAGACTTCGGTTGGAATGCCTAATTTATCATTAGGGAAGCTGGGGAGGAGTAGGGGAATGTAAGCATAGGAAAGGCAATGAACCTCCCTTCTTTGGAGCCTCCTGAAGCTGAGAAGTACTGCTTTATAGCAGTGCAGTCAGGCAGTCACCTCACCATAAAGGATATGAGCCAGGCCTTTTTCAAAGCAATTCTTTGATGAGTCAAAAACTGTCAAAAGAAACTTTGCTTGATATTTTTGTAGAGAAGAAAGAGAAAGGTTCTGTGTAAAAATGTTGAAAAACTCTTTAATACTCTAATAAGTATAGCCATAACCAGACAATATTATATCATCCTGGAACAGAGGAACTTTAGGGGATAGTACTAAATGGAACTCTTCCAACTCTGCTCTTCCTAATCCTGACATGGGACACCCGATGGACATGCTAAATGGCCTGCACCCAGCAGAGTCTGTAATACCGTCATCATGCATATCTTATAGCACCCATCAGTGAACATAACCTCCTGGACCCAAATGCTGGTGGTAAAATGGGCCCAAGTCAATAAGGAATACCATGCTCAAAGCTACTCTCAGGCCTTTACTCCACTCAGGCCATCCTACTCTGCTTGGCTTTGGGATGGAGAAGACTAAAACTGAGATTAACATTTGGGTTATTGCTAGCAATCACAAGAGCAGGAGAATTCAATTTATTGCTACAAGAGTTCACTGGGATCACTTCAATACTGGATGATGACAGGAAAACCTGAGTTTGAAGCCCAGCTGTGGAGGAAAGGAGGAGACACTGGGCAACTTTTACACAGTGTTTGTGAAAGAGATACTGTTAAGTTTTAGCTGTGGGAATACTGAACAAGTAGAAATATTCATGGATTGCAGAAGACTGACCAGAGTGTGAAGTGGGCACTGATGGGACCAAAAGCTAGAAGCTGAATTTTGGTCCCATGAGAGTTGATGTAGGACAGGTAAGCAAGCTTGGGGGTACACATCAAGTGGGGCTTTGGGGATGAGCATTTCAGTTTCCTGGTGCATCCTGTATCTGTAGGAGGAGAGGCAGACAAGGCAGGAGTCAAACATCTTAAATGTACTTTTCTAACTGTTAGAAGTCTCAGGTGATAAAGATATAATAAGGTTTAGGATGGTGATTGCAGTTAAAATGAGGCAGAAGTGAGCTGCTCGTTCTGCTGGGACAATCAGCAGGAATTGCTGGGCTGCAGTGAGGGTTTGGGACATCTGCTGAGGGCAGATGCTTTGCTGAGTTGTGCTGTCTTCATTTTGGTTGGGGTTAAGGGAAACGGGATCTGAAGAGTTTAATCAATTTTTGATCTAAGTCCCAGGGTAGTAGGATGGCAGCAGGTTTCCCCAATGAGCTTAGAGAAGATTATTTTTCATTTGGGGTTTGGAGGGACTGCAGAAACCGAAGCACCCAAGATTTGGAGGTAAAATGAATCCTCAGTCTCATTCTTCTAATCCTAAGCCTCATTCTTCTCCCAGCCCTACAGATCCAGTCAGATATGAGACTTCTGTCATTTTCCTCTCTAAACCTAACTTGCCCATCAAAAGAAGTTCCCGTGCCCTTCCTCTCAGTACAAATAACTACCTGCCCTTCAGCCCCAATACCAGTTCAGTGAACTTGCAGTGTCAGTGCTGTTAACACTCCTGAAGCCAGTGCTTCCACTCCCCCATCCTTCAAACCTAGCCCTAACACTAACCCTCATCCTCGGTACATTTTAGCAGCCTGTATCTACTCCAGGGTTATCCACAAGCCATGTGCTCTGCTGGCATTTGTGCTCAGTCCAGCTCAGTGGGTCTCTTGAGGCTTTCTAACACTGCTCATCCTCATTCCCAACATGGACACTTGTGCTGGACCCAAGACAAAGAAGGTGTTTGCCCCAGCATCTGTGATGTTCCAGCCAGAGGGGTTTTTTAGTAGTGAAACTGAGACAATGCCAAAAGACAGGCAAGAACCCTAAAAATCTTTGCTGATGAACACATCACGTGCAAATACAACAAATCACAGAAAGCTGCAAACTGCTTTACTCCTCAGATCAGTGGTTGATGATCCCACTTTCTCATGTACTCAGATGGAACAAGTCACTGACCAGACACTGTTCTTTTCAGCAGCAGGATCTCAAGAAATGGTCCTCTTTAAGGTTTCTTAAGGGGGTTTCTTAGGGCCTGCTGCCTTTGATGGCATTATTCCCAAGCTACCTGCCTGCCAATCCTTGTTAGGTTCTACACAGACATGATAGTGCATGATGTGCATGATAGGCCTTGGCACATTTTGTATATTTGGCAAGACCGTGAAGCCATACTTGTGTTCGGGTCACTTTGTCCTGGGTTTTTATCTAAGCTTTTTTCTTATCACCAGCACTTTCATTTCAGTAAACTAATAATAGCCTTGGAAAAATTCAGTGTATCAGCATAAAGGCTTTCCATGGCTAAAAATCGAATTTGAAAGTATATGCTGCACAAGGGTGAGCAATGAGGAAGCCAGCGTGTTGGCTCAGGCTAAGGAATAGCCTTCCATTTGCTCAGGGAGGCCTGTGGTGAGGTTTTGCTGCTGTCTTTACCTGGATCATCAGTTAAGCCCTTTGAGATCAAGTAATTAACTCAGTTCTTTGAGTCCAAACTCTAGTTCTACACCAAGCCGTTAAACCCCAGACTAACATAACCTAAAGAGCATTATTCCCACTCAGCCCTACAGCTGGTCATGCTTTACTCTGTGTGTGCTCTTCTGAGCTTTATAAGCTTTGGTCTTCCCATCAGTAGCACCCGCTTTTCATGCCTATCAGTCCTTAGCCCCAGTCTCAGCTACAGCCAGAGTACTGAGAGACTTGAGCAAACTCAGGTCTCCAGAAGTCATGAATACCAACCTAGATTGAATCACAGCCTTTCAGTTTGGAGGAGCCAGCCAGAAATACTCAGCTCCAGCTTTTCCAAAGCCAGACACCAGCTGATGCCATTCCTAAACATGTATTAGTGGCCATGTGGAACAGCCTATGCTGTCTTTGAGCCATGAACCCCTAAGGCAGAACGATGCTTTGGGAAGCACTCAACAGCAGAAATGAGCTTTGTTTATGGTATCAAACTTGTCCTTTGAAAATGCCACTGCAAGGTGCATTTTAGTTTGCCTTTTAACTATACCCCAAGCACAGGCCCTGAAAGTGTCCTGTGTTATCTTCTAGTTTCCTTTATGCAGAAGTACAGCAGTAATTGCACATATGAGTCAAGAAATGCTTGTGGATAAAGAGTGCTTTTCTCAAAGCCTCATTGTAAAATGGACACCTCAAAAAACAGACATGTACGTCATGCTATTGTTGGTATTTTGGCACTGCTTTTGAGAAAGCTGGAGTGCAGTAGTTTAGTCAGGGTCGTGAGAGCGGTTCCATTAGGATGATGCTCATGTTCCTGGGCAAATAATCACAGTACTATTTATCTCCAAGCTATGTTTTCACAATAGAGTAGAATCAATGTATCTGATTCCAGTTCATATGCATTTATTTTACTTACCAGTGGAAATTGATATTACTGGTCTTTGATAAGTACTTAAATTAATTCCCTCTAGACATTTCATTTAATGCCATTCAGCCTGATGGAGTTAAATTAGTAGGACTAACTACTTAAGAGTACTGAAAAGAAAGTAAAACTTTTTTAGGATTAGACATTTGAGAAAGGTTTACACATTAGTATATTAAATCCATGCAATGCAGGTGTTAAAAAGGGTTTCAGTTACTCCCTAATTAGAAACAAACCTTTGGTAAGAGAGTATGTGCATCTCTAGACATGAGTTTCCCTGCGGATGGGGAACAGCGTCGCTATGCACACCAAGCTGCCACAATGTATTTTAAATAGCACTGTGATATCCCTTCTTCTAGAGTGGGTTGCGTTCTCAGTGTAAGTGGTAATGTAAATGTATTCTTTTCCTTGGTTTGTTTAAGAGCAGTATTCAGAGCAGCAGTGCTGCTTTCCCTCAGCAGGACCATGTTGTTGCCTGAAGCCTGGGATCAAGCACCCACAGGTCTCCAGTCACGCCAGGGAGGTCAGATGTGAAGCACCACCACTATATGGCTTTACTTGGCTCTCTTACTGGATATTGTGGATCTGTTGGCACCTCAGGGTCTCCTGCCATTTTGGGGGAGAGGGTCCACGAAAGCTTTCTGATTGAAAGGCATGAACTACTGTCCCCTGCTGGTCTGACAGAATGGGAAACTTGCATGGGCAGTTCATGTTTCACCCACGTCACCTCCTGGATCAGAGTCTCAAGGTGATGATTACCCAGTGTGGGGGAAGAAGCAACAGGTAATTTCAGAGTTTTTACTCTGGTGGACACTGCCTGCAAGTAGCTTATGAGTTATGTGCAAATGAAACACATTCAATAAGAAATTCTGGAATATTTAAGTATCTTACCAAATGTTTTTACTTTTTACTGAAAAGGTCAGAAAATCTGAATTATTTCATTAAAGAGCAGATGTATTCCAGTTTTCCATAAAAGCAGTGTCCCAAAGATTTCTTTGAAAGATACACAAAGTATCTCTAATGTTGATTTTTTCTATGAAAATAAGCTATTTTCCAGACAGTGAATGCTGCATCACCTGTTTAGCAGACTTCTCCTTCATTTATATTTCTTTAATAATATTTTGCACTCACTTTTGTTTAAATGTGCAAGGCGTAGATATTTGAGGATCTAGAAACAATTACTGAAATCTTCAATAAAAAAAAAATCTCTACTTTCCATTCCCTCCTCCTCTTCCCTCCACACCTTCCATCCCACTACCCTCCCAATGCAAAGTAGGAAATGCAAGCTTGGAAAACTTGGAAAACACTTGAATTGAATGTATTTGAGAAATACCTTTTGTCAGAATAAGCAAGAAAATGCAATGTTTATGTGCTGAAATGTCACTTTTCAAAGAACTTTCCATTCAATGAAATATTTCCAGTTAAGCTACTATGAAGTCACTATACTATGCTAGCTATGTTTTGCATATGGATGTTTATTTTCCAAACATTTCTTCTAGGAATATGGGTGTGTGCTGTGTGGCTTTGTGCATTATAGCCTTAAGTCTGCTTGCTTCCCATCTCTGAGTCTTATGGAACCTTCTTGTTAATGGCTCAGTGATAGTGGCACCCTCCATTTTCACCTTTCTTGTTATTTATTTAGTCATTTTACTGCTTTACAGATATGTCATCTAGGAAGAAATGTCAGTAAGTACATTGTGTGCATTACATCTCTATCTTTAGTACTGGGCATTCTTGGTGGCATTCACAGGCCAGGATTTTTTTCCTTTTCCTTAGATCTACGTCTGCCTGTCGTCTTTATGTGCTAACAAAATTTGGCATAATAGAATTTTTATTCTTAAAGAAGTAAATTAAAATTAGTTCTGAAGTGAAACTGTTGATATTTCAGTTTCCCCTAAAGGGGAAAAAAGGGCAAAATCTCTTACATTTTATATTCACAGTAATTTCCAGAATATTTATATCTCTGGGTAGACTACAGTTTTAGCAGAATTTGGTGAGATACCCTTGACTCAGGATACAGGTGTAAAGTAAGTGTGAAATTAGGGAGGAGAGTTTGTGAACACGGTGTTGCTTCTGTCTTTCACTTGTTTACTCTTCCTTGTGCCTAGAACCAAAAAAAATGAGGGTAGGAAAGGTCAGAGGGAGGAGATGAAGAAAGTTAGTCTCAGGGTTTCTTTAGCTTTCTGTGCTGCTCCAGGAAAAGCTTTTGCAATTCGAAGAGCACACATTCAAACAGAGGCAGACCACCAGTCACACAAGCTCATTTCTCAGCCCTAAAAGGTGCTGTCATAGGAGTGACGTGACGTGTGCTGTGATGTAAGTGTCCTCATTTTAGGAAATGAGTAAATGCCAAGGGGAAAGTTCCTAGATTGGAGCAAAGGCCAACCTGCTTGTGTGCATGAGAAGAGCTGGATGGTGCCAGTGAGGCTGGACGTGCTGGTGTGGGAGGCTCATTTGTACTGGGCAGTGGTGGACAGAGAGGAGGGAAACAAAGCACTTCCAGAAACATTTTGGTGTTGAAACTTTTTTCCCAATTGCTCAAGACAACATGTAATATTGAAAACAACAAACCATAACCAAACAGAAGATACTTGCATTTATGTGACTTGAGTTAGCTTGATGCAATACTGTCTTCTCCTAGGTATCACTGCTATCCTACAAAACCAAAATGGTTCTGTGTTTGAGCTTTTTGTTGCGTTCCCTCTTTTCTGACTTGTCTGTTGAGAGTCATTCTCCCTAATCTTCTAAAGTGTGATGAATGCACGTCAGCATTGCATAGCAGGCTAAAGGAAATTTAGTGGTAAAGGGAGAATAATTGTTTCTGTGATACTTTTGACCTGCGGGAACCCTAAATTAAACAAGTGTAAAATCTGGGGGAGGCAGAAAGAAGAGTAAAATGTTAAAGCACTTAGTCTCTTATTCCTTCTTGAGCTTTTTACTCTCCTTTCTGTTAAGGACAAGTATCTCTCAGATTTGTTGCTTTCTGAGAAGAGTCATGTCTGCATTTGTACCTAAGGAGCATCAAACTTGGCTTAATCAGGGTATTTTAGAGTAAATCAAATGTCGCTTGGTCTCTGGTGCACAGCACAGCTTTCATTTACACTAGAGGGTGACACTGAGGTGAAACCCAGGCCGTGCTGCTTCTGCCCTGGCTTCACTCTCTTGCCATGCCCTCAGTGGCTGGTATGAGAGCCACAGGCTGCTCTGAAATCCAAGGGCTTCCTTGCTCACCCTGCTGTGCCCCAGCCTTGTGCTGGCAAGTAGGTGCAACATTTGCACCCATGAATCACAAGCCTCAGAAAGCAGGGCAGGCAAAGAGGGCTCACTCTTTCCCCTTCTGTTGTCTTACCGCTTTCTTTAAAAATGTGCATTCCTCCACAGTGGGACAAAGTACCTCATAATTTCTCAGCTCTCCTGAGGTTGCATGTTGTAGTGATGGCATTTGCCACCCACATGACAGGAGAGAAGATACAGGCAAGGGATGCAGTGCTTGGATTAGCTATTGCAGCTACCAAAGTGCTAAAGTTGCTTGTGCATGCTTAAGTAATGACAATGCTGAGGGTAGTGGAGAAGAGTCCCCTAGGAAAAGAACATGAACATTAATTATAGGGGGGAAAATATATTATTAACATCAGACTGCACACTACAGGAGATCCCAGTGTGACTATTAAAGGAAATTAATTACCACCTCTTTTTACCTTTCAGATAAACTCTTCTTTATAATGAGAATAATTCCTTCATTGTTACCACTAGTATTACCAACTGTAAGAGAATAATCTTTTCCTTGTATTCCATTCACAGCTATTGTGCATCTCTATGTTTTGAAAATAAATACTTTCAGTGGAGATATTGCATCTCCTTCAAGGGGAAGTTCCCCAGACTCAGCTTAGGCTGTGTAAAATGGTACAATATGCTAAAATAATCATTCCTCTACACTGATACTTTTGAAATAGCATTCTCTGTTTAAATTATTTTCCACGTAACCCACTACCCTAAAATAGAGCAGTTAAGGAGATATTCTTTTTTAGACTACTCCAGCTTCACAACACTCATTTCCAGATCCCAGTGTGTTTTCCAAATACATCTTGCATGAACTCACATGAGAAATTTTTTCTGGCAAAGTCAGAAATGAGGTCAAAACTGGACTAAAAGAAAGCTCATTACAACTTTAACATCTGTAATCCACCCTGAGGAGAGAAATGAATGCAGTGAGCAGTCCATGGATGCATTGTTTCCATTGTACTCTTGATTAACTTATAATTCACAAGTGAGGGACTGTGAAGGAGACTACTGACTGATGGAAGGTCACCAATTCCAAGAGGAAATAAATGATATATAGGCATCCCATTCATCACTTTATTTGTGTAACAGCATTTGGGACTCTGTCTCTGTAGAATAAAGCCCATTTAAAATCTTTTAATATTTTTGCAAAGGCAAGGCTGGGAAGCTTGTGTAATCTCGGTGACAAAAGAACAGTGTGTAAAATCCACATCATCTCATGGCAGCCAGTGACTTTTTCCTTGAAGAGGGTGCTAATTCCCCAAATTCCTCATGATTGTCCTTGGATAGGGGCCAGTAATTTTTATGATTTTTTCCATGCTGTGTGAAGATCTACTGTCACTCTATTATTTCTAGTATAATCACAATCCTAAGCTTTGCTGTAAGGTTCACCTTTGCATTACAAGGAGCACCCACTTCTCAAAAAATCCTTTATTACAGCTGTGTCTCTAGTGTTGGGTTCCCAAATTCTGGTATAATATGAAGATATGGCATCAGTTGTTCCCTTTCTTTGTAGAAAAACAGATAGCCAAATACCTGCAAACATGCATCAAGCTGCTGAAGCAGTATCTCCCCTTAACACATTGAAATGGAAGCAGTGAAAGAGGAGCTAGTCTAAACCTGGAAGCAGTCAGGATATTCCCCTTGTAAAGGCTGTAGAGAGTTTGAGTCAAATAAGACAAAAAACCAGGAAGTGGGTGGTAATACAGACATCAGGGCCAGATGAAAAGCCCTTTGCATATATATCCCTATTTTTACTTCTGTTAAGTAATGCTGTGGCAATAGGGCAGCTAGACATGAATGAAATAACACTTTATTTTCTCTACAGTTTATTGCAGAAACAATAAATGCTGTGCTGCACAGACTCAAATTGATATATGTGATCTTTTCTGGTTTTGGTGGCTAATAGGATTGCTTTGGAGCAGGTCAGTGCACATTCACACTTTCAATTGCTTTGGACAAAAGCAAACTAAGTGTACCATGAAGAATGTCATCACATAACATGGCATCAAAAAGATGATGTATGTCTTTACTGTGATATTTTTATTATGCCTCAGAGAAGATCCACTTTAATGCACAGCTGCAAAAAACCCACAGGTCTTAGGGCAAAAATGACACACACTAACCAGAATGGACTAGGATTTTCTGTCATATAAACTGGCAGAACTGCAAAAATGCATGAGATGGGACATCAGCTGCATTTTTCTGAGTGTTTTGGGGGGGGGGGTGATTAGTGGTAAATTAGAATTAATGAAAACTTAATGCTGCATTTTGTTATAATACCTGAAAGGACTGAAATGCTAGATAAAGAAACAAGGGAAAGCTATAGCATATCTGCAGAATCTTAAGGTGTGGCAGAATCAAGGCACAATATTAAAATAAATTCTTAAACAGCAGAGGTCTTCTTTGTTCAGTCTACTGTGCAACAAATAGGACAGTCAGTATGACAAAAAAAAAATTTCAGCCAAATTCCATCTCTGTTGTATGCAGAGCATGCAGCATGATTGGAGCTGTGCTGAGTGGGCAAATCCTCACCCCAACCACGACTCCAGTTAGCAGGAAACCTCTTCATAAAAGCAGGAGCTGCTGTGCTTGGTCATTGTAGCTCCATTTCAGTGACCCTGTGCGTAGTGCTAGATCACAGTTCCAGGTCAGCTTTACAGAGCTTTGGCTCCGCACATTTCAGAGGTCTCACTGTTGTTTCTCACCGGTGTGAGTAAGAACAGAGAGTGGCCTCATTTCTGTGTCCCAGCTGACAGAGAGCTGGAGGATGCCAGCAGGCAAGCAGCATTTCCACCATCCCACACCTGGATGGGATGGCTGTGGAAAGAGGTTGTTCCCACCTGGGCTGCGAGCAGTCAGGAGGGCAGGTTCATACACCACAGACAGGGGCAAAACCTACACTGAGCCCAAGGTAATAGGCTTGATAGTTTAGGAATAAGGAAATGGTGGATGTCTTTGAATGCATGTTAAGAGCAACCAGGTCAAAGATTTGTTTTGTGGTGTTTAGGTTTTGAGAGAGAGAAGAAGCACCAGCCTGTCTTCTGACACATGGTGCAAAGCTTCAGTCTTTATTTGATCATCTCTTTGGGATGACAACCTGTGATCCTTCTTTCTGATGTGTAGTGTTGGTTCTTTTTCCCTTCCTGTGGTTTCCACATGGCAGCGGCTGCTTCGGTCTGCAGTTTAGTTCCTCAGGAGTAGACTAGAGGAGGAAGAGTGTATACTCTGTGAAAGGGATAGTATAGGAGAAGGGGTCAGAGAATGTCTGTTTCCCAAGGAGCCTTCTTAATGTACTTCACCACTGACCCAAAGGTACATTGCAATCCATGATCGTCAGTGCAATTCCTAGCAGCACCTGGGTTTTCTTTCAAGGTTTCTTACCCAGCTTTGCCCAGTCTGTTACTGCTTATCTGTACAATCGAAAATCATCCGAGCAGCCAACACAAAATAGTTGAAAGCTAGCTATGAATTTAGGAGCTGTGCTAGCGGTTCAGAGATTTATTATCTTCTTTTTTTTCTGGATAATGGGCAAGTTAGAACCTTTCGATATTTCAGCAAAAGAGCAGCAGAAAATACCCCTGAGGACAGGCTGCCTAAGCTCTGATCCTGTATCTGAAGTCCAGTACCAATGTTTTCTCTCAAGAACAAAGTAATTCATTCAACTAAAAGAGAGTGAGATTGACTTTGAAAATTAAAATCAATGCTTTAATTCAATACACATACAATTACCAGCTGTCAAATGGCATGTAATGCACTTTTACTGAAAAAAAACAACAGCACAAAAGACGAGAAAGGAGGCTTTGACAAATGTTAGGATTCTCATAATGATGTTTTTTGTGTGGTTCTGAAAGCAAGACTGCAAAGTTAAGCACTGTAGATGATAGGGCATTATGCAGAGGGCGTAAAAGGACCAATGGTGTTTTTCAGAACACATATCACTGCTCTCTGTAATGCTCTGTTGTCACAAATACATGGTGATTAGCTATTTATCAGCGTGAAAGCACATCATAAAACATTCCACATGTCATTGAGTTTCTAATAATCTGTGTCGCTGTGAAGATTAATACATTAAGTCAGTCCACATAACTTCATGAAATACCTTCCTTTGCCAAGATTTGTGTTGGGTTTGGCAAATGAAGGAGGAAACACTGATGAAATGGGAACATCTACTTTTGTTGACTAGTCTGTGAGATAACACATTTGTTTTTTCACTCTTTAACACTGTTTTGAGAGGATAATAAGGGTGCCCCTGGTAGTGCTGTCAGCTTCTGAAACATGTCACCTGCCTGCGCTGCTACTACAGTCCTCCTTAGACTGTTTTGGGCTGTGACTTACCTGTATTGAACCCCTGCAGACCTTTTTGCCATGTGAAGGCATACTAAAGACCAGCACTGCGTATCAAGGTCCATATTTTCAATTGTGGATGTCAAGAGATCAGCACTTAGATCTATATTTACCTATTGCAGTAACTGCACTCCCAAGCATCCACACATCCTTCAATTCCATGTTTATCACTGCCTCTATTGTCACATGTACTTTCCAAGAGCTCCACTGTGTCTAAGGATACCCAGAAAATTGTATTTTTTCTAAAAGACAATGAGTGTAATTACTGTTTCTGAAAGCAATCAACAAAGAGATGAATCAGCCTTAACACTGCAAGAGGGGAATTGTTTCAAATCACAGAAGACCTCTGAAAATCCATCCACATACGAAGATGGCTAATTATACTGCCATCACTAGCTTAAAACCACGTGTTTGCAAATGTTGCCCTGAGCCCACTCAGTACATGATTTGGAATTAGATGAATTATGAATCCATAGGAAATACAACTTTCTCAGGTTAGAGTGTGACTGATGACACCCACGTCCAGTTCAGGGGGGAAGGTGGAAGTTCATTTAGATTGATTTATTAATGTTTTTTCCAGAGTCAGTAGATACTTGATAATGAATGGAACAGAAATATGAGTTTGCCTGAAATCCTTCATAAATTAAAAGTATTTAATTTAATAGTCATTTAGAGGATTTTACAAAGTGCCAGAGAAAGATAACTGCATTTGCAGAGGAAGCAAGATTGAGAGAACTGTCTCCTGGACTGATGCAAGTAATGCATCTTTATAGCCATGTGGGTCAGAATTCAGTAGCAGTGTTACTATCCTTCACATCAACATTTCCATGAAGAGAGAGAAAATATATCAGGAAAACTGTTCTCTCTCATTTCACTCCTCGCTCTTTAGCTGCCTAGAAATTACTGTGTGCTTCACACAGTACGCAGTGAAGTATAGTTTAAGACTTCTCATTATTTCTCAGGATAATGTCAGTTTTAAAATAGCTTAGAACAAGACAAGACAGTGGACTAACTGAAGCACATCTGCAACTGCGTTGCGGTTCTTTCCTGTAAAATATTTCCAAGTGATGAAGAGAGAAGAGCATATTTAAATAAAGAGAGCCTTTTAATGCATTTCTGTTCCAGCTTCCCATGACTAACAATAGCTTAAACCCTTTTGGATACCCGAGCAGTGGCAGTTGGATGCCTGTTTCTCGTGGCCAACGCGTACATCAGGCTTTGGCTGTGCTGGCAGCGCTCACGTGCTTCCAGATACCCAGCGCCAACACACAAGCAGGGCCTCTGACTCAGGCACTGGATCCAGTACCAGGGAGGGGAGTGGGGATGGGGTGTGCTTGGGCAGGAGGAAGAAAGGCCAGTGCCGTGATCCCCACAGCTGTTGCTCTCGAGAGGAGAGGGTCCTGGCCCGAAGCACCACAGGCAGCTGGGGAAGCAGAGAGACGCTCTTGCTGCTGGATTGAAAGAATGCCCATAACTGGGTACCCAAAATGTACATCTGTCAGCGTCCAGAAGCTGGACCAAGATAGCTGTTTTTCAAAAAAAACAGGGCAGTTAGACAGTAATGGAGCAGCATTGGTAAGGGTAGGTGACGTGGACCGACATCAATGTGCACTGCAAATGTGCGTATTGAATTTTCCGTGCAATTTTCTCATGAATATAGGTAATGTGGAGCATTTGGCTTAGGAAATGTAGGTTTTACTTTTTTCTGCACCATGTCCTTGAGAGGGCGGTGGTTTGAAACAGCAGGGTGATAATTTTCAAAGAAGAGAGCAAAAGGGCTAAGATTTGGATGAGGATGTCCCTCTTTTTCTCATGCTTGTTTGAAAAAGCCCTACTTTGCTTTGGGGGAGTTGAGCGACTCCTTGCAGCAGATTTTAGGACTGGAACATGTTCAATCATGGTCAGAGAGGATAAAGTGTACTTAATTCTCTGCTCTTTAGGTGGTTTACATTGGCACAGGCTGAAAGATTTAGAGTTCTGAAGTTTACACATTCACAGAGTCTTGGTGTTCAGATTTAACATTATGTACTTCTTTCACTTGAAGTAGAAAACAATAGGAACCAGCAGAAAAGTTTTCTCAGGATCTTGCCTTTTGAAGTATCTAAAGAAGGGAGGCTGAGGAGACACCCTTGGAGAACCTAAGATTTTTCTGTTTAAAGGCAAACAATCCCCAGACCTGAATAACCCTGAAACAGTGTGGCAGTAGGATGAAGTAAAAATTTTTCAAAGTGTAGTGCTGTGACATCAAATTTTATACTACCTTTGGCACAGTTTCTATAAATTGATATATTTTCAGACACTAAAGTTGCTACAGTTTCAATAACCACCCTTGAGACTGCTTTAAACCTACCCAACAAGGAGGAGAAATAGTATTTTCGCAAATAAACTTCCCAATCCATCCAGTGACAACAGCATTTTTCGTAGGATCCCCAAAGCTGCCTTTGGGATCTCTCTTTTTGTGTGGATTTTAGAAAACAGGACATGGGACTTTCCCTTTTCTCCTCGTCTCCACTTACAGCCCTGCGATTTACCTCTCCCAGCTACTCATGAGACTGTGAGCCAGGAGACCCAACCCGACCCCAGTCTCAGCTCCCTGCCAACTGCTTCTCTTTCTTTCCTCTTTCTCCCTCTCCCTGCCCTCCCCCAAACTGAGCGGCCCTGCACAAGCATTTTTTGGTGACACTGGCTAAATATGTAAACCAGCAGACCTACGGTGAGCTGCATTGATGCTGAACTACATCTCTACAGCCAGATCAGATAGTGTTTCAAGAGCTGCAGTCGTGGTACTGGCTACAGAATAGAGGGGATGTAAAGTACCTTATTTCCTGCAGAATATTTAGTCCAATTTTTTTAGGTTATCTGCAAAACTCATGGTGCATTGAGGGTTCAAGTCCTATTTTTTCATATGTGGTGCTCCAGTAATGGCTATGGCACTCTACATAAATAAAATGTGATACAGCATGAGTTGAGATCTGGAATTATGTCAGCTTTTACCCCCTCCTATTTTTTTCCCTGGTAATTATGAAAGATAGGAAACAGTGTGCAACAACTGATTCCCTTCGAGACATGGACCCACACTTAGTGTGCCTGTATGAATATTTGACCCAGATGGTAAATAAAATAGCAAGTCAACTTGAGATTCTGACAGCAAATTTTCTTGCAAGTGAAAAGGGAAAATGCACATTATGAGTGGAAAGCAGCACCTATCAGAGCCAAAAGATGCTTTCCTCCCGATATCATTTGGCACAGAACAGAGATTATTTTGCAGTTCTAAGTCACTGCAGTACATAAGTGCGAGGTGAATCAGCACATCAGTATTTCACTGTGGTTTTCCAACTGTCTCTATTCCTTTTCAGAGTTAATATCTGGCAGAGGCATAATTTGATCTTTTGCTGTGGGGCTTTTAATGAGTTCTCTGTTTCTGAACTGCCACAGTTGAGTGAATAAGCTAAAATCTAAGTGCACTTTACACTCTGTGGATGGTATCTTTCATTTAGCCTGTGTTCAAGAGGACATTAGCCTGAGACTTCTTGAAATCTCTTCTTCATTTTGGTCAATGAGGAGAGTTTAATGTACAATATGAAGTAGGAAAATGTTGGTGTATGAATAAAAATATAAACAAAAGCAGTTATAGTTCTGTCTTGTTCCTGCATTTCACCAGTTTAAAGCTGTTCTTATGCTAACTAGTGCTGGATCACTGGAATGCACTATGGATAAAATACAGAGTTTTTCAAATTATTTCCTTGTAGTAGGATCCTTAAGAGGATATCTGAATTCTGGAGCCAGATCAGTTTTAATTTGTTCTAAATAATCAGATTCTGAACTGACTGTATGATATTAATTATTTCAGGCTCTTTACTTAAATTGAACACACAGCTTAAGCTGTAAACTTGTGTTTTTCAGAATCCTCTTTTTCAAGTCGCAGCTATCTAAAGGGATGGTTGGGATGGGGTTTATTCCCAGAGGACCAAGAGAGAGCAATTCTAGCTGCCTTGCAAGCTCCCCATGCAGCACTGCCATGCACATCATGTAACACAGCAGTGTTGCACCACAAAAATAGAACATCTATCAATTACGGTTGAAGAGGCAAAAACCTCCTACTAAAATTCAAGACAAAAATCCCCTGAGAATGTTGAAGCCAATAGGAGAAAAAGGGCCATGAGGTGCAGAAGAGCTGACAAATTAGAGAATTTCCCATGTGGGAAGGCAATATTGGCCCTTAAAGCTGGCCTTCCACTGGAGAATGATTATGCAGAGATTTTCCTGTTTCTCTAGTGGCTTTGGGGTTGTTTCTCCACACCTTGTTTTTTATCATGCTGACCCATAAGAGTTACCATTAACTAAAAATAAAAATCAGAAAATTCTATATGTTTGGTATCATAAAGGTTTGAATTTTCATCTTATTTTGTTTTTCAAATCACTGTATTCCCAGTAGCACAGCAAAAATCATTTGTTTTAATGCAATTGCTAATAATGATGATATCAACACAAACCTCTGTTTGTTCATATTTGAGCTCATTGAATAAAGAAGCTTATCATTTATCTGTGTCAAAGCTTTTAATTAGTTTTCTGAATTTACTCCAGAGATTAATGGGCAGATGATGTTCAATATATGCTTTATTGTTTTAATTTCTTTATTGAGACATCTGAATTATTATGCTCTTCCCTCTTTGATGCTTTACTTATTTTCTCTCTGTTAGATAACTGTAAAATATTTGTCTGCAAACAGATTCATAAAAAAATTCCACTAGGCCATTGCACCTGGGTGGTGGTAGGTGGGTCATAACAGGACCCAGCAGCAAATTCCACTCTATCAGGGATTATAAACTTTACTCAGAAAATACTGTGTCACTGAGAAATGTCACTTGCTGGCACTTTTCAGGATTTCCAGTAAGTTGGGGAGGTACCTTTTCCTGCTCACACAGAGCACTAGTAGTTTGTGTACTCAGGCATTTCTTTTTTAACTGAGATTTCTTTTGACCTTTTCCCCCAGCTGCCACCTTTCCCCCTGGTCATCAATTACTGCTGGCCACTGCAGCGTGGCTCCTGCCGTCCCTCAGTATCCCACTTACCCATGGGACTGTTCCAGCCTGGCAAAGTCATCCTGTGCAGCTTCCTGCTCTCTCCACCTGACAGGTCTCTGTGTCATGCAGTGGGTCACATCCTCTGCCTGCTTGGCAGGTGCACGTGCTCTTGTTGAAGTCCACCTGAGCACCCGGAGCAGGTGAAGCTCAACCCCTGGGCTGTTGAGGGGAAACACTTTTAAGTCTGTCTTTTCAATGGAGCAGTGGTGTCACTGACTCCTGATGGCAGCCAGTAACCACAGTCTGCTGCCATCCTGGCTCAGGGACTGTGCCCTCTTGTTGCCAAGAAGGGAAATCTTGGCCAAGCTGCTGAATCTGTCTTTGCTTTTCTTAATTCCTTGGAGAAGGTGCATCTTCGAAGTGCAGATAAAAGGGAATGGAAACCCTCAGTAAACTGCGTCATTTTTATTAAAAATAGTGCCCTGTGTAAATATAAAGTTCAACGTTATGGTTTTGTTGGCCCAGTAGGAGAGGGATTAAAATACTTGTTAATGGGATTTAAAAGCAGGAGTTCAGTTATATTAGCTACAAAAATATAATTATCATAATTAAGATTGCAAAGCACTAACGAAGTTCTTTAATAATTATCCTTTTTCCTTAGAGATTCATTTTGTAAAACCTGATTTGAATTTTACATCACGCTGGAGAAACTTTATCTTTGTAGAAATGGGAACCACTGGTAGCATGAAGGGTCTGAGAAAAGCCGTACTTGGCACATACTGGAGTGTGGCTCAGTCTGAGACCGGAGGGACTCAAGGGCATAAATGTGCAAGATGGCACAAAACACAGGTGCAGCCTTGGTCTGATGCTGTAGTCAAACTCTTGGCAGGTTTATGGACTCAGACAGAAAACTGGGAGACTGCAACTAGAGAACATTCCTCCCCAAAGCATCATCCAGTCTGGCAGGCTGTGTGCCTCTCTCCTTGCTGTCTTTAGGCTTAGTGATGCCCAGACAAGCCCTGAAGCCTCCTGCCTTGCTCTGGTCAGAAATGGCCTTAAAACTCCATAGGTTACATTACCTGCAAGGGAGACACCAAGCAGTGCAGAGCAATAATCTGTATGGTCACAGGCTTGCAGGGTCCCTTCTGAAAAGAAAGAGACAGCAAGTTCTCAAAATTAAATGACAACAAATTGTCCATTCAAAAATATCTCCCCCAAACAGCTTTTCATGATTCAGCTCCCCAGATGATTAAATATTTAGTTCTGCTGACAGGGATATGATAGTTACTATAGAGCAGAAAATTTAGTGCAGTGTGTGAGTTATAAGCAGATGTGTTATCAAGCTGTTAACACAAAAGTGATGGGATTATTGGTGTTGATATCTGTATTTATTTTTGTAATATTGTATAGGGATTTTTTTCCTGTCACCAGCAGATCTAGTCCACAGCTTTGCCTCTTGCATGGGTCAGGGAAGTTGTCTTGCAGGGTCTCTGCAGGGACAGTCACATTGTCCCCTCATGGCTCCCACCTCCAGCCCCATCAGTGACAGAGCAGCTGAGCACCCATGGGTGTCACCATGCTGCCATGCCCATGAGAATGGGGAGGGACAAGGACAGGACTCACTGCCTGGCTCAAGTCCCAGTCTGCTCCTTGGAGCTTGGCCCTCTAATTCTTGCTGGTTTGAAGAAGCAAACAAATCTCACTGGGCAGGGAGAGGGCAAGGACAATGAGAGAGGACAGCCCTTCACCCTAGGTCCTGTTTAATGAAGAGGGAGATGCCACATCAGGATAGGTGCCTAAAACTCCAAGGAAATTTGGCTTCATGTCTAGTTCCTGCTTTCCTGATGAAATCTCTACAGAAACATGTGGTTTGTTGCTTCAGCATCTTGTGTATGGAGGGAATGATTACAGCTGGTGTAAATTGTGACAATTAATTGAATAACGGTGTCAAAAATTCAGAATTTCTTTCTAGAACAAAGTTTTATGTTAGCAAAATTACTTCTAGACCCAGAGCCTTTTAAAAGAAGAGTAATTTGGTTATTTGATAGCCATTCATAAACACTTAACAAACAAAGAAGTGGGGAGAGTAACACTTAGCAATCAAAGAAGTGAGGGGAGTGAGACCAAACTATGTCAGCTCCTGGACATCTTGCTTTACATTCCAGTGCCACCATAGCCTGTTTGTTGTATGGAAAGGGTTAAAATGATCTTGTCAAGACTGTTGCTATGAGAAAACAAAGAGAATGACTGATAACTGAAAAATACTAATTTTCTGCCTGCACTGGTGTTTCCCAGATAGTTCACTTCAAACAAAATGAAAATCCTTGCATTTTTGACAAGTAAATCTTTATAGTATTACACTTGCATATTTTGCCTGCATCAGCTGACCATTTGACCATCAGATCATAAGTCAAATTTTATATTATTCTACTTATTTCAGTATTTGCAGAAGAACATAAACAGATTCTTACAACTAAGAATACTTTATAACTGAGACCTTTTTTGAGGGAACGTTTCAGAGCTAATAATTGCAAAATAATTTATGCAGTTCTACCTCCACATTTTGACCTGGATTTTGCAAAGGTACGCACACATGAGCATATACTGCCTTCTTATAGCAGTATAGATTTAAGCACATTTTAAAGTCTTTGTACATTTGGGACTTTTGATACTATGAAGATTGAAGTTTTATAAATACCTAAAACAGATTAAGAACATGAGAAGTAGAGAGAGAAGAAAAACAGTTTTTACAGTAAGGGGCCATTCTCCTGAGAGCCCTTTTTTTTTTTTTTTGCTAATTCTATCATAAGTGATTTTTTTTTTTCAATTATCATCTATAAATGGCGTGACGAACATCTGACATACAGATATACAATGTCAAGATGTGTATCTGTTTATAAAGCAGGAGCGATGTCAGTGTAGGGGAGACAGTGCCCAAGCTATTTAGAGTACAGAGACCAAAAGCACAATAAAATATATTTCAAGAATATATATAATATAGGAACTAATTCAAGGGAACTGATTTGCTTAGGACATGTAGCCAGCTCGGTAGATCTAGAATGACTGGACAATTCAGGTTGAAACTGAATTCAGGCTGAAACCTCAGGAGGTTTCCAGTCCAACCTCCTGCTCAAAGCAGGTCAGACGAGGCTACTCAGGGTTTTGCCCAGTCAGGTCTCGAAAGCCTGCAGGGATGGGGATGGCACAGCCTCTCCGGGCAGTTTGCTCCATGGCCTGGCTGTCCTCATGGAGAAAAGTTCCTTCTCTCTTCTTTAAACTTACACCTGTTATTTCTCACTCTCCCATCCTGCACCACCATGAGGAGGTCAGCCCTGGTTCTTCACTGACCCCTTGTAGGCAATGAGGGGACTCACAGGTGTCCCCAAAGCCATATCTTGTCCAGGCTAAGCCAGCCTGGCTATCCCAGCCCCTTCTCATGAGTCTAGGGCTCCAGGCTCCACCACTGGGAATGCTACTGACCTTCCTCCTGTTAATCTATCTCTTCTGTCCTAGGAAACCCCAGACCAGTCACATTACCCTAAATGTGGTATAACAGGTACTGAGTGAAGGGACATAAACCCTTCCCTTGACCAGGATGCGTTCCTGTCCTTGCAGCCCTGGGTCCTGTTGGCCATCCTTGTCCCCAAGGCAGAACACTGGTTCATGTACAGCATGCTGCCTGCTGCCTTCCAGAACTCCCAGGGCCTTTCCTGCAGAGCTGCTCTCTGATCATTCCACCCCCAGCCTGTATCAGAGTTCAAGACTCTTCACTCCCCGGTGCAAGTTTTGGCAGTTGTCCCCACTGAGTTTTATAAGGTTTCTTGTCTGTCCTTTCCTTCAGCCTCTCAGTCTCCTCCGTGACAACAGCCCTGCCTTTGAGCATGAAGCCAGCATAAATGACATCCACTGCTCTCTCCCCATCCACAGATCCTGTCATTTCATCATAACAGGCTGTCAGGTTACTCTTGGTAAATCTGCACTGGCTGTTTTTGATCACCATGTGCCCAGCCCTGTGCTCCAACAGGACTTGCTCCATCATTTGCCAAAGACTAAAGTGAGGCTGACTAGCCTGTTGTTCCCTGGATCACCCTTTTACTCTTCCTTGAAGGCCAGCATTTGCCTGTTTCCAAAAGTCGGGGACCTCCCCCACCTCCACAACCTCTCGATACGAGAGATCAGCCTAGCAAAGGACGCCAGCAAGTCTCCTAGCACCCAATGGGGCAAGTAGTCAGTCCCTATCAACTTGTACGGTCAACTTCCCCCAGGCTTCCTCAAGTTCCCTGAGCTGATCATCACCTGTTGCTGATGCTTCTGCTCCTCCCTGCCCCTGCCTCCAGCACAGAGGCCGGGAGACCTTGCTGGTGAAGTCTGCCTCAAAGCAGGCATCAGCCTTACCTGTTTGGCTGTCACTAATTCACCCCCTCACACACCTCCAGTACTGCAGCAGCCCTGCACTTCTGTTGTTCAACCTTTTACTACTGATGTAGCAGCAGAAGCTCTTCTCGTCGCCCTTGTCATGCCCTGCAGATGTCACTTGAGGTCACCTTTGGCTTTCCTGCCACCCTCTCTACATGCCCAATGAAGTCAATATAGAAAGACAATACCTCCACCAAGTGATTTACCATCCCTTGCCACTTTGGCTTATGTGTAAGCTTTGACGAATATTTGGCTGTACACAAATTAGTAAGAACTAAGCATTTAACTGCCCTGTGCCTCAGTTTCCTTGTTGAAATGCACCCACTAACTCCAGTGCATCAGCCAGGCTTCACCAAATCCCTGCTCCTACACATGTCAAGTGTCACCATGCAGGGGTGTGGGGTCTGAGCCGCCTCGTGCGCCCCATGAGAAGCCCAGGTGCTTCATCTCCTGGATCATCCAGAAGGCGAGAGGGCTGCCAGCAGACCACTGCAGTCACATCCTCCTCCGTTCATCACACACAGCGATGTTACCGAACTGACCTACTTTCCCCATCCGCCCACGGAAGGCTAATCCTGTTTAGCATTGCTGGAAGGGGACGGGCACATGGAGAAGTGCTCTGAGTTATACAGATGGCAGTCTTTGCTGATTAATGTTAGTTTAATTTGTTTGCCTTTCTGTTTCCAGCCGTGCGAGGGGAGAGCAGAGCAGCGGTTGAACATGGGGATTCACAGCCTGCTCACTGAAGTCTGAATGGCTTTAGCCATTCAGTAGTAATAATAGCAGTGAGGAAGATAATGAGCACGTATGTACTGATCTTCATCAGAGATCCAAACACTGCACAGAACTTTACACAAGCTGGAGATGAAAGGTGCCTCTCACCCTGGCCACACTCCAGCACGGCGCTGCTGACGTCAGCTGTCTCGCTCCTGATCTGCACCGATGTGAATCGCACTGCATCTGCAGAGGGGTGGTGGGCTGCACACCCCAAAATTCAGCTGGCACCAGGGCAGAGGGGGCAAGCTGTCTAACACATGCCAGTGTGTTTCTGACATGTGGAAAATAATACCCCTTCCCACTAAACGGAAATACTGTAAAGAATAAAACCAGAATATGCTCTGAGCCTTTATTTCTATTCATCATAATCTCTTAATACTCAGCTCTATTACCTATGAGCATCTTCCTATCATCCCCAGTTCAGAAGAGGGGAGCATTAATTTCTGTCAAATTCCATTATTTTTACTGTCCACATGTGCATTGTTTTTACTGTCTGTTTGCTTTAAGCCTATTACCAGCTGAAGATTCGTTGTACACATATGTATGAAACATGAAACAGCCCGTGAGGTTCATGAAGTCCAGTATTTCTTCAAAAAGTTCTCTTTTCTTTTTTTGAAGCCTCTAAATATCTCTAGAGTAAACAAAATGTAGTAACCTACTGAATGCAGGAAGACCTCGCTGTACACTGTCAGGCAAAAACTCTAAAGCTGGACAATTAACGATGCTTCTGGATTTTTTCCTTTACCCCAAAACCAGTAATTCCCATAACAGTCTCAGCATAACATGACCCATAGAGACTCCAGACTGCCATTCTCCTACTAAAAAGCCACATATCTTTCTCAAATAACCATGTATATCATCAGGAAAGTGAATTTTTACTATCTTGAGTTTTCTAAAGGCTATTCTGTTTACATTTTGATAAATCAATTTTTATTGCTATGGTTGGAAATGTGTCATATTTAATTATGGACTCCAGCATGTTCTTGTAACAGTTTATAGGTTTATATCTGAAAGAAAGAGAATAGAGTGGTACAGTTCAGTTTGATGTGTCTGTGAATCTGTTGATTTATTCTGATTTGTGTTTATACAAATCCTTCTGCTGTGTGTTCACAGTGTACCCTTCCTGGTGGGATATCTGAGTGCTTCCTCCATGTTACAGAAATTTGGAACAAGGTGTTTAAAATGGTCAGATGGTCACTTCTTGCTTGTCACTCTGTGATCTTTCCTGTTGCTTCCAGTTTGCTGATCTTTTTTTGCCTTCCAGCAGGGCTTGGAAGGGAAATACTTCACTTGTTAGTGTGATTCGTTTCAGAGCTCTGCTTAGCTGAGACGAAGCAGGCAGAGTTCCTAGCCACAGTGGTGTTCCCTGGGGTGGGCGAGTCTCATCTAACCCACGCTGTGGAACGCCCATGGGACAATGCCATTGTCCAACCACAGTGCCCATCAGACTTAGTTCATCATCCCTGGGCAGGGGATCTGGCAGTGGTGCCAGCACAGTGACCAAGCTACACTGTCCCCTGTGCTTGTGGGTGCCTGGAAACTGTGCCCCTGGATCGTGCCTAGAGCCTCTGCTCTCTTTTGATGCCCCATTCCTATGTATTGGATCCTACTCACCAAGCACAGGATGCCATGTATGTCTGGATCTGGCCTTTGAACCCTGAACCCCACCAAACATACCCACGTGCCTCCTGTGTAACACTGACCTCTTTGCTAACAGCCTTTTCCTCCCCTTCAAAGAGGGGATGGCAGAGTAACTCCCTGCTGGAACAGAAGCAGTGCTGAGCAGAGGTGGGCCCTGGAGGCTGAGCAATGTGTCTGGAAGGCATGGGAGCATGTCTGCCCTACAGCATGTTGCTCTGTTCCTTCTTCCTTCACAAAGACAGCAGTTGTTGGGAAGGGTCTGCCCAGAGGTCAGAGGATAGTTCGTGGTGTTTCATCCCAGCATCCCACTTTTCCATACAAGCCTTGCCCATCCTCTGTCTTTGAGAGGATTGTTCTATAAGTGCAATATCATCATCTTTAATTAGGATTGGCTGTATTGTACCAGCATCCCAAGTGGTCTGAGGGTGAAGTCTGAGGTGTAAGGCTCAGGTATGTCTGCAGTGGGCGGACAGCAGCATCTCCCCAGGGCTGACCATACCTGTACAGGACAAGTGGTAGAATAGCCAGGCAGACCTGTGGGGTGATGGAGGCAGACACCCCACCTTGCTAGAGAGGGAAGAGGAGGAAAAGCCTAGTCTCTTCCTCGAGCTGCCAGACATAAGGGCCAGGGAAGCACAAACACCGTGATTTCTCACAAAGATCCCCTAGGCACATCTCAGGACCTCTGAAAGAAATTTACATCTCTGATTTAATTCAGCTGAGTTAAATGAATATGATTAAAAATTCTTTATAAATATCAGGCTGATTTGTAAGAACTGTTAGCTGGCCTCATGGAGTCCAAGTGGGAAATCAGCAACTGATTACCTACGTTTTAGTGTCTACAGCATATCCTTATGAGCAGTAGGGCAGGAAGGAGTGAAACCAACCTCACCAGCCCAGAAAAGTAGTAGCTTAGCTCAATAAAAAACATGTTTCTAGCACAGGATAAGGTGATCAGTGCCAGATGATTTTTTATAGTGCAAGCTCTCTGTCGACTGGGAATAGATTGTATCAAAATAAACATGTGCAACCTTTCTTCTGGAGAGTCCCGGGAGCGAACTGGCACTCTGCCTGAATTACTTCTTTCCCAAGCAACTCTTTATTGTATGAATGAATGTGGCGGGGATGTTTGTGCTAAAATTCTGCATCTGATAACTAAACCAGGGGTACATGGTTAACAGTTTTAGCCAGTCTTTTGTTTCCAAAATGCCATTCTTCCCTTGTGGTTATGCATCTTTCTGTATGTTTGTTTGAGTACCTCCCTGATGAGAGTACATGAGCTTTCTCCTCCTTGTTCCAAGTAGTTTCCATCTTTTTGAGTGATAGTCTTCACTCCTTGCTGATAATGATGATACTAATGAAGCTCCAAATGTAACTGACACTGTTAAATACTCTGCCAGCAGGAGTTACATCATGTGGTGTTCTTACCTATAGGTTTCCAAATTCTCTTCGTTATCGTCAAATGATTCTTCACATTTTGAGAAATACTTGTGCCACTTGCTTTTTTATGTCACTTCTTTGCAGGGAAACTGTGGCACAGAGCCTTGGTATTAACTGCCTGCCACCATCATTGCAATGAGACAGAATTTTCTCCTAAACCAAGAGACAGTAGTTTTCCAGTTTGCAATTTGGGACCTTCACAGCTGAGGGACTGGCAGGATAACATAAAGCAAGCAGGTTGCACTAAACACATACCTAAGCTCCATGCCATGGGTTTCTCCATCAAGGTGTAAGGAGAGGGCTCTGGTGGGGCTCTGGAGAGGGATGGCAATACCAGCTCATAGCAGTTATATACTCTGATGCATCTATTTTATTGAGAACAGTTTTCATTTCATATGGTACATATGTACTAGTAAACCCTGTTAGCAATGTTTATGATGCTCTAGAGATTTTGCCATGTGAGCAAACAGAAGCAAAATGACAATTAGATATTGTCTCACGCTAGCAACAGCACAGCAGGTCCAGAATTTCATGTCAGTCAGTGAGAAACCTTGTTTACTGGAAGCTGGCCATGAATTGCTTTACAGATCTAGCCAAATCCTTGGCAGAACAGACCAGTTAGATCTGTTGCTCTCTCTCAAGAGTAGAGGCTTCCTGGCAGTGTAATTTCTTGATGGTTTACGGGGTTACAGCTGTAGGAAGCCCCTTTCCATTAGGTGCATTGTGCCTTCTCCTAAAGAGCCAGGGCTGAGCAGCATCGATGCTGTCTGTCTCATCCACCCCCATCCTTCCTCACAGCCACTCAGCATACTTGTCCACATATTCCTGCTTTCTACTGAGAATCTGCTACAACCAGAGGAAGACCTTTAGGAATTCAGGGAGAGCGACTTCTGCTGCTGGTACTGCCCCATTTTGATTGTCATACCCTAGATTCAACACATGTGCATGCAACAGAACATTTTGTTTGTGCTGTGCTGTGCTGTGCTGTGAGGGTGGTGAGACACTGGAACAGGTTGCCCAGGGAGGTTGTGCATGTCCCAACCCTGGTAGTGTTGAAGGCCAGGTTGGATAAGGCCTTGAGAAACCTGGTCTAGTGCAAGGTGTCCTCCCGCCATTGGGACTAGATGATCTTTACTGTCCCTTCCTACCCCCTAAGATCCTATGATTCTATGATTTTTGAGCAAAGGTTTAGCAAAGAAACACTGCAGAATCCTAAATGTTAATCCTGCCATTTTAACGATGCCTTCCGTATTCTTGAATAGCATAGGTTGCAATAAGTGAGCAAATAACAACAAAATACTCTGAATATTGTCACTACATTTTAGCCCAAATTATTTGAAAACACAGTGATTGGGATAACAGTTTCAGTATGGGGCTAAGCAAATAAACACCTAAAATTTATGTAAAACACTGGTTAATAAAATTTTGCTGGGCTTTTATGTTTTCCTAGTCCAAAGTATGGATTATGATATGGCTGACTTGCAAGTCAAAAGTCATGGCTGACTGTGGCTGTTTTACAAGTCAAAACAAATATCTGGAAAAAAAAATCTAAAAGCTACATGGTATTATTTGTTATTTTGTTCTATATAATGGAATTCAGCAATTTAAATTCACCAGTTATGACTAAAAAAACTAGTCCCTTGGCCTTCATATTTCCTGTCTATCCTTCATCAAAGAGCTGAGTGCCATTAAATAGTAACTTTACCCTCCAATCAGTGACCAGAGGCTCTAATTCCTCATAACTCATTTGATAAAACTTATGGGGTAGTTTTATGTTCTTAGCTAACTGTTGAGTAATGACCAGGTAGAATACTGCTGTAAGAGTACTAGTAACAGAAGCACTATTTTTACTATTGTTATGTTTTGACTTTGGTTTTTTCATAAAATGTTCTTTAAAGAGGCAATTTTATGTGTGACTCATATAACGAAAATAACATGGGCTTAAATAAAGCCTAGCAATTACCTTCCTTCCTCCTCCCTTCCAATTTTATTCATGTCTTATATGTTGAGGGCTCATTAAATGAGAAACATTGATTGCTGAAAAAGAGTGTTATCATTGCCTATCATTACACCACTGATTTGAAAATGAGGCTTTGACAATATCCAGTGGCATTGTGCTGCTGTTTCAGAAAATATTTGTGTGGGATGCAGCAGCACATGGATTTTGTACCCAAAAGGGGTGCCAGATGCCATGAGGGGTGCAGTAGCACTCCCTTCTTGGGCTGAAGTGGTTACAGATCAAGCATCCCTTTCTCATAGAGTCACAGAGCAAAGAAGGGTGGGCAGTGAGCTAGTGACAAGTGTTTCTGAAGCACTCAGCCTTCAGCTGGGCTGCTTTTGTATTTTTCCCTTTGCCCTGCCTACACAAATTTACTTAATTTATCCAATTTACCCTTTTCTCCTTACAGCTCACACTGCTAGAGCAATTGAACCACAAAGCTGAGGTCACAACATTTTGGTGAAGATTAGCAAAGAGTGATGGGGATGGCCCCATGCTTGGTGCCAGCATGGCTGGACAGGTGGTGTGACTGGGCAGCAAGAGGGTTTTTTCAGTATGGCTTAGGCAGTGGGATTTACAAGGACACTTTGAATTTGACCTGTAATTCTGTAGAGTTATTCCCATCTCTTTTGGCTTTGGGTCAAGATCCACAGAGGAGAATAAAGAGCTTCCCAGTAGGAAGAGCAGCCTGAGAAGTCAAAGGCATCAGTGATGCTGGCTCTTGCACTGAAGACAGTTTTGGTGGGAGCATGGGGGCAATGAAAATGCTTTTCAGCTTGAGCAGATCCCAGACTCATCCAGCCTACAAGTTTGCAGAGAGTAAGCTCTACACAAAAAAAATCCCCAAGAAGTGGCTGTTATTGTACTGTGCTGATGCATCATGTGGTGCCTGTGAGCCTTGATCCCTGGCTAGAGACCCTAAGGCTAGCATAATGCTCAGGAATAACATTATCCACAATGGATGTTTCCTAAAATCAAGGACTGTGTCATAGAGCACTGCTGACACATTTATCTGACCTGGATATCATCACTGTGTTATTAAATTGAAATAGAGTGACTGTGAGATTAACCTGCAAATAGAGCTAACAGAGTGACAATTCGTAATGATTCTTGCATTCCTTCAACAGAAAAAACTGCATAGACAATCTAATGGATGAAGATGAGAAAGACAGGGCAAAGAGGTGAGTATCTTTTCTTTTCTAACTCTCTGTAATGAGCTTGATACTGTTTGTTGCTGCAGAAGCTATTTTATCCATAATCAATTAATCAAAGAGCAAGAGAGTAAAATACAGTCAAACACAACTTGAAAAACTGCCATCTCACAGACTCCTACTCCTGGCTGCACTGTAAGAAGAAAATAACCTAGCAGTGTTTCCTGTGGAAAATGTTAAAAAAAGCCAAGGCATTGATTGTTTTCTTCACATTACTGCAGAACATCAGAAGTGAACAACCAACAACATACTTCTGCCACTGTGATACATCATCTGAGCCTCCAGAGTGTACAAAAGTGTTGTGGGGTTTTTTTTCTTTAGATACATTTTGCAAAAGAAGAAGAATGGAAAAAGTGGGGTTTTTCCCCTGTTAGAATGGTCATTTATTCATTTATTCATCAATGCCTATCTCCTAGCAACAAAAACACCAAGAAGTTACCTTAGGAGCAAAGAAAGACCACGAAAAGTCAGCCTTAAACTGGCACAAACCTATATTCACATACAGCCTGTACTCCATTGAGTCCTGTTGGTGGGAATTCATTGTGAACCCTTTGTTGGAGAGAAAAAGTGTGTTTCAAGGCAGAAGACCTGTGGCAGTGAAACTCTTAATAACTGTCAGAGCTGACCGGCATCTGCAGAAAAGCAGTTTGGAAGCATTCAAGGTTATCAATGCCTTAGCCCGCAGTTTAATTACTTTAGAGAGAGACAGAGGTTGCCCACATTTTTCCCCTTGGTTTCCTCTAATGAGAGTATTTCCAGTCCAGGTACAAGCAGTTGATCCAGTTTCATCTCTTTTGATTCCTTCTCCACTTCTTTCCCTCCCCGCAGCTTTGTTTCACCAATATAGGTCAGCACAGGCTGCAGCCAGGCTCAGCTGCTCCCCTTTGCTTTCTTTTGGAGGGTGCAGAAAGGAGCCCATCTTGCAGGACTGCTTCACCTACTAAAGGCCTGATCATCTTCAAGATATTTGTGTGCTAATTGTTTAGTGAAAAAAAAATCATTAAATGAATGCATATATGAAAAAAATAGGGTAACATGTATCCTCGCTATCAGCAATTGTCATCACCATCTGGTATGGTTTTCATGCCGTTTGTTCCCAGAAGGAATTTTTGTCGTACCCTGGGGCAGGTCTCTATCAGGATGCATAAAAAAGTTATAACTTTAAAAATTAAAAAAGGAAACTGCTTCTTCCAATTGTAATTTAGGTTCATTTTGCTTTTTAGAAATAAAGCTAAAGTTGAAATTGAGTTTGAAATCATGAGGTGCTTCATGAAGATCTAAAGTTAATACATTATACTGAAATGGTTCAGATTCATTTAAAAGCTACAGGTTTTCTTCCAGAGAAAGTCAAATTTAGGAGAAGCTATTTGTTTAATATTTTGCTGCTGTGTCTCGTAAACTGAGGACTCTCACCTGTCCTGTACTACGAGGGAAACATTTTTTTTTTCTTCTATTTGGTATAAGGACTATGTACCTCAGGGCTGAGAAACACCAGAGGGGATTAAAAAGCCCAGGAAACTGTTCTCTCCTTTTATTTTCTCTGTTAAAAGTAGGTGAGACTGAAAATTTCTGGACCCAGGCTTCTGGAATGGACTCAAGCCAGGAGCTGAGTTTCTCAGGTTGGTGTGTGTAGAGATACACATACACCTGGTATATCTGCTGCAATTTATTAATCACATACAGGTTGTATTACACATGAAAAAAGGACCCATCCTCTCCTGAGAAGAGGCACTTGCACTCCCACCCTTGTGCCAGGTGTTTAGTATTTTGGCCAAGACATATCACTCTTCCTTCAGAAAGAAAACTGGTTAAATTGAGCCCTGTTCTGCCCTGTTCTGTGCATCACCTGACTCCCTAAGGCACAACTTCACTCTGAAGACCTGAGGACTAAAATGTGAATATGATGGCACCACAGCTGGGAGCATTGAAGACGTATGTGAGGTTTTCTGAGATCAGAAGTCATAGTTTCATTTTCAGTTCTTTGATGCTAGATGCGGCTTATTTTGTTTATAGAGATTTATTAATTCTAAACAAAAGGTGTGCTTTGTGCACTTTTTTCTCTATTTGCTCTTCTTTCAGTTTGCTTTAATAGTATATAATTTTAAAATACTTTTTTTGCAATTCAGTTGAATTCCAAATTCCAACCAAAACCAGCTTGAAGTGAACCATGAGAAAGTGCTTAATCATGAAGACTACTACCTGCCATTTTCCACTGAAATAAAAAGTAAATTTAAGAATCTGAATGAAGGTATGTGGTACAGTTACTTGCATTGATGCATATATAACACACGCCGCTGGACAGCCAGAAGAAATCTGAAATCTAGTGTAAAGTCACATTTCATTGCAAAATAGCAAAATACAGCATCTACTAGTCAGTCAGTATCTAAGACAACAAGCAGCATTTATGTAAGTGAAAAAAACACCTGTTAAATTGTTGATTTCAGTCATTCTGAATTCAGGCTGTTCTGTATTGCCTTCAGCTGTATTCACTAAAAGTCCTGATTTTATTCATACTGTGTCTCCTCCTTCCCTGTGAATATGCTGTAATCTTCGTGGAGTAGCAAGGAGGGAGGAGAACTGGGACAAGTAGTGTGGAATTAAGACAGAGGTTGTTTGGGCTCACTGTAATTGTATGCCCTAGCAGTGAAGTAAGCAAGGCTAGGAAATAATCCTCACAGGCAAGTGATGAAAAGTATCTTACTTCTTGCATTTATAACTGTACTAAACAAAGTATTTTCAACTGTGTAGGGATAGTTTTTATAATTTTTCCAATCTTTTCTCAATTTTTTTCCTTTCCAAAACTTTACTGTGATCATCGATTCATATCTTGGTAGAATTATTTCCACTAGAGGAGTTTTTATATTTCCTTTGTGAATAAAATGTCAAGTGTTAAAAATAGATACTTTATATTTCTGTCGAGGCTTTTTCTTTTTTTTTTCTTTTTTTTTAAAGCAACACATTCCCTATTGGCAATTGGTGGTTTATTTTATTTTCAGGGAAATCTGGACTCTTTAAGCTTAAAATGAACTGAGGATTGAATTATGAAGAAGTAAAATGTTGATATTCTTATTGTTGCTCTGAACTGTAGAGAAATAGGATAAGGCTGGAGCTTTTCACATCTTGTTCTGACAGCCTTTTGCAATGTAATAAGAGCAAGCTGAAATCAGTCAGGCAGTATCCACCCAATCTCTCGTGTTCAAAGCTGTAAAATAATCAAGCATTGGCTTCTATCCAGTGTATCTCCAAGTGTGTTCAGGGTTGAGAGCAAGACAAACAAAAATTACCCCTCTGTCAGTAGTAACATCCAGAAGCCTCTGTAGTGATTTCTCTGCTGAAAATGTTTATTGTCATCCTGATCCTCGCAGGGGATGTAGATGCTGGGCTAAATTCTGATCTGATTTTCAGCAGTGTGCATCCAGAACTGCTTTGAGGCACATCAGAGTTAGCTGGGACTGAGAAACTCAGAGTGAGAACTGGCCTCTTGGCTTTTCTTTCCCATCTACATGTAACCAGATTTTTAGGTCTTAGCGTCATTGACGAGGCAAATCTTGTCTGCTTGAGGACCTTTCAGAAGAACAAACAGACCTACTGGGCTATACTTATTTCTATTTCCACATGGATACAGAAGTCCAGGTGACAACCTCCAAGTCAAACAGTTGTATTCATGAGAACAAGTCAGAAAATGTGATCATACAGACCGACATAGAGTTAAAAATAGAGAAAGTGAGCATGCTGAAAAGATTATCAACAGCCTTAATGACAGTATTATGATGGTGCCAAAACACTCCAAATGAAATCAGATCCTTTCTTCCTTTGAGCTCTTGAAACACAGCAGCAGAAGCAGGCTCTCTCTGAGGAATCTGCAAGCTAAACAGACAAGACTGGTGAAGAAAGCTGTAGAGTCTTCGTTTTAAACCCAGAGACTTGGGGCACTGACACTGATTTTCCGAGTGGCACACAGAGATTAAGGGCAAGCACTGCTGGCACTTCCAAGACCCCAAGTCTGGCAATGCATCCCAGCCTCAGACCCAGTCCCTGCTGATGCCCTCTCTCCTGCTTGTACTTGTGACTTTGGAAAGGAGGCTGAACAAAGTGGCATACAAACCAGATGGGAGCTGCAGCAACTTCTGCTCAGGTCTCTGATCTTAATGGCTGGAAGACAACATCCTGATTCCTCTCTGCCAGCTGGAGGTAGGCAGAGCACCTATGACCAAAGTGGGCAGGTTCTTCTAGATCAACCCAGCTCCAGTGCAACAGCTTCAGGACTGGGGTCCCTCTCTTCTGTTAAGACTGCACAGATGGGTATAATCCAGTCTCCACTATTCTCCTTTATGAAAAATTTTACTGTTGTCACAGTATTCCTATTTCTTCTCACTCTCAGTGCCTCCCCAGAGACTGCATGAATTTTTAAGATCCTGCATATGTCTGGGAGATGGACAGAACTCCTTCAACTACAAGCTCAATGCTGTTCTGATAAGCTCAGCCAGAGTGTCCAGACACAGCACAGAGGAGTGGCACAGCACAGAGGCAGAGCCTCCATGTCCCCATTGGGCACTAAAGGTGGCTCAAAGACAAGAGCAGGAGGTGGGAACTGTTGCCTTCTACTTGCTTCTGTGGCTTTGCTGGAGTCCAGTGTCAATCTTCACACGCTGAGGCGTGCAGCAAGCTAATTTTATGTATACAGATTGCAAAGAGCAGGTACATGATCGTTTTCCTTCTTGGCCTGCTCATCCTTTGTTTCTTTTCCCCTGTCTACAGGGCTTCGCGTAACAAGTCTGAGAAGAAGAGGCGCGATCAGTTCAATGTTCTCATCAAAGAGCTCAGCTCCATGCTTCCAGGCAACACTCGCAAAATGGACAAAACTACTGTGCTGGAAAAAGTCATCGGCTTTCTGCAGAAACACAATGGTAAGATTTAGTGCAGCTCTTCGTGCACTTGCCAGACAGTTACTATAATGTCCTGTTTCCTTCAGTGATTATCAGAATGGCTTGAGGGACCCAAAAGTGCCAACATAAGGTATTTGGGTTTTTTTCTATCTCATCAAAAAAGATGATTTGCAGACACTGTGCTGCCCAAATCCATCTCCTTGTTTGCTCTTCAGTTGAAGATGACTCCCAACCTGCTGGAGAAGGGGGCAAATGGCAGCGACTGAGGGAAAAAGGGCAACAGTGCCCTGCAGCACTCGTGGAGAAGACAGATGCTTTGAGCAAGAGAGATTTGGGAGCAGAGGGAAGATTACCTTACTTGAAATTTCCAATATTCTGAGCAGAAGAACAAAGCATTCGCCCCAATTTCTCTGCAGAAAAAAAATGCAGGGAAGCAATCTGTTCAGCACCCTAGCTCCTCAGTGGACTGTGTAGGACTCAATTTTCCACATTGATAGAAAGCTCAGACCAGAAAGCTCCTCTGTTTTTCAAGCTGGCATCAGCAAATTGCATCTTCATATAGTTGACATGCTTCACCCAGTTTGCACAAGCAGAAGCTACATCACATGTGCACAGCATCCAGTTGCAGTAGTCAAGTTCTGCATCGGAAAGCCAGGAGTTTGTATTTTAAAATGCTTGCACCAGTGACAGTTAAGTCCCTTAGAAATGTACCTTCACAGAGGGCAGAGGAGAATTCTGACCCTGCTGATCTGCTCTCTTTGGTCTAGTTTCTAGTCAGAGGGAGGAATGTGCACTGTGTCCTTCCTGATGCTTAGACACCCACCAGTAGTGGTCAACTGAAATGCTTCTCCCTTATAAATCAGGGCACTGTTTTAAAATGGAGCTCTCCTGCTCTGCCCCCAGGAGGAAGAGGTTTCAGTGGGTGATTGTGGGGAATGCCCCTGGTGCCAGAAAGCAGAAAGGGGTCTCACAAGATGGTGCACTAGGTTGCCTGGCTTACCTTGGCTCATCCAGCACCTCCCTCCTGCACTCTCTGGAGAACCCTGGGTGTAACAGAAAGATCATTAAAACTCTTATATCATCACTCACTACAGAATGGAGTCACAAATGTCAGTCTTACTGAGGAAATAATTATAATGATTCTGTCATTAGAGTGCAGTTTCTCCTTAAATGAATTTTTACCACAGACAAGATTGAATCATATATTTGTTTAGGTTGGAAAAGACATTTAAGACCAATGAGTCCAACTGTTAATCTATGGTTTTGTACAGGAGGGGATGACATCTCAAAGTTTAATAGTTATATACCCTTTTCAAAAAATTATAGTCATAACTTACCTTTTTTTTTAGCTGCTCAAGGCAAAGGAAGATGTAAATATGTTCAATTATAAAGCTAAGCAAAGAACAATCACCCAAGATTTGAAATAAGTATAGCTGAAAGTCCAAATAATATACTCTAAAAGGTGTTTTTCTTTGAGAAACAACAAGGTGAAGGAAAGCTAACAGTCACAAATCTTTCCACAGCAATTGGGTCAAAATGTGACTGGGGTTTGTGCACTTGCTAAAAAAAGCAAATGTTATCTATTTTTAAACCAGATTAGTAGTCACAGACTATAATACAGAGCATCAGCATTTAAAAGTGTTGATTATCCTCAGCATACTTTGGATCTGGTTTATTGAGTCATATTTTCCTTCCATTTGGTAGGTTAAACCAAGATTTTAGTTATAACAGAGGAGGAGGTAAATTTTCAGATTTTTTCCTTCATAAACAGCCTCCTTCATTATAATCCACAGAATCTCCCAAATCTCAAGTAATTCTCCCAACAGTCACCATTTCATGCACATTGGCTTTTCCAAGCTACAGAGCTGCTGAAAGTATCCTGTATTCTGAAACTACTTTAAAAAATCTGATGGACTATTTTTCCTTCTGTTTACCTGTGTGTAAAACCACGGGGGCTGTGGAGAGTGGCCATGCTGCCAGTGACAGCCCCCAGCAGTGCAGAAAGTGAGTGGAACAAGCTGGTAGGAGCACATGGCTGCATTTCCACTAATGCAGCCTGAACAGAGGCTTTGGTTTCTTTCTCGGTGACAAAATGCACAGGCACTCGTAAAAATTTACTGTCTTTAGTATCATTTATCCATTTGTATTTCTCTGGCTAGTTTGCCTATGTGCTCTGAATATGGAGCATTGAGTGTTACATGCTCTGGAAGCGTTAATCAACAGCATTAATTAGCAGGAGGTGCTGAAAAGAGAAGACAGTCTGTGCTCACCATCCCCTCACTACTCGAGCTGAGTGAGGGAGCACTCCTAGAGAAGCAGAGTGAGCAGCAAACTAAACCAGCTCAAGTTTCTCTAAGTTAGAGCTGTCCCCCAGAATCCTGTCTGACTCAGAGCTAACAAAAGGGACTGTTTTCCAAAGGCAAACAGTGCAACCAGCTGTGCAGTCCACACTGGTCCCCAGTTTCAGTGCAAAGCTGTGAGTTGTTATCCCGGTGTGTCTGCACACCTCCATGGAAAGCCCTCTGGGAGCAAGCCCTCTGCAGGCTGCTCTGGGGTCAGGACTGGACATCAGTGGGGCAGGTCTCCTCCTGGGGCCTTTTGGCCTGACAGCATAGGAGACCCTGCTCTCCAGACAGGATTTGGGATGAGATGCTGGTGCTCCATTCCTTCTCCTGGGCTGCCCTGCACCATGTGGCTGAAGGCAGGGAGACAGTGGTGGCAGTAGCACCGGTGTAAAGCCGCTGCAAGTGCTTGTGATTCTCTCCTTTTGGAAAACAGAGCAAACCCCCACAGTCTGGAGTCACAGCCCTTTGGGGCTCCTCTGAAGGAGCTTTCTTGCTGTTCTGTTTCGCACAGAAGCTACAGGCTGAACCCTCTCTAGCATCCTGAGTTTGAAGCTGTAAATTGTAAATAGCAATTTGACACATGCTAATCCTTGCCTTGATTTTCATTTCATGCAAAGTGGTTTTATCTTTTGATCAATACCCCAGTAATGCTGCTTGAGGCCAATGGCCTTGTGAATTCAGGCTCCCACTGAAGTCAGTACAAGCTGATTTGAGTAAAAAAATGAGGAAAATATTCAGGCTTGAAAACTGCAATTTTTGAATACAAAGGTTATTTCTCTCTTTTCATAGCAACTCATATGTAATATTGCAAGATAGAAGTTAATTTGAATTTTAAAGATGTAAATGTTCTGTTTGTCTAGAAGTCTCAGCACAGACGGAGATTTCTGAAATTCAGCAGGACTGGAAGCCTTCATTTCTCAGCAATGAAGAATTCACCCAGCTGATGTTGGAGGTAAACATGCATATGTACCTTTCCTAATTTTGTCTAGCACTCATGGAAATGTCCATGCATTTAAAATAAACTGTCACCTGCAGTTCCAAAAGAGGAGGCTTTGGGAGCTGCTGTATTTGACCATCAAGCAGAGCTGTCACTGGGATTAAAGTCCCTACTTGTTGCTCTTCCCTCTCAGCAGTACCGTTGTGCTGTGCTGCCACAGCCTGCAAAGCTGTGCAGCAACTCCCAAGAAAAGCAGTTCAGGGCAAAGATTCAGATCACAGGTTATATATATATTTTTTTTTTTTACAAACAGAGGAGAGGTAAAGGGCACATGGCCATTCTTCTCCTGTTCTTGGAAGGTGTTATTAGCATCTAATATTTTTGCAAGACTAGCACCTGAAACACAGTGATGTCGCCTCCCTCTAGTGCTAGGTGCTGAATAAGCAGATGAAGCCTCTTGGCTTGATACAGTTGGTACTTCCACTCTGATTTTCAAGGCCTTTATCAACCACTTCTTATTCTAGCACTTTGCAATCATGGTTTTTAAATTATAGCATAGGTTCTTTTAATGCTAGCTGGGATTTGAAGGGAGGCAACTCACTGGTATTTATGTAGGTTCAAAATGAAAAGCAAATGAGTTGCTAGAATGCATTTTTCCCTCTCAGTAATAGCTAGAACTGCCTTTAGCAAGGATTTTTTCCTGTGCTAAGCACACGGATGTTGCATAGCCCACAGTGTCCTTTGAGAACAAGCTTCATCTCCTCCCACAAATGATGCAAACATGGCACATGATCCAGGCTCTGGTTGTGGGCAGGGAAGGATGTTGGGGAACAACTTCACCACCAAGGAATGGCATAAAGCTGGGGCATGTTGCTGGCTCCCAGGGGCTGGCAGTCCTTTGGTCATTGCAATTTGTTGGGATGAGACTCCCCTGGACTAGTTTTATGAGACACTTTGCTCCCATTGCTCTGACAGCTGCCCATTTCCATCTCTGTGCACAGGAACTTAACACACGTAACTCCTTCAGTCTGCACTGAAATATGTCCCTCAGATAGCAATAAATTGACTGTTGTTTTGACAAGCTGAGCCTTTGTTGATTCTACTTGTATGCTACACAGTTTTAGATTAAAACAATCACTTTTGGTTTCCCAGCTTATAAATCACCTTCTTGCTACTGTGATTTTCCATGCCCTTCAAGATAACATTGGGTATCGGGATGTCCTGTTGTGCCAGATGTTCATCATTCCCTGCTCTTCTGCCTTTCTACTAATCTTATTTTACTAGCATTTGGACAAGACTGCTTGAAGTTTTTCCCATCCTGTTATTAAAAGATGGGAAGGGTTTTTTTCCAAGCACTAATTCAAAAGACTCAAGGCATAATTGACTGCAGTAATATATCAGCTTTCCTGAAAATGGCCTTTTCTTACCACATTGAAAAGGCTGTCACCAAGTTACAGTGGACATTAGGCTCTGTTTGTCTGTTTAGGACTGATGCAATAGTAAAACCTTTGAAGAGGAAAATGCTCTTTATGTTGGAATGTCCAGTTGCAAGTAAATAAAAACAGAGTTATGTATGCACACATTAACTTGATTTTACCACAAAGTTCTGATATGAGTCACTGTGTGTAATTTGCATTGGATATGAAATAAAGGCTTGATTTTTTTAAAACTAACAACCTTCACCATAGTAACATGCACAATCCAACTGCCTTGTAAAACCACTGCTCTCTTCTATGGGTTAACAGCTATCATGCTTTTTCAGAAAACAGCTTGAATGTTCTGCACTAAAGAAAAACATATTCTCTGCACCTAGATTAACAAAATCAAACTAACTATAGCAGCTGGAGGGTTTTCAGAGATGCTAAACACACACTCTTCTACTGGGGTATAAGTTATTAACTTGCTTTTCAAAGGATTGAAGCACCAGCAGATTCCCATTGACTTAAATAGTTGTGGATGCTCAGCATTCTCTGGAAAAAGGAACATATGTTTGTGTCTTTATCCAAGGCTTTGTGTTTTCCTCTTTTTTTTTTTTTTTTTTTTAACAATTAGCATTTTCCAGTGTTCTCAGAATTCCTTCCCTTATTGAAGTCAGCAGGGGTGGAAGGATGTGCTGTGGCTTACAAGATCAACTGCAAGTCTGGCTTGGAGGCAGGCCTGGATTTGCCGTGTGGTTTTGTAACGCCGTGGCTCTCTGATCAGGCTGTTAGCAGTACACCTGTCTCCTGAGCAGGCATGGCCACGGGAGTGTAGTCACAGCCTGCTCTGGTTCAGTCGTGCTCGCAGTGCCTCTGCTGCTCAAGTACTGCTGGCAACGCTGGCTCCAGAACATCAGGGAGCTGACAGGAAGGACCCAGACTTGCTCCACTTGAAGGGTTTGGAGCCTCACCAGTGACTCCCTAATGACAATGGGAAGCTTTTAATATATTCTCTGAACACCTACTGTTGTGTCTTAATTTTTTGAGGTGTTCTCCTTATAGTGAGCTAAAGATTATTTAACTTTAGTTCACTCTGAGGAGAATCCCCCGAAAATTAAGTTAATCTTGTCTTAGATCTCAAAATGTACCTAAGTTTAATTTTGAACAGAACTTAGCTCAAAACTTGGGGTCTCAGACTAAAGAAGAGACTCATTTTGAAGATGAAATTGCTCCTGTGCAGAGGGTGGGGATAAGGCTGACATTTCCCTTCAGTCCTAGGAGTGGAGTGGCTTACCACAAGACGGGACCAAAGTGAGGAAGAAACTCTGCAGAAGAGTGAATTTCTCTTGGAATGAATAATCTAATACCATGACCTTTAAAATAAATCACTCAATTAAAACTCAGGCTAAGGATTATTTGATCATTTGCATTGCTTTTACTTGCATGAAAGCCCAGTAATATACAATGTTACATTAATGCAAACTGAGATTTATGGGGTTTGCAGAGAAGTACCATTTTGAGATAGGACTGCATCCTTTCATCGTCCTTTGATATTTACACAGAGCTCAAATGTTCATTTTAATAACTTCCAAGGGATCCAGTCTTAGTCATTTTGCATTATTAAAATGTGTGATTAATTTAAAAACCGAGACATGAAATGTTCCTGTGAGCCCTTTGTTGCTTCAATAGTAGGTTTTACTAGACTACAAAGAGTCTTGTAAAAGTTAAATCAGACTGTAAAATCAGAGAATTACTGTTCTGCAACTTGAGATAACATTCCTACAACTCGATAACAATATGGTGCCGAAGTCAAACTGTTCTGATCAATACATGATGAGATGTCCTGTTTACAGCACTCATTCCTATTAAAGCACTCTCGACTTGTCTGTTTTCCTTAGGCATTGGATGGCTTCATTATAGCAGTAACCACAGGTGGAAGCATCATCTATGTGTCTGACAGCATCACACCTCTTCTAGGGCATTTACCGGTGAGTAATTCTGGCACTGGCTTTTCTACTACACACTAGTAGAACTGGGCACTGCACTTTCAGAAACAGAGCCAAAACGGTGCTGGAGGTGGTTTATTCCTGAAAATGTGGTGAAGAAGTTTGTCCCTGCATTATGCTGGTTGCTGCTGTTGCTCAGCTCTGCACTCTCTCTGTCTGATTCATACCCTTCGGGTTTTTGTTGCTATGAGGCACTTCAGCTTGAATGAAAAAAGCTCTGCAGGAATAGTCTGGCCAGGGGAGGGACACGGTGACCTGGCTGATCTTTTCCATCTCTGATTTCTAAGCTAGCAGAGAATAGCACCAGTGCTGCTGGCAGCCCAGTGAGGAGCTTGTTAAGGGCCTTATTCTGCTCCCAGGGAGGTAAAGGACAAAAACCCCACTGAATGTGGAGTTAGCCAGAGGCTGCTGATGAGCTCTGCCTGCAGCTGCGCTGTGCTTTCCCAAGGGCAGCTCCCAGGAGGTGCTGGTGGAGCCCATGCTGGGAGCACCCCGACAGCAGTGCAGCCAATGCTCTGGCACATGCAGCTTCTTTCATCTCTGTGCTGCTCCAGGAGACACTCCCATGTGCATTGGCTTGGGCTGGAGGAGCAGGGAGAGGGACTGCTCCAAACCCTGCTCCTGTTGCTAAGGCTGCTCTGGGAGAAATGGCACAATAATTACGGATTAATCCTCACGCTCATTTTTAGTATCCTGGTCTCAAATAAATACATGCCCAGGAGAAAAAATTAGCTGCCAAATCATTATTGTACCACCCCCTGCCATGTTCTTAAGAAAATCACAATTCTCTTTCTCTCATTTAGTTTTTCACCAAATATGTTTTCCACCCAGACAAATGTATTTCACAACACTACCTTGCTGGAATAAGAACAAAAATTATTTGCTTCTGAGACAAAAGGAACTTGATGAAAGAGCAGCTCCTGGTAAATGCAAAAATATTGCTATGCAACAACAGATTGAACTGAGTCTGTCTTTTTCAGTTTTCTTTCATCCTCAACAGTTTAGAAGACCAGTACTTGACTGTTTTCTCACATTTGTCTCACTTCAAGGGTGGGGAGAGCTCTGTCCTATGCACAGGCTATGGGGTTTATCATACACTTACTGATTTCCATGAAATTTCCTTGTCTTTCACCATTTGGAGGTTTCATTGGTATCCCTGCAAAATACTGATTCTTAGTGGAGACAATAGATCTGCTGTGGGAAAGTGTTCCACTTCAGGAAGACACATTTCAGACCCTGTGCCTGAAATCTGAAGCCCTGACTGAACATGGATAGATTTAGGTTTATAATTCCTGAGTTGGACCATCAGAAACTAAATTGGTTTTCTCTCCCAAAGACATGCTTTGTGGGATAACCTTACACAGTATCCAAAATAAGGATAAGGATGGACATTACTTTTTTATTTGCATAGAGGCAGCACATGGCAGTCCAAGTCAGGGACCAGCCTGACAGGGCTGGAGGTGGAGCAGACCTTCCTGGGGCTTTTGGTTAACAACTGCCCCACCAGCCCACACATGCAGAGGAAGCATCCCAGAGGCTACAACTGAACAAGGAATAAAGGCTTCTGCTTGCCCCAGGTTGGCAAATCACTATGCCATGGGCAGGAGCCCAGCTGAGTGTGCATCTAGCTGCACACTGGATTTTTTAGTCCTCTGTTGCCTTTGCCATTTTTTTTTTTTTTTAAAGTTTTAAAACCGATGAGAGTGCTATTTGGAAAATTTATGTGGCTTATTTTGTTTACCTCAAGAATCTATTTGTAAGTTAAATTCAGTCACTGTTTAGGGACAAAATACCAATTCTTTCTCCTCTGTGACCATACGGGGAAAAAATACTCTACAAATCTTCTGCTTTGAGCAATGAAAGGAAAGCAGAACTGGGCAGAATGCAGAGCAGGGCTCTCTGAGGGCTCCTGTAAAGAAAACTGATCTATTTTCTTTCATTAAAATCATGAGAGTCTCCAATGCTGAGAACAAATATATCTGGTTCTCTTTAACACAGCTTCCCTTACTTCCATGGAGCATTTTCAAACACAAACTTCCCTGTTGTAATTCCATTTTTTTTTTTTTTTAACAAGATCTGGAGACTACTCATAGGTCAGTTGAGATGGAGAGGTCTAGCTCACATGGTAAGGATGGCTGTAACTGAAGTGAACTCATTGAAATCTGATCACAACTCATAGCATTCACCAGTCAGATGGTACACTATGGCTCCAGGAATATGCAGTCTCTTGAGAAGGGTCCTCCCTGTCCCTTCTTGCCTGCTTTTCCAGGAGGTCCCTGGCAGGGTTGAGATTTCTCCTCAGGGGCTACCCAGTGAAACTCAGAGAGCTGCTCTGCTGCGTTGGGTGCTTAAGGTAAACGTCAGGGTGGAAAAATCCAGGACGTAGCACATTACACTGTGGAAAAGTTCAGCCTGCTGTGCTGCTGTTACGGGTAGCAGTGGGAATCAGTGCAGGACATACAGGTTGATACAGGGGCCAGATCCCAGTGCACAAGTGCATAGCCATCTTCATTTTTTGTGCTGATGAGAAAGAAACCTGTCTCATTTGCAGCCCTCCACCATCCCTTTTCTAGTGACCATGTTTGTTTAGTTTCTTTGCTTTTTTTCTCCCTGCAGCAGGAATTTTTCCTCCTAGCCACTACCCCAATCCTCCAGTAAAAGCAATGAAATTATGAGGAAGGAGTTCCATTTTGGAGTACAGCCGTTTTGTTGAAACTGCAGAAATATTTTAACTATGCATCCCATTCTTGCAGAACGTGATGTAGTGTGTTTAGAACAGACCAGCATCCATGTAGGCAAAGGTGTTCTTTGCCTGCCTTAGCTTTCAGGAATAAATACTCCATAGCTTTGCTTAGCAGGATCCATAGATTTGAAGATGCAGAGTAGATTCCAGGCTTTGCAGCACAACTATGCATTAACATAGTTCATCTAACAAGTCTGCCCATAGTTTATCTTTTATCTGCTTTGCCTATCTCATTCAGCAATACTCTGTGGCTGTCTCAGCCAGTGGCACAGAACTGCCCACTGCAGAATAATTAGACAGAGCTGCAAAGCATTCCCCTGTAGCTGATCCATTTTTATCACCCATGGTCAAATTTTGTCAATAGAATCACGTTAGAAAAGACCTGCAAAGTCATGAAGACCAACCTTTGACTTAATACCACCATGCCCACTAAACCAAAGTGCAATGTCTACTCATTTTTTTTATCCTTCCAAGGATGATGATTCTATCACTTTCCTGGGCAGCCTCTTCCTATCCTTAATCATGAAGAAATCGTGAAAAACTCTTTTGTGAAGAAACTTTTCCTTATGTCTAGCCTGAGCCTCCCCTGGTGCAGCTTGAGGCCATTTCCCCTTGCTCTGGCACTGGTTTCCTGCGAGAAGAGACCAACCCCCACATCACCACAACCTCCTTTCAGATAGTTGTAAGAGTGTGCTAAGGTCTCCCCTGAGCCTCCTTTTCTCCAGGCTAAGCAATTCTAACTCCCTCAGCTGCTCCTTGTAAGACCTGTGCTGCAGACCCTTCCCCAGCTCCATTGTCCTTCTCTGGACACGCTCCAGCCCCTCAGTGTGATGTGAATTGAGCAGCCCACAACTGGACACAGCACTCAAGGTGAGGCCTCACCAGTGCTGAGCACAGGGGCACAATCCCTGCCCTGGTCCTGCTGGCCACACTATTGCTGATACAGGCCAGGTGTCATTGGCCTTCTTGGCCACCTGGGCACACACTGGCTCATGTTCAGCTGCAGTGGACCAGCACCCCCAGCTCCTTGTCCCCTGGGCAGCTTTCCAGCCACTCTGCCCCAGCCTGTAGCACTGCCTGGGGTTGTTGTGACCCAAATGCATGTGGCACCTTGCCTTGTTGGACCCTCATACAGTTGGTCTCAGCTCTTTGATCCAGTCTGTCCAGATCCCTTTGCAAAGCTTGTCTCACCTCCCACTTTTTGCCATGACATCAGGTGTCTGCTCTTTGGGTGTGGTGCAGAATTAGCTCTGGATAGATTGCTTGGCATTTTCTACAGCTCCAGTGAGACAGTGGAATATTTGCTTCCATCTCTCTGTTTGACTTAGCAATGTATTCTGAATTGACATTCTGATTCGGGAGCATTGTTGAAGTCTTGATATGTACAAGATCCAGAAAATCTGTTCTATGCACTGTTTTATAGGTGTGTCAAACCTATGCAAGAGGCAAGAGTTGTGAAACCCACTAAGAAGTAGAAACCTTAGCATTTTTTTCAGACTCACTAAAAAAGAGTTGGTACTTCCTATGATCAAACACATAAACCAAATATTAAATTGTGGATATGGTACATGATGGCAGCAAAAACTGTAAACACCAGGGCTTGCAAATCAATGAATACCTGGTGTGCTCAGAGTGAGAGGTTGTTCTGAGAGGATGCGTGGAACTAAAGTCTCTTGCAGCTCCAACCATAGGTGTAGTCACAGGCCTCTGCAGCTGTCACCTGAAACAGAAACAGCAGTGCAGAACTAATCAGAGGTTTGGAACTGGAGCTTGGTCACAGTATGGGGACAAAAGGTTTCAGTTAGAGGAGTGGTGATGGCTCACATCTAGTTTTAGTGCAGTTACTGCAGAGTAGATGGGAGAATAATTAACCTGGTGGTATCATTGTCATTTACAGGAAAAAAATAATTTCTGAGATTGCACCTGAGCCTTGAACAAAACGCACCAGCGCAGTTCCCTGTCAAAGAGTCTTTCTTCATTTGCACAAAAAAAAAAAAATACATGAAATAATGTACTATATTTTATGAAGTATAGTATGTGAATATAGATGTGTGTATGTAAGTATTTATACATATATATAAAAAAACCTTTATCACATACGGTATCAGTAGGATTCACATTAATAAGATATAAACTAAAGCCACAAAAATAACTCTCAAGTATTCTTCACAACAGGAATATTCAAGTAATGAGCATATGTAATACTTATAACTGAATCATCTAAAGCAATATATTCGTGTCAAGGTATGTGTGTATAAAGCATAGCACAATGATTCTTAGAGTCTGCTTGGTGAGTTTCATCACTCTAAACAGGACTTCCACACAGAAGAGCTAGCATGAATAGAAAGCAGATGGGAATCAAAGCACAATCTTACATAAATAAATGATGGTTAATAACTTGCCAGTCTCATACAGAGCTTACATGTTTTCAGCATGACTGTACAGTCTGATAGAAGCTGTTCTGGTGAGACACAAAGCTGTGTCAGTGTGCCAGCTCAGCCTGAGGTGGGACAGATGTATGTCAATGCCATTGGAGGGTCACTTTATCTCAGGCTTCCTTTTGGATGCACTCTGCTAGTGTTGGGTTAGTCACCATGCTGAGCATAGGGAAACCTTCCTCTTGGCAACCTGTGACAGACCCTTTGTCTTCTCCACCCTGGGACAGCCATGGCCTTTGGCACAAATCCATTGCCTCTTTCCATTCCCAAATCTCAGTTCCTAGATTTTGGATGGATTTCAGGTTCAAGCCAGCTGATCATGGGGTGGCAGGCACATGGATATACAGCTCATGGCTAGCCAGAGGGAGGGCTTGTGTTAGTGGCTCTGTGAAGTCCCCCTCCCTGGAGACTAACTGCTGTAAAGTCATGCCCAGACTTGGAAGTCCCATTTTCCCTGCTCCCACCTGCCAGGATGCAGGAAGTGGGGAACAAGGCCTGCCACCCCAAGGGCACTTCCCAGGAGCTGAGGGGATCCCCCACGAAGGGGCTGGGGCTGGGACTGATCTGGCTGGCTCAGGGTGACTCTCAGCTGCACTGCTCCTGCAAGTCAGGCTCTGTCAGGGAGAAAACAAATTCCAGTGATCCAAAACAGGCCTGTGCATGGAGCTTAGTAGCAGTATGGAGAGCCAGACACCCTTTTCCAGCCCTCTCCCAGGTCTCGTCATTTAACTGCGTGGACATACCTGCTGCATCTGATGGTCTCTGAGAAACATTAAGTATTGCTGAGTGCTGAGACTTAATTTGATGACCAATCCACAGCGAAGTGGCCACTCAGTTTGTCCAACAGCTTCTCGTTCTCTTTTAGAGTACTTGAAAATCAGTGAGAAAACGGCAGTCAAATGCCACAGGCTTTGTATCCACCTCGTTGCACATCCCTGCAAGTGTTGCTTGTTGTGATATTTCTGTTTGTCTCAAAAGTTATTTCTCTTTGCAGTGTGATGTGCTGGATCAGAATTTGTTAAACTTCCTCCCAGAACAAGAACACTCAGAAATTTATAAGATATTATCTTCTTGTATGCTTATGACAGATTCTGCCTCATCGGATTACCTAAAAAGTAAGTTTCATTTTATCTTCTCTAGTAAATGAAAAAACATGGACAGGATAAAAAAATTTCTCCCAGAAAGAGTATTTTATGTGATGTGCAATAAAAAAATTAGATTCGTAGCCTTTCAAAAAGATCTTGCCACCTGGAATGACCCTTTGGTTCTATTTTTAAAAGAAACTCTTTGCCTTTATTTTACTAGGCTAAGACTACTTGCAGTTATGTTAATTATTAAATATCATATCATCTGAGACAGCTAAGGAAAATAGGTTAGCCGATGGAAATTGAGAGTTCGCCTGAGACAAATCACATCTTAATTGATATTTCAGCCTGTTCAAGTAAGATGTTGTTCAGAGATCAGCTAATGTGGCGTACCTTTGGTTTGCCTTACAGTCAAAAAATATCTCTAAAACCATTGTAGTTCTTTTCCCAACTGAATTTTGTTTTTCTTAGAAATGTTTTTACTTCCTCGGCCTTACTCACTCTAGGAGGTAAGATGCAGAAAACCAGGAAACATACGATAATCTAAGATGCACAGCTACTCAGTCTAGTCTATGTACAAAACCTGCAGCTGATAGGTAATACACCAAAGTTAATTTAATAGATATTTTGAGGTAATTAAGCATAGTTTTCCAGCACAAGATGTAGAACAGGTGTGAGCTGTGAGGAGCCTAAATAGAATAAAAGCAGGAAGTGAAGGACCCAGTTGTCTCTGTGGCTGCACCGAGGCTATGGCTGTGTGACTCCTGTGATGAGGTGGTGTCAGAGCAGGGTGATTCATCTCCAAGGCTGTCCCTGAGCTGCAGGCACGCCTGTGCACAGCACTGAGCAGCCTGCATCCCTGCGAGGCGCTTCCTCGCAGAGGCTCTGGTCCTGCAATGTATAGCACATTGGTGTTTAGGACTCCTGAGTGGTAACAAGCTGCTCTTGTGCTGCCAGTTGCAAGATTGGGGTTGGAAGACACCATTGGTTGTGTTTAGCTTAAATAGTATATTTATTTCTTCTTCTTCTTCTTTTAACAATCCAGCTGACAATGAACTAGAGTTTTATTGTCATCTTCTGAGAGGAAGTTTGAACCCAAAGGAATTTCCAACATATGAATACATAAAATTTGTAGGAAATTTTCGGTCTTACAGCAATGGTAAGCTTTAATTGTTGTATAAATGTTACTTTAGCTTTGTAAAATAAAATATAAGTATTGCTCCATTGAACAAGACAGGCTTTTAACTGGCAGAACTATTTTTAACATTACGGGATAAATTTTGCTTCACACGGATCTCATGGCTGAGTTGCAATAGCTGGATGAATACATGTGATGAGTGAAATTGTGTTAGTTGCTTTTGTTACTGCCCTTCACTTGCAGTGATCCTGGACTCTGGGTAAGTTTGCAGATAATGACAGGTTTAGAGAAGGGTTTATTTGTGCTCACTAATACTGTGTGCTAAGACCCCGCCTATTAGCAAAATGATAACCTTGCTACATTCTCTGCTGGTTTATATTAAACACAAATTCCGTGCCAAACCTGTCTTCTCACCCTTTTCTGCAAAATCCTGGGGAAAGGCAGCAGTGCCATGTGGCATCAGAACAGCTGAGGACACTGCCACCCACCTCCCTCTCCAGCTGCCATTTTGCATTCCTCTCCAGCACTGCAGAACCCAATACTCTCAAAAAAACCCGAGAATAAATGCAGTCAGCATAGTCCCTAATGCACCACAGTCAGTCCAGGGAAACCGTCTTTCAAGGGATGAAGAGCAGATTTCCACCTCACCCGTTCTCTAACAAACAGATTGCTGCACAGCCATTAGTGTCAGAAATGAAATACTCTTTTATTACTTTCCTTCTCCTGCCTGCCCAAGTTTGCTTTAGTTACTTGCCTGACTGAACTCCAGAGTGGCATTTCCAAAGTTGCTGGTATTGTTCCAAATAGGTCATCCTCTGCAAAAAAATTCCCCACCGTGCTTTCCAAAAACTGCACGCCACGCTGTGAAAAAAAAAGTCCCTGTCCCCATTTAACTTTCTGCTTTTTCTCCACATGACTAGAATAGAAACCTACGTGCAGGATGGAGATATGTCTTTCTTGTTTGGTGCCATCTGATTTGAGGCTCTGTTTGTATAAAAAAATGTAGCTGCCTGTATGCTTTCTAGCTTGAATGAAGTGAAACGCGCCTGCCTGACAGACGCGCACACCAAGCTGTTCTGTTTTCTAGAGCAGAAACCGGATTTCAGGTGCTGACTCATAAGGATACATTCCTACCAAGGGAATTTCTGATCCATTTTCTTCAAGAATTTTCAGCCCTTCATGTTGGTGTGACATTAATATTGCCCCCTTACCCATTAGGATTTCACATCCCAGCAATTTTATCAGTGGCTATTTCTCAGAAGATTGATAAAACTTACATTACAGATATCTTCCCTAGCTTAATGCATAGAAACTAAATGGGAACATATTGATTTCAGAAGACACCAAATCATTTTCCAGAGACCCCATCTTAATAACTTTCAAACAAGTAATGTGCTTTCTTCTTCACTTTTTGTTTTCCCTCTGTGCCACTTTTTTTCTAAATCTTCTGCTTTATTTTGTGTCTTCCACTTTCGTCCCATCTCTGCTGCAGTCTGACCCTCCAGTTGACAGGGAGGGGCAGCCTTAGCCTGGCTCTGTGAGATGGTGCCTCATGGCCCCCTTGCCATCTGACTTCATTTTTTCCAGTTCAGTGCAGAGCCTGATGGAAGTGCCTCACCAGTGCATGTCCAGCACTGCTCCCCTTTGGCTGGCAGTCACCCCCTGGCTGCCTCCCAGCAAAGGTTGAAGCAAGTGCACTGGACTGACCTGTAGCAGCAGCAAACTGTTTCTGAGGTGATACCCTTGGCTCACAGGGTGAGCAGCTGGAGGAGGGTGCAGACCTCCAAAGCAGCTGTCCTTGGACCCACTGGGCTCCTTGCACCAGCCAGCCACACCCTGAGCAAGGCACAGGAGAATCTGCTCAAGTGAGCACTGTATGAATGCTCCACCCTTTGGGGAAGCCACCCCAAGGGCTGGGGGCAAGCCCCTGTGCTTTGGCACAGGGACTTGTGGCACAAACAACTTTGAGCATCTGGTGAGTGCAGTAGCAGGCTGGGTTCCTGCCTCTGCTTGGCCCAAAGTTACCAGGGCCCATACCCCTCAGGGCTGTCACCTGTTGGACCTGACAGTAATTGCCCTCTTTTCCTCCTGTTAAATAAATACCCATTCTTCAGTCATCCATCCTCCAGGTGTGAGGCAAGTGGGCAAGAAAGGAAGTGGTGGGAAGAGTGGTGGGAGAGACACATATCACTCAGGGCAGCATTTGTCCTATATGCATAAGATCAGCTGGCCCCAAAGCCTGCTTTCTGGAGGTGTTAGTGAAGGAAGGCTTCTAAGCTATAGATAAGAAAAGAGCTAGCTGGGGGAGAAAGACAGAAATTGCAAATTAGGCTTAATTAGCAGGAGACATTCCTTATGAATGTACTGAAGAATGTTTTTCCCTGTAGCTTTTCACAGCAGTGGAAGTGTGAGCATGTTTTTACACATGGGAGACTGATACAGGATGTTCTTTAAATACAAATCCTGCCGTTTCTTTTTAGCCACCCTGTGCCAACTTATACCTTTGTTTCCAATGGTTTTCTGAGCATAGTCTGAGCCCACACACTCTGCCTATATGTTCCTGCCAGAGCCTCTACGGCCAGGGAAGTTCTTTTATCCTTGGGCAGGTTATATCCTTTGAGGATACTTAGCTATTCTATTGTCATTAATGTAGAGTCATAGCAGCAACAGCCCGAGTAAATCCTTCTAATTTAACCTTTGCTGATGTTTTTAAGAACTGGTTGGTCCTTCTTTGCCCTCTTTAACAGAAATATCACTGTCTTATTCTACTTCCACATAACCTTTTATGTAACCTCTTTTGAATTATCATCTCCTTAGGCTCATTTTATTATTGCTCATTGCTCATACAGTGTTAGTGCTTGGGGCAAGGAGGTCATGAGTGTGAGTTCCCAGTTACCTTGCCCCCCTCCCTCCTCCTTCCTACCTTCTCTGTTAATCTCATTGTGACTTGTGGCTGAGAACATCATATAGGGATGGGTTTGAATGGATTAATTTGAAGGATTGCGGCTTAGAAAGCCAGTTAGGTGCTTAGCTGCTCTCCCTAACGTTAATGGGAGCTCTGGGGCTTTAAAGACCGTTGTACTGAGATGCCAAAGATAATTTTTTTTTCATGCTGAAGTAGAACAAATACCTGATATCTGCCAAGGTGACTTGTCACCAGAATTGCTGTCAGGGAGCCAGATCACACACAATCTACATTGAACCCGTGCTACTCCCACAGAGGAGCAGTCAGCAGCATCTTCGCTGATCCCAGAAGAGGCAGGGACATGCACGTACAGAAACTGCCCAGGAAAGCTCTCACAGCTCACAGCAGGTATTCAGTCTTTCAGGAGATCACTGTCCCCGGAGCTCTTGGGGTCAGCTATAGCTGCAGGCTAGAGGAGCTGTGCAACCCAGTGCCAGGGTTAGCAAGAGCGTGCACTCTTGGACTGGTCCTGAGGAATCTGTACTCTGCAAGCCCTAGTGCAGAACATTTCTGCAGCTGTATCTGCACCAGGGATGTGACATGAGCTGCCTGCACATGAGAGAATCCCCATTGCATTGGCCATGCCCAAGTGAGAGCAGCTGACCAGCGAAACAGCAGTGCAAGCTGTGCACAGCGCCTGCATGAGTCACTGGCTGTGCTAAATCAAATACAAGAGATCTGATTTTCCATTTGGGAGGATTATATAATCATCATTAATTAAGCTTCAATGAGAGAAGCGGGACTGTAACCTGATGTGAAGATTCAGTAGTCCCCTGAGAGGAAAGGAGGTGGCCCATAGGCCACTCGGGCGAGGAAGGTGGAGTTCCTTTGTGCTTCTGTGAGAAATGCCTACTTGCTGTCAGATCATCAGAGTTGGTTTTGTTTTATTTGCAAATAGGAACCCTGTCCCATATTTTTATATATTTCAAGTTCTGGGTCTGTAGCCCAGATTTTAACAAGAGACATGAATGTCTGCAAACAATTGAGGGAGCCAGGTGCATCACTGTACCCATTGACCAGTACTACCTGATAAGAGAGAGTCACATCAGCATCACCGATGAGTAATACAGTAGCTCACATCCAGTCTTGCCCAAGGGCTGAAGGGGAAGGCAAGTAATAAAGGTAACCCTCCCCAAAAGTCCAAGGATGTGCTCAGCTCCCAGTATAAAGTGTCACATGGAGTGAGAGTAAGTTATTTTACAAAGCCACTTAATAGCTCACTCTGATAAGAAATTATAAGACGGGCTGGATTTATCCCTCCTGTGAAAATTGTTTGTACGTTTGTAAACAGACAAAGATCTCTCATAATTATATATCCAAATATGGACTCTGTTATCCTCTTTCTGAAGTGACACACTTGCTTAAAAACTCCTGAAAGGGGCAAAACCAGAATCCTCCCTTTCAAAGAGTTCACCACTATTAAAAAGGACCACCAGCATCTTTTAAGTGATAGATCTGTCCTTTCATCCAAAATGCCTGAAGCTTTTCTCTTGGAGAAGAAAAGCATTATGTGAAAAGAGTTCCTAATCAAGTAAAATAATATTATGGTGGAATTTAAAATTGTGCATTTTTGTTCCCAATTACATGGAAGCTCAGGAAGTATCTGGTTACTGAATGCTAATAATAGCAGATACTCTACTGTTAGCTGATACATCTCTTAGATACAATAATAAACATCAAGAAAATTAGTGTGTTGAGGAAAAAAAAATCTTAATTTTCAGAAAAATTAATTGGATCTGAATTCATTTTTAAAAGAACTAAACAGATCATACAGAAGATACATTCAGCTTGAGCCTCCATAAGTATATGCTGAAACAAAAATAATCTAAAATGGATGTTTTGATCAGAACCAACCATAAGGCATGTTATTATTTACTATTAACAATATAATAGAAGCTGCAGCTAACAATATGCAGCACTTATGCTAGGCTCTCTATGCAAAGAAAAGACACCATTCCTGTCCTAAAGAATCTACTTGGGATTCTTATCAACACAGGAAGGCCAGGGGAGAAACAGGAGGAGGAAAGAGGAGAGAGCAGATCAAAGTGGACAGGTGATTTATGGACACTGTCACTGTTACTCATCTATATAGCTCCTGAGAGCAGTCTGGCTTGCCAGCAGCACTTTAGATTTCTTCATTATATCTATTAATTGCCAAATATTCTGTTTATCTGAGGCCTGAATTAATTTATATGAAACAATTTTGATTTTATTCTTGTCTGTTTGGCTCGTATTATTTGAAATCACTATTCAGTTTGTTTGACAGTCACTAAGACTGGTTCTTTAAACATTAACATCTCCTGACAAAGTAGGAAGGAGGGATTTCTTCTTTCAAATGGCATAAGCAGGAGGTTTGCTATCTTAGGAAGATTATATTTTACACATTCCAAGTTGAAGTAAGATGACCGAGCAACTGACTGCTGTACTATTATTAACTGAGTAAAGTGGCATCTGGGGTTTTTTAAACATATTTTCATTCATTTCATGAGGCATGATTTCTCTCCCTAAGGATAAAAATCCTTTTGTCTGTGATAGTGAAGGGCTTGGTTCCTTGTGTATATTATTTATTTTTAACATTCTGTCCCTAGTGTCCGGGTCTTTAAAAACAACAACAACAACAACCAAAACAAACAAACAAAAAAACCCACAAAAGATCTCTATATAGGTAAATCAGTTTCCTTGTATCTTATGAGATATTTGCAGTATTTAATACTTCTACAAAAGAATTTTGTAGTACTCTAGGAGCAGCAGGTGTGATAGGTAACCACAAAAACTATTAAAATTCACATTAAGGAGCATCAGCTAGCTGATATATATGAGACAACTGTTTCACCTTTCTGATTATGTATTTAGGTTTGTCACATGACCTTCTGATTCATTACTCAAGATATTTTGTCTCCATCATTTAATTGTGAAACACACAGGGCTTCATTTACCCAAGCCCACCTGTTTATGGCCAGCCTAACATTTTCATTCAGTATCTTCTGACAAAAGCACTCCAAGCCCTATATTTGACTTACAAATGTTAATATTACCATAGCCTCAGTCCTGATCCTGTATTTTCTGTTCCACTGTTTTTCTGTGGCACTCTCAGAAAGTTTGCTACTAAACTTTGCTACCTCAAGATATTGTCTTTCTTTTAAAGAGATTTGGAGAGTCATGAAGTACGCTTTTTCAGAAGGCTTTTTTAAAAGGATTGTTTTTTTTAAAAAATTCATCTAATGATCTCTTTTTTTAATTGCACTTCAAAATTCATCAAACAAAAAAGGTTGAAATTCACTGACCAGCTGCAAAAGCAGAGCAAAGCAGGCTGTGCAGATAGAGCTGTGGAAAGAAAAGATACCAAACAACCTAAGTCAGGCAGCAAAATAATTCAGAAGCAAATGTGAGTGGTTTTTTTCTTTCAGTGATTGTAGTTGTCATTTTCAGATGGAGATGTACTTGACAATGTAGTGGCTACCTGCCTGCATCATTGAGGCTTTTAATGCTCTGGACTTCGTCAAAGGCAGCTGAGTATGAGATGGCACAGTAGCTGTTCAAAGACAGGATAACATCCAGCCAGGCCAGCTCTGTCTCATCTCTTTGGGCTTATTCATTCACTGCTGCTTAAGTTCATCATTTCCAAACGTTGTGAGGAAATCCCAAATTACTGCCTAGCTGTCCTACCACAATAATTATCACCCTCTTACTACTGCATTTACCTGTTGGAAATATAATCCTATTTTGTAAATGCCACATTCAGGGATGTATTCTGCTCTCTTCTAAGTAAATGCCACATTCAGGGATCTATTCTGCTGTCTTCTGGGAGTAAGTCTCAGGCTTGTGGCTGTTTACATCCAACAGCTGACATTAAAAAAGCCATCTGCTCTCTTTGGTGTGACTCAGTCTCCACTTCCTTCTACAACTGGTGTCATTTGCAAGTCCATGGTTCGCTAACTAGGTTAACTTATCATACCTGTGTTTCAGAGGCTGGATGTGCTTATCTTATTTTCATATCTTAGAGCCCAGACTGCAAGAATTTGCTACCGAACTTGGCTCTTAAAGAGAGAAGCAGCCCCTCCGACTTCAAATGTCACAACATACTACATAGCAAGCTTGGAAGTAACTTTTTCACAATGCCCATAATGCAGATTTATAGTATTCCCATCAATTTTCAAACAGGACCAACTACAGAAATCAACAGACTTGCACTAAATAATAATATCGGAGATAGACCAATAACTCTTTACTTAGGCTACTCGTGTGTCCTGTAGGACTTGACTCTTCTTTTTTTCAACTTTCTGTGTTAATAATCACATAGAACCCCACATATATACACATAACCCCAGGATCAGAATGAGAACACATATTGCTAGGGAGTCCCAGGAGCACATATGCTCTGCTGGTGAAAGGAGGAGAATTTTTCCTGCATTTTTTATCTCTTTATCCAGTCAGCCATGCCCTCCAGTCTCAGCTATGAGAGAGGACTTGATCTCTGTGGATGTTCACGTCTGTGCTGTCTTCTCAGATAAAGAACCTTTCTTTTCCTTTTTGATGTAATATATATTGTACACACAGTGGCCTAAACCGGTCAATCACAGGTGTGAATTCCACTCAGCATACTTTCTTTTCTGTCTCATACCCTTTTGTCCTTGTTACCAATAATGCATCAATATTCTAAGGCTTTTAAGAGGTTGAATTGGGTTCCAGAAGCACGTGTGATCACTTGAGACTTCTTCCCTCTCTGCAGTTTGTGGTAGTGAATGAAATCCCAGTGCAGAAGCACCCCAGGATGAAAAATGGCTAGTTATCTTCTCCCTGGATAGATACAAAACTGCAATCTCACAGTAATGCTTTGCCCTGTGCAGAAAAGCCAAACTGTCAGAAACTTCCTGAAGGTGAATATAGGGGCCTAATAGTAATGAAAGAGAGTTTCATATTAGCATTAATCCCTATTAGTATTAAATTAGCTCATATTGGTGAAATCTGGCTGCTCGATAGGACCTTCTCTGCCCCCGTAGGAGAAAGTCAGCTAGGCAGGGCAAGAATCCAGCCCCGTTCCCACGGCAGCCCGGCCCACCATTTTCTTTCATAGCTGTGGGAGTGGGATTACCATCTCTAAAGAGCTTGAACATGGAGGAATAATTTGCATTATGTTGTTTTAACATGGGACTGTGGGCTAGTTTACAGCAACACATCCTTTTGGCAATGCATCTCTGTGACAGGAGGTGCTAGTGGGCTCTCAAAGCAGCTGGAGCCATGCAATCATGAAAGACACAGGTAAAAAGCATACACAAAATGTGTAGCCACATCACATCCAGTTTTTCCCTCTGCTCAGTTGGAGGAGACAGCAGGCCATCTGCAGACTCACCAGATGTGCCCATCTCTGGAAGCCAGTGCTGTACATGGGATCCCTTTTCCTCTTCGTTAAAACAAGGATAACTTGAGCATGCTAGGGACAGTTCTTTCGATGCAGAAGAGGAAGGCATTCCTCAGCAGCCAAGAATCACAAGCATCCTCTTGCTAGTTCGATGAAGCCTCGCTGGCTGTGGGCCCCGGTGTTTTGCCACTGATGACTTGACGAACTCTCTTCAGCTACCTCCTTTGCCAACACTTTTTTTCACTGCATCATGGAAGTTACAGCGCTAGGCATGCTGCAGCATGTTTTGTTTTTTTTTTTCTTGCGAGTGGTGAAAAAGAGCAATTGGATGTGTGGGGTTTCTTTTCAGAAAACTGGTTTATGCTCTGTAATAAGGTTTGGCCTTATTTTTATCAGGATTAACCTGTAAAATTCATACTTGAAGTTAAGCTCTGATGCCTTTCTGCCTAACATGACTGACTTGGATTTAAATATATGCATATCAGCTTTAAAAGCTTTTAGAGCACTTCTCTGAATAAAAATAGTATTAGTACACTTGGAGTGTGCAAAATATTCAGGGAGAGCAAATCTTATATGAGGCATGACTCCAGGTCCCATTTTTTTCTCTAACTAGTGCCTAACTCCACTTGCAATGGCTTTGATGAGGCTGTCCCAAGGGCTTACAGAACATCCCCGGGCAAGCAAATCTGCTTTGTTGCGACTGTTCGTTTGGCAACGCCTCAGTTTTTAAAGGTAAGTGCTCACCCTGGGTCCCGTGCATTTCAGAACTTCTCTAAACACTTTCAGACGGGCTGACACAGAAGGTTCTTAGTTTTGCTAATTGAATGGATTACAGATATCACATTTCATGCCTAAAAATCCAGTGAAGAGGATTATCAGTGCAAGCCAGGATCTGTGGAAGCAGTGTCACTTCTGCCCCCGTTGCACAGGATACAGAAACCCTCCTTGCAATAGGAATTACAAAGTCACTTTGAAATTTGGTTCCTCATTGCTGCTTTCTGTTCCTGTGATGGAACCATGGACAAAGGTCTCAGGAGTCTTTTCCAGCCTAGTTAATTCTGGGATTCTGTGATTTTGTGATACAGATGACCAGCAACACTTTCATTTGTGCTCCTCAGTATCTTTGGTGGACTACTGCTTGTTTCCCTTCTCACAAATCCTGGAAGTAAGATAGCTGCTTGTGGTTATAGGGATAGACAAACCAAGCTTGTGCCTAACACTGCTGTTCCCTAATTAATAAATGTGAACTACTGTATCAGGTGTCCTGTGCCCAGAGTTTAAGAGGTTTTTTTATGTAATTGAGATCTGACCAATATGAAATCACTGCTCCCTTGGTCTGTCCATTACTGCTCTGAAACTTGCAGGGCATACTAGACTGATTCCTGACCCTGCAGGCAAGTTGAGTCCCTTCTGGGTAAGTGAGGACACTTCCCATGAATCTTAACCACAATAATCATATTACAGAAGGGCTGGAGTTAAAGGTTCTCTGAGAACCCTAAAAGCAAATTCCCTTGTCTTTGGTTAGCTAGGATCTCAGAATAAACAGGGAAACAAAATGGGCTGCTTGTGGCAATGAGCTGCCCAGTGCTAGGGAGGAAGCAGCTGCTCAAGAGCCCAGAGGAGGTTTTAACTGCCACAGAGTCCTGAACACACATCTTTAGTTCACCTGGGTGACTCACCTAACTCCCCTAACTCCCACCCTTGACTTCCCACTGTAAAATGAAAGTAAAATGTTTATCTGACCGTCTAAGGAAGATGGAGTCGGCAGTTTGGTTGCACACAGCAGTGTTTGTACCTTGAATTTTAGTGTATGTTCTTGGCATCAGCGTGGATTTTGGCCTAAACTGGAGAGTGGGGGAGAGAGGAATTTAAGGTGTTCATGAAGCCTTTTGCCTCTGCACAACTAGACTTCAAACAACTTCAGCACTGATATGTATCAAAAGAATTGCTTGATGGCAGCACACCGCATCTTGTTCCCTGGTCCCAAGAGGGTTTAAAAACATCAGTGGTTTCCTGTGCCTGAGGGACAGCAGAGAGGGAAGCAGTAATGGAAATGATGGGAAGGTGTCACTGAGCCCACAGCGGGGGGATGTGGCATCAGGGAGCAGGGGAATAGCAGCATTGGGAGCCAGTGGGCAGGCTGTCCTTACAGTGGGGATGGAGACCCTCCTGCAGGAGAGACGTGAAGGACACAGGAACCTTGGATGCCAAAAATCCAGAAAGCTGGTGCTGGGAAGTCCCAGGCCAGGAGCCTCCAGGCTGACTCTAGGCAGCTCATGGAGCTGCAGTTGCTCCTGAAAAGCACCCAGTGGGAGAGGAGAGGTTGGCAGAGGAGAGCTTGGAGTGGACAGCGAGGTGACCATGGGGCGTGCAGGCAGCCCCAGCCCATGGACGGGTGTGCACTGTGCTGCCATCCTACCCTCCACTTCCCACCTCCACCCAGCAAGTGACCACCACTGACTGCCTCCTGATCCTCATCTCTCTGGGGCAAGGCTGTCCTGCCTCACAGACAGCCCCGTGCCCTGCCTCTCATAACTCAATAATGACCGTGCTCATGAGCACTGAGGGCTGCTATGAATCTTAAGGGCCAGCTTGTTTGCTGTGGCAGTGAAGTGCAAGGCAACGCTGACCCCTTTTACCCAGTGGTCCATACGGGCTGGCTGCATGAAAAGGCCTTTACTCCTCTGCAGCTACTGAGGGAGAAGAAAAGTGGCCCCCTTTCTCAGAGAGCTTGGAAGGCAGACATCCAAAAGGACCAAGGGTGGTGGGTATCTTTAGTAACACAGAGGGAGTGAAGCAAGATGTGGCAAGCCCTGGTGGGATCAGGCACAGGCTGGATGCTGGGAAAGCCCACGGCCATCACACCCCAGGCACCGCTTCAAAGCCAAAAAAGTTTTGGCACCCTGAGGCACAGTCTCAGCTCTTAAGTACATGTGCATTACAAGTTCTTCTCCCTACCTCCTATAAAAAAATGTTGGCATTGATAAATACAGTAGTTTGCTCTCTGGAATGGCCAGAAAATGGGTGAATCCTCTGTTTTCTCCTGTTATGCATCATGTGTTTATAGCTAACAAAAGCTAGATGAAGCAGAGGGGTGAAGCTCCAACTCTCAGTAAGTCAGTTTTCTCCATTGGACAGGAGATGTGCATCGTAGAAGAACCTCTAGAGGAATTCACATCAAGACACAGTCTGGAGTGGAAATTTTTATTCCTGGATCACAGGTTGGTGACAAGAAAAGCCCTGCTGGTTGTATTTGCTGCTTTTCTACTACAATTTCACAAGTACAGTTCTCTCAAGTAGTGTTCTATTTCACGTCTAAATCTCATGGACAGGAGGGCTGCCACCGAAATTCCTACAAAAGCTGATGTTCATTATTTTACATTTACTTTTCCTTTTATTTTTAATGGGCTTTTAAAACAAAAGGACTCTGTTTCTTCAGCTGAATTTGTAATTAGCTTGTTCTTCCTTCCTTTAAAATTATCAACAGACCAAAGTCTGTCACATGGCAAAATGATCTAATTATTATACAGCTGCAGAAATCCTTCTTTCCAAATCCAGTCACTGATTGCGTGTGTGCAATTCCCACTGAGTTATGGAGGGAAAGTCTATGCTGGCCTGAGGCATCTGTGCTGGCAAAGGTACAAAGCAAGTGCCTCTGCATGCCACAGATGAGCTCTCCAGGCACCCAGAGGAAAGCAGCACAGATGATTTCCTCTCTTATCCCCCCAGTCCCAGCAGATGATGGCTTCAAAACACATCCCCATGCATTTTCCCCTGTATAAGGTCTGCAGGAGCCATCGCAGAGCCCCTGACCAAGCAGCAGCCAGGGAACAGCTCCCTCACAGCAGATTCCTGTGTAAAGGTCCCTGAGAAGCTGGACTGCTTTCCACAATCACATTTGCGCTGAAGAAGGGGTGTTGTTCACACTCTTGTCCTAGTGTGATGATGCTTGCCGGGATTGCTGTGCCCAGCTAGATATCCCAGGCTCAAGGTGGGGGAAAGCCAGGATCCAGCCCCCTGAGGTGAACTATATACACTGATGAGTGAAAGTAGCTCTGGGCTGTTTGCATCTCTGCATCAACGTGCAGAGCTGCTTGTTCTGTGTTTTATGGACTCATGTTGTGCCCGACCGCAGAGCACCGCCGATTATCGGATACTTGCCTTTTGAAGTGCTGGGTACTTCTGGCTACGACTATTACCACATAGATGACCTAGAGCTGCTAGCAAGGTGCCATGAACACTGTAAGTATCACATGGCCCGGGTTCCTGGGAAGTCACTGGGACACGTCTGTTCAGTGAAATGTTGGGAAGGGGAGGTTTGACTCTTGCCTCAGCCTGTATATCTTAGCAGAGCTGCAGCAGACTGCGGCTGATCAGCATCTGGGACAAACTCACCAAGAAGCTCTGAAAAATACAATTTTACCTTCTGTATCCCCAAAAGTAGTCAGTGAGACTCGCTGAATGTATAAAATATGCCAGATTTGACCCCTGTTCTATTAGTGAGGAATTTGCAGAAATAGTTCAAGCAATTCTTGTGGATTATTTCCCCTAATGTTGTTCACTGTGTATTTGGGATTAGCTGTGATTATTTAAATACGGTCTGTTAGGATTTAATTGAAAAACTCTCACTAAGTAAAGAAAATAAGGCAATGCTTTTCAAATATTTGCTTACAGAACTGGCTGTAACATCTCAGCTTACCACCTCTGCCTGTCTTGAAAGCATCCTGTCAACATTAGTTTCTATATGTTGATATTGAAATATAGAAAGGCTTAATATGTGGATGTTTGGGAACCCCTTGAAATCACCAGGGGGAAAAAGCAGAGATTAATTTGGCTGGTGAATCTTCAAAACCTTCAGTACACCCTGGTTTACTGTAGTTTGAATTCTTGTCAGTCTGGGAATTTTCTTTCAATTTATTTTTGTCTTTGCACAGTGTTATCTCCTATGCTTACCTCATTCTAAATCCATCTGCATACAGTACTCATATTTTCAAGCATTTTTATTCTGTACTTTTCTGCTCTAGAACTTAAGATGATCATTCTTAGAAAATAATCCCAGGTGTCTAATTAAGCAGTAAGTGATCAGCACATAAAGCTGGGTAAGATCTGTGTTTAAATTGTAGTGGACACTAATTCATTAGTGTCCAAACTTAAGGTTAATTGTACTGTGTAGGAATGTACCATCCAAAGTGTCAGAAGAAGATACCTACTAATCATTATGATTTTTGTTCTGTCAGAAGGCTGAGACGAGCACTTACTCAAAATTGGTCCTTATACTCCTGTCTACCTATGACAGATATTTTTGTCACTTTTTTTTTTCACATTTCATGTCATTCTCACGTGGGAAATTGTGCTACAAGCCGTGTGTATTTTCTGCTGGCAGTGATGCAGTTCGGCAAGGGGAAGTCGTGCTGCTATCGGTTTCTGACCAAAGGACAGCAGTGGATCTGGCTCCAGACCCATTACTACATCACCTACCACCAGTGGAACTCCAAGCCAGAGTTCATTGTCTGCACACACATGGTGGTAAGGTATGGAAAATCCTATCAACTGGCCGAGACATAAAGGACAGAAAGATAGGAGCATCCTCATATCTGCCAGCATTTTCTCTTAAAAATATAACATCATTTACATAACGAAAAAATTAAGCCTGAACTTTCTGAAGGAAATAGGGTAATTATGGAAAAAATATCAGACTGAACCTTCGTTTATGTTAAGCTAATTTTTTTTTTTTTTAGTTTAGGGGCAGATGAACTATGGCATTTTTCCATTTTGTGCAAAAATAGAGAATAGACAGATCCCTTAAATATTCACTTCCTCTAATCCTTACATTGCTTTCAAAGAGATGTGTAGAAGCTTTCCAGTGAAGTTATAAAGCAGTTGTAGGATGTGAATTTGAATTTTTTATATAGCTCTTTAAAATGCATCTTGACTTCAAGAAGACAAATGTTATTCAGTAGCATTTGACCTAAGTCACTTTTCAGCTGTTCATTTAACCTGTAAAATGTACATTAATTTGTTCCTCCACTCTCTTAAAGCATGTTTTAAGAAATATACCAGTTCCATGTTGATAGATAGAATTATGTTTTCCGTTCAGTTATGCAGATGTTCGGGTGGAGAGGAGACAGGAGATTGGCTTGGAAGAAGTGTCCTCAGAGGTTGTGTCCTCAGCACTAAAGGTACAATGAGAAAAGCTTTTTTCATGAATTTATGCAGTAATCACAACTCGTTCCTATGTTAACATCACCGAAGACTCCAGCATTGTCTCTTGCCAATATTGGTGGATTCTCTCAACTTCAGAACTCACTGCTCACTTGAACAATTTTGACATAAATTAGGTGAGTTTAGGAAAGGATTAACTTGGAGATCAGTAACAGCCACAAATGAAGTGGAATATGGGCAGGGGCAGTGTGAGATACCTCGACTTTTCCTTGGCAAGGCACTATGGTTTAAAGATTCATTTAGACAAGTTATGGCTGGACAAGTTCTCTTGGCTTCATCTCAGTGATCTCTTGAGGGAAGACAGCAAAGCTCATCCTCAGTGCATGGCCAAGTGTCTCACAGAGGTTGCAGTTACTGTCACATCCAACTGAACACAAAAGAAAGATTCAGAAAAACATCTGAAGGTGCACTGACTATGGCAGTAGCTTGCTATTTATTTCTAACTCAGTGATAGCTGTTTGTAAAATACATTTGTTTGATGCTGTTTGGAAGGGTCATTGATGCCTTTGTCCAGGTTTTCTGCTGGCCTACCTGAGATCAGTTCTGCTCAAGTCATTTTAAGTCTGCCAAAGAACTGGCGTGCAACCATTACTGAATTTCCAAGTGCTTTACCTCTGACAGATGCAATAGCTATTCTCCTTTGCTGGTTTGTTTTAGGACAGTGGCGCCAGCTTGGATCCTGAACAGCACTTTAATGCACTTGATATTGGTGCCTCAATCCTCAGCGCTAGTCGGACACCCTCAGTATCATCCAGGAGCTCGCCAAAATCTTCCCACACACCCAAGTCAGACCCAGCATGTGAGTGGCATTCCTGAGTTATGGAATTATTTTTAATTTAGCCAAGTTAAAGAATGAGTGCTTATATACCACAGCTGCTAATTTAACAGTAAATTATGAGGTATTGATGATATGCACTGACAAAGAAGAGCAAAAGCTGAAATGGTAATGTCCAGGAGGGAAGGTTTTAGCACAACTACCTAAGTGCTGGAAGATGAGCAGTGGGATTAGATGTGAAATACAAAAATGAGGATTTTGTCTTTAGATTGGAGGGCACCAGTGTGAGCGATATGAGACTTCTCTAGACTTACATGAGTAGTAACAGCCTGTGGGTGACTCTCCGCTGGCCAAGATTTAGGATATTCCAGTGTTGACTTGGGTATACTCTTTCTGCTTCCCAGTCTGGAAAAAAAAGCCAAGGATCTAACCTAAATTTACAGTTATTTGGCCCATATAAAGGGAGTTCCAGCTGGTTTAGAACAGTTCATGGGTCCTTTTACACTGCTCATTGGAGCATAGAATCATAATCTGTCTCATTTACTTTTATCTTTGCCCAGACGCTCCTTATCAGTTTAATTTTATTGCCATTGAAGTCAACAAGAACAGCCCTGACTCCCTCTGGAATTTAGCCAGGCCATTAAAATTTCTACCCAGGTCTTGTCGTATTACCCACTTCAAACAGGGTTGATTTCCAGCCTGTAAGAACTCACTGGTGCTTTTCTTGCAGCTACACCAACAAAGCTGATTACGGAGTCTAACACTCCCTTGCCAAGAACACCGAGCACACAGCAGGATTTATCCGTGCATAGACTCAGCCAGCCTACTGCTCTTCAGGTAACTTCACAAGGACTCATGGAAACAGGCAAAGGGTGTAACAGCACGGACCACATACGCAGCTTAGCAATTTAAAATGACTTACACAGAACCCATGGCATTAGAAGAAACCTAAAATTTAAAGGAGCCAAACTTATAAATAAAGTTTTGGTTTGTTTTGTTTTTAACCTAGGTTTCTTTGCCTTCTCAGCTTCCATGTGAGCTTCTCCCACAGCAGTTGCTGCCTCAAGCAACTCTGCAAAATCAGCCTGCACCTCTGGCACAGGTTAGTTGGGGATTTGGAAGTGGAATAGGTCACTTGCTTATCTCCTGATAGTTTCTCATTTTGGGGCTTTTAGGTTACCTCTCTAGTAACTAAAATCCCCAAATCCAAACTCTCAAACACTTAAAATATTGTGGGAAAGTAATCTGAATTGTACACTTGTATGTTTAAACATAAAACTGCATGCAGGTGTTCAGGAGCCCAAGTGCGTGTAGGTTCAGATGTGCACACACCTATTTCATGGGAGGACAAAAAACAGATGGAAAAAGACTTTTCAACTTTGCTTTTACAGAACCAGGTCCCATCAAGATGAAATTCACAATGAGAATTAAAACCAAAAAACTAACAGAGACACCTAGTCCTGCTAAAAACAGCTGTTTGGCTGTGCTGAAGCAGAACTAACCAGCAGTAAAGGACATGCAAATTCAACAACACCCATTTTGTGAGTGTGCCAGTAATGGTGAGGCTGCCACTGAAGACAAATTTCAGATTCCTCCAGTCTATTAACCCATATCTTAAAAGTGGGTGACAGCCCAAAAAGTCTGCTCAGTGTTACATTTGCACTGGATTTTGAAGAAGCAGATTTAAGTACCATGTTCCCAGCACATGGTTTTTCTCCTGTGTCCTGCTGTGATGATACACCCCATCATCCTCTGATTTTAGGAATGACGGAGTATTGCTGGACCTAGACTGCTTGTCATTATTACCATGTACTCATCACAAGATCCCAGAGTTTATTTCTGTAGCACATAAAACATATAAAGTCCTGAGGATCCTGGCTTTAAAAGAACAAATCTCATTTATCTTCCATGTTTAATATTCTTTTCATGACTCCATGCTAGCATGCAGCGAATAAACAGCATATCAATTATCTGCTCTGAGCATTCATTTTCTTTTACAGATACTTCTCTCCATTATTCATTAATGCATTTTCAAACATCAATTAGTTTATGTATTATAAGCCTCCGTGTGTTTTGTTCGACTTTTTTCTACCTCCCTTTCTTCTCCATCAAAGGTCTTTATGAACAGAAGGTTTCCAGTTGTTTACCAAGAGCCCTGCTTCCTTGTCCCTTCCCAGTAAAAGGCTCTTACTGGCACACCAGCTCCATTTTTTTTCTGAAAAATTAAGAGTGCCATCCACTCACTGGTTAAGCCTCCTTGGGCCACCTAAATTTTGGTGGAAGGAAGAAGGCTGACTCAAGTCTGTCTACACAGGCAGCTCTCTGGCAGCAGTCACAGCAGTGCTCCTGGCGAAGCTCAAGATGAAGCTTGACATGGAGCAGGGAAATAACACCAGGACATTGCAGCTCAGGCTGCTGATGTTCACACTCCATAGCAAAACTCCTGCAGAGAGTACCAAATCTCCACACACTTGGGCATAAACTGTTATGAATATTATGATACTATGCTTTACGTCCCACTTTAAAATAATTAACATGTCAGTCTACAGCAAGATAATTAATTATTTAAAAGACAAAGGTGCCTGCAACACTAGGTGAGTGAGGGACGAAACCAGGTACATGTGCATCCCACCAGGAACACTTCCTTGGCTTCCTCACTGGCCATTTCCCAGCAGTTTAGTGGCAGAACACAAGCTCATTGCTTGCAGAAATAGTGTGGCCAGGTGCCCTGCTTCCAACTCGCAAGGAAGAGCTGCACAGGTTTCTCCCTGCTGCCTTTCTGCCACTTGTCCTTAGCTGAAGGTGACTGATGGCGGGAGCTGGAGGGCCTTGGGTGTCCTTGTGGCTAACATTTGGCTACAGGGTGGCAGCAGCAGGGAAAACATTAAAAATGGCCACAACTGTGTCTGCAGCGAGCAGCTAGCTGCTGCCTCGGGCACCATCTGCTTGAACTTTGAGTCGTTTTATTTCCAGCAAAGGCTGTAATGGTTTTGTCTCCACTGAAATGTGATTTTAGCTTATGCCTTGCTTGTGTGAATGAACAGACAGCACAGTGTCACCCTAGATGTCACCTGAATGTAAATGGTTTACTTTAAACCAAGTGCTCCCAATTAGAATACTTGTTTGTTTGCCTAACTCATTGTCATAAATTAAAATCCCCTACAACACAGTGGATGTTGATGACTGCATAATAATTAACACTAATAATCAGTTTGGAATTGAGCAGGTGTTATTCAGATGACAGAAAGAAAGAACAAGTTGTTTGGTGAGATGCAAAACTAATGAAATCCAGTCTCCCAGGGGCTATGCCTTGCAGGGCTGGAGCATGGAGCCAGCCTTTCCCACAGGAGGAGGGGATGAGTGGATCCTTCTCTCCTTTGCTTAGCTAAAGCTTTCATGAAGTTACAGCAGTCTGGTACTTCTGACACTCTCAGAACTCTGTTGAATGTCTCCAGCAAGATACATGGCTCATCTCTTGAGCCAGAAGGATTGAAAGAAAGTTGGAAGGTAGGCAGAAAAGAAAGTTTTAAAGGAAACAGAGCTAAAAAACAAATAGGGTCTCTTTTCTTTACCCAGCTACCTGTTGTCATGACACTTGCAGGAACAGAATGTCTTGAGACATCTATCTTTTTGTTCATCACATTTGAAAGGAGGAACCGTCCTGACAGACAAAGGGGTCATAGGTCCCCTCCCCTGGCTGCAGCCCCCAAGCACCTAGAGAGAGGGAGTAACCCTGGAGCCCTGGGGTAGCACTCAGTGGACAAAAACACCTCTCCTTGGGCATGGTGCAGCTGGTGTCTTTCAGATGCCCATGGTGGAGGAGAGGAATCACAGCATGGAAGTGCCAGTCCCTCTCCCAGGGCTGTGGAACCTTCCTGGACCGTCATCAGCACTAGTGCATCGAGCCTCTCCCTACCGAACATCTGCTGGCATGCTCCCAGATGTGTCAGTTTACTTTACTTTATTTTTTTAAGAAACCAGACTAAAATTACTGCTGTGGGTTTTGCTTGTTTGTTCTGGGTTGTTTGGGGGTTTTTTTGCCTGCATTAACAAACCTTGATTAAACTGTGCAACTATAGAGCTCTCACAGGTTTAGTCTCCCATGTTTGATTGTATCTAGGAAGATACATCTAGGAAGATGATACTTTTCTGTATATTACATGCACTTTTCTAAGGATTCTGGGGACATCTGTAAATACCTAAGTGAGATGAAGAGCAGCTTCATCTGATGCAATGGCAGAGTTAAAGCTGGGCAGTGTTTTCTGTGGAATGTTTTGAGTTAAGCTCTTTTAATTTATTATACAATTAGAGATTTCTCCCTTAATTAGTAGAGCAGTTAATGATCTTGAGATAAATACTCTCTGGTGCAGGTCAATTGCTGTTAGTGTCTCATTGTACAAAAACAACAGAAGCTCTGTAAGCACAGGGGTCATGGTTAGAGTTATCAACAATTTGAGATTTAGAGTGGGAAAAGGAAAAAAAGCAAAAGAGAAAGTTCCTTGTCTTCATCCATAACAGCTTTCACTCCAGTATATCAGCTAATTGTTGATGTTAAGTATATTAATACAAAAAGCATGTGAAAAATAGAACAAAAAGACAATATAAGATGAATATGCTAAATATGAGAACCTGCACAAAAAAATTAAGGAACAATAATTTAAAACCGACAGAAATATATTCTTGTGTGCAACTTTACAAAGCAAATTCAAATTTAAAACTAAGGCCTGGAAATGGATTTTGTTTCTTTTTGAAGTATAAAGTGATTATGAAATTACCTGGTTTAAATTTCCTTACACTGATCAATTGAGGAAAATCAGGTTCCTTTCTCAAAGGGTCTTCAAGGAATTTGCATGTTAATCAAAAGTCTGCCATCACCAAGCTGGGCAGTTAAAATGAAGCTCTTTGCTAAAACTGCTTTTAATTCCTTTTCTAATAAGAATCCTTTTAAAAACTTAAAAGCAGCCGTCACTAAAAGAGTTCATAGAGAGATAATTGGATTATGAGACTTGTCTTTTTAGAAGATCCTTCTGTACAGACCCAGGTTAAAGCAGGAATTAGCTGCATCTCATCTATGATCTGTTGCTCATAGCATCGTTCCACTCCTAAAATCAGGATACCTGGGACTTTTCTGAACCAAAAGGCTGGGCTACAACAAGCAGCACTGGATTCCCTTTGAGTCACTTGTTCTTATTCCCAAACAGTTGAGGTCTCTGCTGAACCATTCCTCAGGTTAATTCTTTATACATAGACAAGAAAGAAAGGAAGAGACCCTGCTCTGGCTTCTCCTCTGTAACACCAGAGTAACACAAACTTCCCTTTGGGAGGTTTGACACCATCTTCCTGCTCTGGGAGAGGAGTGGGTTGCAGTTGATGGCACTGCTGTGTGCAGGCACAGGCACCATGCGTCACAGCACGGCCGCGGGCTCAGGTCACCTCCCTGGGCAGACAGCGCAAGCTGCGAGTGCTCACAGACCCTCTGGCAGCAGAGTGGGCTCCGAGGGCTTCTATCACCAGCCACTGCAGGTGCCACCTTAGCAGCCCTCCTTGCCCCTGAGGAGGGTTGGCTGTGAGACTGACCTCCACCTGGCCACCACTCTGTGCAGTGGCCTCCCAGGCTGTGTGGGAAAGCCACCCTCCGCCTGATGAATGGAAATAAACCCTCTGGAGTTCTCGCTCCTTCTCTGCCAAAGGCCGTTTACTTGGAGGTGTCAGCTTTGCTAGTGGGAATATAAAGGTGCTTTCACTCACTTAACTGGTTTAAGGTGAACTAGTTAGCTGATACAAATCTGTTCTGTCACATTTAGCTTTCTCTAAATAGCCAACAATTTCATCTAAGGAAGCGTACAGTGATGCTAGCACCCCTCAATTCCTTAATTAGCACTCCTTAATTCCTGTCTTATCTTTTTTTTCCTACTGAAAAGCCAGAAACAATGTAAGCCAGTGCACCATGGAGCAGGAAGGTTCCAGCAGCGAGCATCAGCTCACCCACTAGCACAGAGCCACTAGAACAACTCTAGGGACAGGGCAGCATTTTCAAGTCAGAGTAATTTTTTTTTTTTTTGCCTGTACACTCACAGCCCTGCATGTTTTCAAAAAGATCTGGGATGCCTTGATTACACAAAAACTTTAAAAGATTTTTTGAAGGGTTTTGTTCTTCTCTTTTCAAAGACTGTTTTTCACTTTTGGAATATGAGCTTATGAAAAGCAATTATTCCAAAGCCTCTTAAAGTAGTAATTAACTTTGGTGAACTTTGAATCATACCTGAAAGCACCAAATATGCGGGATTTATTGCTGTTAGTCCTCTCCACAACTCTTAAATTATTTCAGTTTGTGCCAGTATTGCTGCTATTGGAGGTTGCACCTGCTTCTTGACCTTGATTAATGATCTCTATTTTTTACTATTATTTAGAACAGCCTTTCTTCCATCGAGTTGAGCTATTCATTTTACGTCACATATAAAAATAACTTAATGAGTATTTCTTGTTGCTTAAGTACTACTCAGCTGTACAAATCTAGAAAATGTTTATTGTGGTCTATTGTGTGATGCCTTGATAAGTCATCAGCAGCACAAAGCGTTGCAGAACCGCTATTTCTGTTCCGAAAAAGGAAAGCATTAGTAAAACACATCTGGATTATACTGTTACGCCACACTGAGGGCTCTAAAACTACAAGCTAATGAAAATAATGCACTTATTTGCCATCCAGTTAAGATGCTCTTGGTATTTTAAAGTAGCATACTCTCAAAAACAGTCCTTACAACAGAACATGGTCAATTGTAAGCAGATCATTCTAGCTAAGGCAATTTAATATATGTGCATAACCCTGAAATAGACAAAATCTATCTCTGCCTACATGTTAGTGTATTACAAAGACATTTTTATTTTTTAGCTGAGCTTTACAATCAAGAAACCAGTGACTCCTTACAGAACAATGTTCTGCTGAGGCCTGTTTGTATTATAATGACTATGACTAATTTCTCCCCCGCCTCTTTTTTTATTCCCCCCGCCAGTTTTCGGCACAATTCAGCATGTTCCAGACCATCAAGGACCAGCTAGAGCAGCGGACACGGATCCTGCAGGCCAACATCCGGTGGCAGCAGGAGGAGCTCCAGAAGATCCAGGAGCAGCTCTGCCTGGTCCAAGACTCCAGCGTACAGGTGCGTTACTACTGGAGGGGGCAGAGTCAAACATCCTCTCTCATGTGACTGTTAATAGGCTTGGCAACTTAAAATTGCTCCAGAGTCCAGGATATCTGGACAAGTGGAAATTAGCTCATCTGAATGAGGATGTTGCCCTCTAAAAGCCTCCCGAGTAACCTATGTCAAGAAAGATTTAAGAGCTCTCTAGAAGAAGAGAAGGAAGGAATACCTTAGCCTTAGGAGGAGGAAAATAATTTGGGTCATTTATAATAGCATTTTATTACCTTATCTACCAAGTGTTCAGACTGAACAGGTGTAGCAGAAAGAATGCTGAAGTTCAGACATCTTTGTCACATTAAAACCCCTGAAATTCTGGTGATGTTCATTTATTCACACCTGAGAGGTATCTGAATTTGTTCTTCACTGGACAGGCTTAAGCCTTTAGGGTGAAGCTGACTGAGCCTGCTCTGCTTCTGCCTTTGACACCTCCTACACAGAGGTAGAATTCTCTAGTACAGTATGTGCTTTGTACCCCTTATGTCTGCCAAACCTCAGAAATAATAGCAAGTGCAGTTTAGTAGACCACAGGTTTCCTTTAACAACAAATGGACAAATCATCCAGTTTTATGGAAGTTTTCTGAATGTGAGGGTGATTACTGCTGTGTTCCTCATAATTTAACTATAAATGCCAGGTTAAATGATCCTCGCTAGTTATGTGTCACTGAGGACTTCGTGAGTATTATACTAACAAGATGATTGTAGCTTTGTCAAGGAAACAAACATCTCAAAGAGTATTTTATGAACAAGATGAAAACATGGAGCCTACTGAAGTCAGTGGGAATTTTGCTTGCAACTTCCACACAGAAATAGACTCTCACCCATCACTAGCATCTGTGAAATGCAGTTTCACACATTAACAAATTGGGATTGTATGTTTAGGTAATTAAGGGATCAGCAAAGCCAAATTAGAAACTTTGCCACCTAAGTTGCTGCATGTGCACTGCTGTAAGACAAAACAGCAACTGTGGGTTCCAAACCTAGGGCTCCCTCTTCCTGGTGCCATACAATCACATAGGGAGACCAGGTTTACTTTGGTATGTTTCTTCTGTTGGTTCTCTGCTGACTTTGATTAATGGGAAGAGAAAGTCTCTCTGCAATTTACAGGAGTTCAATTCAGAATCATGTCATATGTCTGAAAGCTATTATTGTTATTATGAATATCAAGAGACATGATATTCTCACTTCCTCTCTTTTTAATTGGCTGGCAGCCGTTACTCTCTCCTGGTGACGTCTTCAATAATCATACACCCTCTTTTTTATTTTTATCATTCAGGCAAAAATAGAATTTCAGAGCACATTCTTATATGCAGGAAACATATTTTATTTTTAGAAAGCTGTCTCCTGTATGCATTAGGGTGCATTTAACAGCACAAAGACCATGGGACAGATTCTCAGGTACACTCAGAGGGAGCTCAGGCAGAGGCCCAGAGGGTAAATGGTGGGTTGTTCTGTACTGCCCACCCCTTACCCATTTGTAGCTCTGAGTTACACAATTTGGGTAATGCCCTCTCCCATGAAGATTGCACCTGGTTGGACCAAGTACTTTTGGACCATTACAAGTTCCCTGGTGTCAGTATCTACCATTTCCCAGCTTACTGCAGATGCAGTACTGAGAGGCAGGGAGAATGGAAAGAGCTTGGAAATGCAGGGGGCTGCATATTTGCCTGAAATGGCAGTGCTGGATGGGGATCATCCAGCAATGCTGGATGGAGAATATATCCTCTGTATTTTGCGTGCTTTTTGTCTCCTCCAAGCATTTGAACAATGTGATGAGATGTGAGCGGTCATACTGACTACTGCTCAGGGCCTTTTTCTTCTCCCACTTTCTCTAGGTAAAAAACCCAAAAAACACACAAATTACTGTGCTGTTGCAGGGATAGATTGAGATGAGGAATTAATTTTGTCTTACTTGGCTAGAGGCAATTTGAAAGAAAGCTTCACACTTTTGCATGCAGCTCTTTTGTGACTCACAGGCAGCGAGGAGTAAACTGTTAAATCAGAAATCCAACCACGTGCTTTGCTGCACAGATTTCATCATTCGGGGAGCTGGATGTCTGCAGACATTGATCTGTGTCTACTATCAAAGCTAAAATGCATAGTAACAAACAGGCTACTATCCAGCACATTTCTGGTGGCCTTAATACACTGTGTAATAGAGCTTTAAGCAGGGGGGAGTGATGTAGGCTGTCTGAAAAGGGGGAAGTGTTCCCTGCTTTTCCCTTATTAGCCGATTTATTAGCATATCATCCCTACTGGTTCACTCCCTTCCCCAAAGAAGCGTACAGGTAGCTCCATGGAGAATTAAACTCGATTTCCATTTCCTTCAGATATCTTCAAAACTGAGTATGGCAGTCCACCAAGAAATGCTTTCCCAGCCAGACGATGTTGAGCTCAGTAGTGTGCATTAGAAACTGTTTGCAGGAGCCTTGTGCAGAGGAAGATGAAACTACCAGGAGGGTTGTGGGCCCTGAATGAAAGTGTTCAGAACCCCATTAAATCTCTGTTACTGCTTTTCCCGACAATGAAGGACAAGAGCAGAAAGAGTAACCTCAGAAGTCTGAAGGATGCTGTGTCTGCTCCAGTTTGAACAGTCTAGCTAATGATTCACAGATGCAGAGGAAGGCAGGAAGGCTGAGCCTAACCAGCTTGCAAGAACTACAATCAAGACCATCCACAGCCACCCATCATTTGCAAAGCAGCTCTCTTCGAAGTCAGTGAATCTCAGCTTCCCAGTGCTGTGCTTCTCATCTTTATATATTTTACATAAAGAAAGAGTTTTGATGCCTGTACTGATGAGCCCAAAAGCTATAATCTGCTGATTATCCAAAGGACAGGTAGAGCTAAAGAGATGTTTTCCTCAGGATGCCTTGTCAGTGTGATTCAGCCATTAGCTGTTAGGGCCCATCTATCTTGGAATGAGGGGGCAGCAGTGTCAGAGGGTCCCTCCTCTCCCTCGCTGCTTTGCTGTGTATGTTAACAATCTGGCCAATTAAAAAATGTTTGTAAGATGCTTCACTGACCTCGCAGTCCACAAAATCACCAACGAGACATGTCATTAGCAGCAATACAGTTGGGAGGCTGCTAATTTATCTACTTAGACAGGGAAAGATTTTATTTTTTATGAGGTTTCTCTTGTTATTTAAAGCTACTGTATTTCAGTGTTTTGGGGGAATTCAGACAGGACTATCACAAAAGAGGCACATTATGAAAAACCACCATTAAGTTTTGTACAAATTAAGCTTTTGGGTTGAACTAGCAGGTGGAAATTCCATGCTTTCATCCTCTGTCACGTTGGCTCTTGTTTTGATAAGGCATCTTGAGTCTTCAGTTCTACAGGGACACAGCCACCATTGCTTCGCACTCTGAGCTTGTTTTTTCCAGGACATTTATGTCCAGAGGGTAACAATGCTGCTTTGACCATTATAATGGCAACAGAGGGTCCCCAGGTATGAAACACTCAGAGCCCTCTCAGGGTACAAACATATGAACAAATGAAATTGGCCTACTGGGATAAACTGGGTTCTAAATTTATGGAGTGTTATCTGCCAACCATTAACTGTGCATGTTCCTACCCAGTGGCACACTCTGGTAATTGCAAAGTAGGTTACTCTGCTTACTTTGGAGGATAAACTCCTTGGCTTTCATCTGGAAGTGAGGTAAGCACACAGGGAGGTCCCTGCTAAGTAAGTAGTCTGCTGCAAGTTCACACCCTGCCTGACATTTGCCTTGATGGATGTTGAATTTGCATTGTGTTGACTGAGTGTTTCTCCAGTGCTGTTCACCGCATACAAGCAGGACACTAAGCTAATCCTCCTAAAAGTCTTAATTTGCAGTGATCTCTCCAGTACCAGTGGCCTCACACTTCCTCCCTATCACTTTTTTGACATGCACCATTTGCTTTGCCTGTTCTGAATTTTATATCAAGTTTTCTATCAGTGGCGACCCGTTTCACTGCTAGGGCTAATCAAGTGAGTTCATGTACTAAACATGTCCAAAGCTTAGCTTCTATGTACAGAAAATAAACAAGAAAATGAATTTTCATTATATTTGTCTTAATAAGACCTATTTGCTTGGCAGAAGTTGTGAGACCATCTGTCTTTCTGATATGTAATGGCTCCAAACTCAGTGAGGAGTGTTTTTAAAAGAAAACACTCGGAGCTAGTTTCAGACCTGCTGCAAGCAGCAGCCCCAACTCTGTCACTTGACCCATTTATTCCTATCATAGGTCTCTGAGATGTGGTTAGCCCACAGCACCTGAAACAAGCTGTTGCTTTTCCTTAATTGCCCCCCTCTCCCAGCTGATTAAGCTTTGTCTGTACCTTTTTTCCTGGGTAAAACCGTGGCACACAGAAATTAATTAAAAATTTATCATATTTAATTAAGTTGCGTTTTTGAAGCTAGATGAGTAAGTACAAACATGATGGATCTAGCCATACTTTTGCAGAGAAAAGCAATACATTATGCTCGCCTTTGGAGAAAGGTATGGGCTTTTTCCAGGAAAAATTAGAGGGGATATGATAGTTTAGGGAATTGTTAATATAGCAATAAGCTGCACAAAGGTGTACTAATTACTGGGCGTACCTCAGATGTATTGCTAGGCATGAGACTGATGGATGAATAACAAACAGAATAATTGTGATTCTGATTTCATTTAAAACTTAAGTAGCTCCACTTAAATTAATGGAGTTCCACACATGTAGCAGTGGTGTGGAATCAGAATCAGATACAAAAATTACGTCAACCCTGTGGGATGTGTATCTCCATACAGTCCTTGGTGGCAGAAAGGCTAGGTCCGAAATAGTGCAAAGAGAGCTTGTAGCATTAATAATGCATGGTTTTAAAAGATTACTTTTCCCTCTTTACAGCTGTAATAAAAGAAATAGCCCCTAGAAAAGCAAAAATTCCAAGTCCTATAACTTTTAAAGAAGAAAGCCTCATCTTGAAATGCAATATTAGAGGACATCATTTGCAGAAACACTAAGAGAGGAGCTGCTAGCTCTTTTGCAAAAGTCAAATGCATGGCACAGTTAGGAAGAACACTAGGTGACAGTTACCTGATGGGAAATCAGATAAATGACAGCGACTGTTTACACATCCTGTCAATGATAAGGACACGGCCATTCAGCTTGGAGAGCTCTGGCCTGACTGTGGCCTCATTAAAAACATTCGACAACTCAGCTGGGAGTAAAGTGTTGAATTTCCAGAGACACATTCAAAGACGGCTCTGTCTGAAAGGCAGGTGGATTTTGTTGAAAGGAGAAACAAAAGGACTGAAAAGACACAGAGTTACTTCTCTTTGGTCAGGATGCCCCAGAACACAGTGAATGTACCGGGAACTGCTCTTAAGAGGGCCGTGCCTGCCCCGTGCAGAGAGGACTTGCACCTTCAAGACATATTTCATGTAATGGGTGCACTTGCAGAACAAGAAACCAATAAACTAGAGACAGCAGAGCTGTTAATGTAGGAATAATAGGTCATTTCCAACTAACAGTAAATGTGTTGTGAATCCAGAAATGTGATAACTTTATTTTAGAATATATATTTGGATTTACTTCTGTCACGTTCATTATTCAAGACATCTGGGCTATGTAAATAAACCCCCCCCTCTTCTTTTCCAGATGATCTTACAGCAGCCAACAGTGTCCCTGAGCTTTGGCAATACTCAGCAGCTGGACCCACAACAGCTACAGCAGAGGTCGGGGGCCATTTCTCAGCAGCAGCTTGTCACCAGTCCTCAGCTTCAAGGACAAATCACATCTTCACAAACAACGAACCAGCAGTCACTGAGAGAAGGAAGCGTAATATCGAGCCAGGTAATCATTTCATTGAATAGAGAAGCATCTAGATGGAAAGGAGACACGGAGCTGTTATTAAGCAAGCAAGTAAAATTACGTCTGTCTTGTAACTATGCCTTTGCCTTCCCTTTCTTATTTCTCTGTGAAAGGGCAGCCTATAAAAAAGGTTTCCCTACAGCATTTACCTTGCCTTAAAGCATTTTTTTAAGACCTCAGCCAGGAGGGTTACTTGAGCAGCTGTTTCAACTTGAAAATGGAGCAGGGGGACATGCAAAATGTGTAGGTGACTTAATGTTCTTCAGGTGGTCCTGAAACAAACCTGACTGATCACACTGGAAACTTGAAATAGTGAGACCTCTCAGAATGCTTGCTCCCTGAGCCCAGTCAGACGCCACCAATGCAACAAAGCCTGTCTGCTGTGGTGGCACACAGAATGCATTGAGATTCATTTGAGACCCTCGGGCTGTGAACGTTAACAGGTTCCTGCACAGCAAAATAAAGTTCAGCCTGAGCGGTAACTGAGATCTGTGAAAGCTATTAGGTTTGGCACTGTATTTTTTGTTCATGCTGCTGGTTTCTCAGCATTTCCAGTGTTTGCTTTTCCACCCACCTGTTGTACCTCCCTTCACAGAAAACTGAGCTTCTGTTTCTGCTTCCTGATTGTGTGGCAAGCATATTTGCATGATTGTCTTCAGAGTCCCCAGCTGTAGCTTTCCACCTCCTACATACCTGTGTTAAAATAACTCTATTAGAGAGTGTATCTGTATAAGTAATACAAAACAAGGGGCAGAAACTGATGCACCAGGAAGTTTCACCAGAATATAAAGAACTTTGTCACTGTGCAAGTGACCATGCACTGGAACAGGTTGCCCTGAGAGGGTGTGGAGTCTCCCTCACTGGAGATTCTCAAGAATTGAGANAAAACCAAACAAATCACAAAAAAACCCCCCGCACAAACACCACATTTTTTTTTTCTTTGATCTCTTTCTGTCATGGGGCTTGGCGGCAGCTCCTCACGCTTCACTTTCTCCTGCCTTAATGGGGGGTCGTTTGGGCAGCGCCGGCTTTGCCGGCCGGCAGGAGCGGGTCCGGAGCAGCCGCGGGCAGGACAGT
>VXBQ01011192.1:41790-52256 GCA_013400175.1 Phainopepla nitens | reverse complement strand
AGTGGGGGAGCGCTGGAGCACGGCGGTACCGGGGGCTGAGGCGCCTGTGGGTTTGGAGCGTGGCGGTGACAGGGATGTCAGCCGTGCTGGGGTTGGTGGAGCTCGGGCTCGGAGCATGGGGGTAGCACGGTGGTCACTGGGGGGCTCGGGGCACTGTCACCAGGCGCGGGGGTACTGGGGGGGCTGCCTACACGAGATACAAGGGCGTCGCTGGGCATGGAATTAACGGGGTGCCACTAGGGCTGGGGAACATGGAGATAGTGGGCTGTCACCAGGGTGGGAGGAGCTGGAACGTGGGGTTACCAGGTCTGTCACCGTGCTCGGGGCACAGAGACAGCGCCGGGGCTGCAGGGTCAGGGGTGTGGAGGTGGTGGAGATGTCGTTGGGACTGGAGGGGCTCAGGGCTTGGGGGTTCCACGGGCATTCCTGGGGCTGGAGGATGGGAGTAGTGGGATTCTCAGCAGGAGGGGGAATTGGGGTAAAGAGATAATGGGGGCGTCACCAAGCTTGCATCACGACGTTGACACTGGGGCTGGGGAGACTCAGGACATGTAGGCAGTGGGGTGCTAACGGGGCAGGGTACCTCGGGGCATACAGGGACAATGGGGGGGTCCAGGCTGGGGTTCTGTCCCCCGATGACCCCGGTGCTGGCAGCCTGGCAGCGTCCCTACCTGAACGTCTTCAAGCACTTCCGTGTGGAGGAGTGGAAGCGCTCTGCCAAGGAGGGGGACGTGGCCGCCCTCACGGTAACGGGGGCACCGTGGGGCGGGGGGCACTGGCCAAGGGTGGGCAGTGCTGACCCACCCCCATCCTTCCCTGGTTTGCAAAGGACACGAGGATGAAGGGAACGATCTACCGGATCCGAGGCTCCAACCCAGCCAGCAGCTACCTGCAGCTGCCACGGGCAGGGACACAGTCCCTGGGGCTGACAGGGCGCTACCTCTACCTGCTCTTCAGGCCCCTGCCCCACAAGCACTTCCTCGTGCACCTGGATGTCGCCACCGAGGTCTGTGACACAAGGTGGCCTCTTAAAGGGGCGTTGTGGCTGACTGAAGGACTGGGGATGGCACTGGTGGGCTTGGGGGCTGCAGGACGTGGCTGCTCTTTGCTGCTGCTGGGTCACTCCAGGCTGGAGATGGTTTCCATCCTGGAGGCATCTCCACTCGGGCCAAGGGACATGGAGGGGACAGGAGGCAGGGCCACATGCCTTCTCCTCTGCAGCACTTCCCTGCTGAAGCCACCAGGGTGACTAAAGCTCCGTGTGTGTGTGTGTCTCTTCCCAGGAAAACCAGGTGGTTCGCATCTCCTTCTCCAACCTCTTCAAGGAATTCAAGTCCACGGCCACCTGGCTCCAGTTCCCCTTTGTCTGCGGAGCAGGCAGCGAGGGCACGGCCCGGCGGGGTGAGGAGCTGGGGCTGGGCTGGCACACCAGCACCAAAATCAACTGTTAGCAAGTAAATTGACATCTCAAGTTGGCTTGATGCATTTGAAGGGAAGCTGTGGCTGCCTCATCCCTGGGAGTGCCCAGGGCTTGGAGCACCCTGGGATAGTGGGAGGTGTCCCTGCCCATGGCAGGGGGATGGAATGAGATAGGTTTTAAGGTTGTCCCTCCCAATCCAAACCATTCCAGGATTTTATAACAGTGGTGGGCCTGAGCAGGAGCCCCTCTGCAGCCAGATCAGAGCTGTAGCTCCTGGTTGGGCTGTCCCCTATCCCTGTTCTCCCAAGCAGTGGGGTGCAGTGTCAGGCCAGGCCTGAGCCCTTGGAGGTGGTGGGATGTCTGTCCTTCTCCATCCCTGAACCTACAAGACGTGTTTTCCCATCTCCCTCTTGGCACAGGCCTGGTGGGAATCTCGCCTGGTCAATACTTTGTACTAACCCTGTGAACCTCGTGTCTCCTGTCCAGCCAGGTCCATGTCTGTAGCCTCTTGCCCATCATCCCTTTTCCCAGCTGTGCTCTCCTCCCCTCCCCAGGGGCAGCCCCGGCTGACGTGCGCTGGACGTGCCTGGTGCTGGACCTGCCCTCCCTGCTGGCCCTGTACCTGAGCCGCAGGTACAGCCACCTCAGGGGGGTCAAGCTCTGCTGCAACCTGCTCGTGAAAAACCTCTGCACCAGCGACCTGCTCTTTGAGCCAGGTGAGGAGCCCAGAGCTCGGCCTGGCCTCTGCTTTCTCCTGAGACTCCAGCCCAGCCTGGGGGGAGCCCATGGGGGTTCAAAGCTGAGTTTGCAGCCCTGGCAGAGCACTGGGCTGCCGGTGCTCTATGATATGAACAGAAAGAGCAAAATATTTGGTGCAATGTTAAGTTTCCACACAGGCAGGGACACCTTCTACTGTCCCAGATTACTCCAATCCCTGTCCAGCCTGGCCTCGGACACTGCCAGGGATCCAGGGGCAGCCACAGCTGCTCTGGGCACCCTGTGCCAGGGCCTGCCCACCCTCCCAGGGAACAATTCCTTCCCAATATCCCATCTAACTCTGTCCTCTTGTAGTTTGAAGCCGTTTCCCCTTGTCCTGTCCCTCCAGGCCCTTGTCCAAAATCCCTCCCCACCTCTCTTGGAGCCCCTTTAGGCACTGGAAGGAAATCTGGAATGGAATGCAGTCTCCCAAACTCTGGAGGAAAGTATCCTCTCATTTTCCATCTATAAAAGTGAATGAAAAGAGCAAAGTTAAATATCTTTATAAGGTTAGAAATTTTTTCAGGGGTAAAAATGAAAGGTGTCATCACTTTTGCCTCACTTTTGCAAGGCTTGTGCTTTTATCTGCTGGAAGAACCTGTGCTTTTTTTGTGTCAAAAAACCTTCCAACTTGCTTTTTTTATCAACCTGCTCAGTGTGACAGAGGTACTTTGGTCAAATCCTTTGTTTTCTGTCTTTCCTTTTTCATGCTGGAATTCTGTCTGAACTGCCTGGCCTGCTGGGAAGCATCAGTGAGGAAGAAGCTATGGGGGCTGCTTTGAAATTCCTGAAACTTATTGTGTTTTTCCTGAAACCTTTCCTGTTTCACTTGCCTAAGTTTGTCAATACATGGAGGAAATAAGACAAGAAAATGGGCAATGGGTCTTAAGATAAATCATGTGAAACTGCTGAATCAGTGAGCAGATATTACACAAATCTTGAGCCTGGGGGTTTATAACTGAAATCCAAGGGTTTATGCTCTGGGCTCCTCTTTGGAGGGTGAGAGTTACAGGAATACACCTGTGCAAGGTGGGTTTGTTGCTTGTGATCTTTGTCTCTCTGGTGGGCAGTGGTTTGTGCCCGTATCCCGCAGGGAGTGGGATTTCAGGCAGCTCCCTGGGGCTGGAGGACTCACGGTGTGTGTGTCCCTGTCCTGGCAGGGGTGACGTTTGCCGAGGCCCGGCTCGGTGACCTGTCCTGCCGCGGGGTCGCTCCCATGCCCCGGGAATTGGCCTTCCCTGTGCCCAAGGGGGAGAAGTGGCACAACCTCTATGACTACATCAGGTACGGCTGCTCCGGTCCCACTGCAGCTCCCCACGCCCCTGGGAAGGGCAGGATGGGCAGTGCCACCTAAGGAGGGACAGATCCAGGTGAACCTGGGGCTCGGGTGGGCATTTTGGGCCCCCCACCTCCAGCGTTTAGATGTTGACAAACACACTCTGAGTGTCATCTGCCTTTGGTAGTACCCCTGTATTTGGAGGACCATGAGGCAAAAGGGGTGGGATCTTACAGGAGACAGTGAAGAGGCCTCTGTGCCAGGCTGAGGTCCCAGGTGATACTGCCAGGTGCCAGTGCAATATCCCAATGACACGGTGCCTTCCTCTGGTTCTGCTCAGGTTCCCGTCTGAGGGGGCTAAGCTGCGGCACGACTCCATCCAGAAGAGCTTCCGAAGTCCTGTGGCAGGTGGGAATGCTGCGGATGGCAGTCAAGGCTCTGCCACCCCAGTTGAATGCCCTGGGTTTCCAAAAGAGCTCAACCTGCTGCTTGTGTTGCCCAGGTGACCATGTCCTGGAGAAGCCTGGCCGCCCGCTGCCCCAGCTGGTGACACTCTCCAGAGCAGCCTGTGACCACCTGTCCCTTGTCCAGCAGACAGCTGGTCCCAAAGCTGTAAGTGCACCGTGGGGGAGGCTGCAGCTCCTTCCTTCCTGCTTTCTATGGAGCTTTTCCCTGAATCTGTGTCTTAATTTAAGATGTAGAAGCTGCTTGTTGTTGGCAGCTGTTCATGGCACGGTCTGATGACCACAGCCCTGCAGTGACTGGCTGGGGGTTCAGTGTGGTGCAGCACAGAGACAGGAGATGTGCCAAGTACCTCGAAATCTCCAGGCATCCATCTCCTGTCTCTGTGGAGGCAGCAGATCGGGCTGTCTTCAAATTACAGATAAGGAAGTGAGGTCTGGAGACTGAGGAATCTGATCAGTGCCCTCAGGGAGCAGAGCAGTTCGCAGAGCTGAGGTTGTTTGGGCTGCAGGCAGCTGCCCTCATCTTGGTTTCCCCTTCCCCACTGTGGGTGATGTGGGGGCTGGTCCACAATGGCTTACCAGCATAGTCTGGGTTTTGGGAGAGGGACTGGGGGAGGCCATCCTCATGCTGTGGAGAGGGAGAAACTGAGCAGCACAACCTCTCTTATTAGAGGGTATCCAAAGGATGGCCATGAGGATGGTGAAGGGTATAGAGGGGAAGAGTAAGAGGTGCAGCAGTCACTTGGTTTGATCAGATGGAGTAGAAGAGACTGAGGTCAGACCTCGTCAGGGGCTGCAGCTCCAATCTCTGCTCTCTGTGACAGGGACAGGATCCAGGGAACAGCTGGAGCTGTGCCAGGGGAGGTTTTAATGGATATTAGATAAAGGTTCTTTCCCCAGAGGGTGGCTGGGCACTGACCAGTCTCCCCAGGGCAGTGGTCCCAAGCCTGCCAGAGCTCCAGGAGCATTTGGACAAGGCTCTGGTTTGCTGTCTAGAGGAGAAGAACATGGACAATACTGGGAGTGTAAGGAGAGCGGCTGGTTAGCAACCTGGCCAAGCCAGGTACCCCCACGGCTGCTCTCCCTCTCTCCCTCCCTCCACATTTTTTCCTCCTCCTTTGTGTTGCTGTGAAGAGCCCTCAGGACAGACATGGGTGTCTCCCTGTCTCTGCCCCTGGGCAGGTGGAGTGCTCTGGGAGGAGAACTGAGCTCTGTCTGAGGCTTTCCTCGTTCTCAGGTGCCACATCGATGTCCTGCCATCCCGAAAAGCATCCGTGAGGTCCCAGGGCCTCTGAGAGCTGTGCCTGCTGGGGACCCTGTGCTGCAGGAGAAGCAGAGGCTGCACAGTGCAGGGGACATGGGGCAGCCACTGCCACTCAGTGATGGTGGCATCCATGTCTATGCTCATCAGAGTGGGAGACACACAACCCAAGCTGTCCCTGGCTCAGAGGAGGTGCGTGAAATTCTGCAAGGTCACGAGGTGGCTTTGGGATGTTTCATTTCTAATGAAGGGAGAGAGGGAATGCAAGGTTCATGCTGGAATTTCAGTTACAGAGTCCAAAAGATGCCTTTTTCTGCCAAGCAGTTTTTCCCACCAGCACCCTACTTGCCTTGATAGAGAGAGCCTCTGTTCAGATGTGCTGACCTTAAGCCACAGGTTTGCCCAGGTGTGTAGAGAAAGGGCTCTGGCCTTTATGCCTTCCTACAGGTGAGCCCTGGCCTGCAGGACAATCCTGGAAGTGTGCAAGGCCAGGTTGGACAGGGCTTGGAGCAACCTGGGTTAGTGGAAGGTGTCCCTGTCCATGGCAGGAGGGTGGAAGTGGATGAGCTTTAAGGTCCCTTCCAGCCCAAACCCATCTGGGATTCTCACAGTGGCCCCAGGTCTCTGGGCATCTCTGGGGCTGGATGGGAATGCTTCTTAACTCAGAAACCCCAGCTCCTCCTGCTGCCAGCTTTGACTCTGCCAGGCTAAATGCTTTAAGATTGTGCCCTCTGACAGGAGAAACCCAAAGCTGCCTCTGTGCTTCAGAGAGAGCCAAATGCCCCATGGAGGGAGGACCCCAGCCTGGCTGTAAGCATGATGGTACTGTGTGGTTTTCTTTTCCAGGGGCTTGTACCAGATCCCATCCTGAAGCTGAGAACAATTATTGGCTTTGGAGGCTGCAGCACCAAATGGGTCAGTGGCTTGGATGATCTGGGGAGTTGATCTGTCATTGTGTGGCCAGGATATGTATGTTTTGGAGGTGTGAAATGCAGCTGAGTGCGCACTGCTTGATGGGGAAAATGATCCCAAAGTGGGTGGGCCTGAGCATCTGTGACAGCATCTGCTGTTAGGATGGTGAATTAAAGATGATGGGGCCCATTAGACAGACTCATAGGATGGAAAAGCCCTCTAAGGACATCAATTCCAACTGGTTTTCCCAGGATTCCCAGGCCCACCACTGACCCATGTCCACAAGTGCCACATCCACAAGTCTTTTAAATCCCTCCAGGGATGGTGACTCCACCACTGCCCTGGGCAGCTGTGCCAGTGCCTGACCACCCTTTCTGTGAAGAATTTTTTTCAATGTCCAACCTAAACCTCCCCTGGCAAAACTTGAGGCTGTTTTCTCCCTTCTTCCCTGGGAGCAGAGACTGACCCTCACCTGGCTGCCTCCTCCTGTCAGGGAATTGTGGAGACCCAGAAGGTCCAGGCTGAGGCCCCTCAGCTGCTTCTCATCAGACTTGTGCTCCACACCTTTCACTAAATTTCACGTCTTTTTAACACATTAGAACTAGTGCTGCTTTGTTGGAGGCTGGAAAGGAAGGGCTGTGTTTTGGATTGTTTCTGTGGCACACTGGGCCTTGCTTGTGGTCTGTGCTAGGGTAAAGGAAGGGTTGGTTTGGTTCAGTCAGTTCAAGGCTCTGCCAGCAATGTCATTTTCCTTGGATCTGCCGTTCAATAGTAGGGAAGGGACCTTAAAGCCCATCCCATTCCATCCCCTGCCATGGGCAGGGCCACCTCCCACTAGCCCAGGTTGTTCCGTCCCCCATGCATACTGGCCTTGAGCACTTCCAGGGCTGGGGAAGCACTCTGTGCCTGGGCTGTGGGGAGGTTCTGGAGCCGTGTCCCCCGTGTCTGGGTGCTGCAGGCTCTGTGGACACGGGACAGCACGGCCGTGGTGTACCCCTGCCACGCCGTCATCATCGCCCTGCTCCTCAAGACCGGCGAGCAGAGGTTCTTCCTCGGCCACACAGACAAGGTGAGCGTAGCCCTTGCAGGCCCTGCTGGCAGCCCTGTGCTGGCAGCCTGGTGCCAGCTGTGCTGGCTCCTGTCCCTGTGCTCCCACAGGTGTCGGTGCTGGCGTTCAGCGGGAGCAGCACCTTGCTGGCCTCGGCCCAGGCCGGGCCCCGCAGCGTGGGGCGCCTCTGGGACTTCCCCACAGGAACCTGCCTCTGCTTCTTCAAAACCTACCTGCAGTCCCTGGTGTCCCTCAGGTGGGTGTCAGTGTGTGTTCAGCATTGCAGCACGGCAGCTTTTCTGTGCTATTCCTGCGTGATAAACCGGGGATGAATTACAGCTGCCTGTGTTTGTCACTGGACCTGCTGGCAGCTGGCCTGGATATGCTACCAGCTCTCTGCTGAGCTTATCCCTCAGGTCTTGCTGTCTCCCCATCCCCACAACTTGTCCCCTTTTATGCCCTGTGAGGATGAACCTGGGGTACGAGGAGCTGTTTTTCACCAGGTTTCTCTTCTTGCAGCTTTTCCCACAGTGGAGCTGTTCTGTGTGGTGTCGGGAAGGACATGCACAGCAAAACGGTGAGAGCTAACACAGGGGCTGGGAGGTTTTCCTGAGAAAGCTGTTCTCTCAGATTCTGTAGTTATTTTCCAGGCAAACCTCTGCTCTTGGCTTTCCTAGCCATGTTCTTGGGGGACATCCCTGTCTCATTAGCTGCCTAGAGAATACTGTCCCTCTGCCTGATGCTTCTGGGTGTTCCTCAGCTGCAAATGAACAAATCCTTTCAGAAGCAGCTGGAGAGACCTGCTGGGGTTGTGCTTTGAAGGTGTTCTATACCTGGAGTGGTCCCAGCTAGGACCCAGGCAGGGTGATGGGATTATATCTTTATTTTAATAGTATTTAGGGCAAGATGTGAGGTGAAGTCTTCCAGCTCCAGGCATCACTGTGGGAAGGGATGCCGGGCACTGAAGCTGACGCCCGGCTTTCTAGCTGGGGATGACGCAGATCCCACGTGTAGCAGTCAAAAATAAACTTGTTCCATGGGACTGGGGGTTTTGTTTTGTCAGTGGAACTGTTTTTCATCCACTGTTTTCATCCTTTAGTGACGACCATCAGCAATTAGCTGTGCCATCACTAAGTGAAGGAAAAATCAGTGCTCCGTGTTTTTCCCAGCATGTGGCAGTGTTCTGTGATCCGTGTGGGAGCTGGGGAGGTGGGATCAGTGGGGTGAAAGCAGGGTGGGAGAATGGGGGTGCTGGGGGAGTGCCTCTCCCAGGGTAATGCCTCAGCCTATCCCAGCCTCTGAGGTGATGCTGGGTTTGCTTTTAACACTGTGCTGGAATGCAGAGCATCCTCCTGCCTCTCTGCAGACATCTGCCCCTTTGCTTTAGGCAGAGGGTTTGACTCTTGCCCCTGCTGATGGGCGCTGAGAGCTCACAGACCTGTACTGAGCAGTGGACTCATGCTGCCTCCTCCTTCAGCCCTGGGACAGCTCCTGTATCCCAGCAGGCAGAGTTCCCACTGCTCTGTGGATTTTCTTTCCTAGTCTGAGCCCTGTTGCCAAGCAGCCCTGGGATTTAGAACCTCTAGTTATGGATTGCAGACAAGGATATTGCCATGAAGCTTTGCAAAGCTGTTGGACTGTCCTAAACCCTCTGTGCAATGGGTTTTATTTCCCTGCTTCAGCTCTGTTGTCAGTACTTCGTGCCCAGCTCTGGAGCAGCTGCTGGATGAAAAGCTCTTCTGCTGCCAAGGTTCTGAGCAGCTCTCTCGTGGTATTCTCTTGCTTCAGATGGTAGTGGTGTGGAACACTGCCCAGGTGACCCGTGGTGGAGGCGTGACTGTGCTGGCCAAAGCACACACAGATGTGGACATCCAGATCATGAAGATTGCTTTCTTTGATGATACAAGGTAGTGTGCCAGGAAAAGCAATTGAAAGTATTGATTCTTAGATATTGGGAAGAAATTGTTCCCTGTGAGGGTGGGGGGGCTCCTTGGCACAGGGTGCCCAGAGCAGCTGTGGCTGTCCCATATCTGGAAGTGTCCAAGGCCAGATTGGAAGGGGCTTGGAGCAACCTGGGATAGTGGAAGGGGGTGGAACAAGATGAACTTTAAGGTCCCTTCACCCCAAACCACTTTTATTCGGTAACTCTGGCATGGCTGGGGTGGGGGAATTCGTTGTGCTGCAGCCATCTGGTTGCCATTCCTTTTCTCAGTCCTTGCTGTCAGTGGCCCTTGGGACACCGCCCTTCCCTCAGGGCCCTCGGGGCCCTGTGCCGGAGCTCAGGCCGTGTCTCCCGGGACAGGATGGTGTCGTGTGGCCGGGACAACGTCCGGCTGTGGCGAGTGCGGGGCGGAGCCCTGCGCTCGTGTCCCGTCAGCCTGGGCCAGTACCATTCCCTGGACTTCACCGACCTGGCCTTCCAGGAGGGGCCCGAGCAGGAGCCGCAGGACCGCGCGCTGTGAGTCTGTCCCTGTCCGTCCCGGGCAGCCCCGCAGGACAGCAGCGAGCTCTGCAGCTCTCCCTGCTCTGCATTCGCCTTCCCCCTCGGCCACGGCGCTTTGCTGGCCTTCTCCCTCAAAGTACAGCTGCCTTCTGGAGCTGGGAGAGGCTCTCCCCACTCTGCGCGTGTCACCTCCCAAAAGGGATTTGGCTGCTCGCAGAACAGCCTCTTTCCTCTTGCCCTGCTGCTGTTCTGCCATATTTAGTGACTCTCCTCACCTGAAGCTCTCTGTTGGATTCCTGGGTCAGCGGGAGGAGCCTGGTGCACATCCCCTTGCATACAGACACACACTTTGTTGTTTTATTTTAATAGTCAAAGCCAGACCTTTGTTGCCACCCCATGTTGTCTCACAAAGGCAGAGCTGTCAGCTCAGCCAGCCTGTGGCAGAGGGAGGCTCCTTTCTGGACTTTATGGCAAGCTTTTAGCTCTTTTGCTAATTTCTGTTCCCAAGGGTCAGGAAACAAAATAGGAAGCTGTGACTTCCTTGGAGGTGTATGGAACACTTGGACACCTTTTTGACCTCTTATATTGCTTGTGAGCCAGGATTGCTTTACACAAGCCAGTTGAACCAAGGTAAAGCAAGGTGGTTTTTTACTAAAAGCAAGTCTCTCCTGGTTTTTTTTTTTTTTACAGCTTTGTGTGCAGCAGGAGTGGCCACGTGCTGGAGGTGGACTACGAGAACGTCTGCGTGCGGAACGCATGGCGCCTGCTGCCTGCACAGCCCCAGGGGGACGGGCAGGAGCAGGCTGGGAGCAGCTCAGGTGGGAGCAGGAGAGGCAGAGAACAGCTCAGGTGGGAGCAGGAGAAGGCAGGGAGCGGGAGCAGCTCA
>VXBQ01011192.1:20865-41222 GCA_013400175.1 Phainopepla nitens | reverse complement strand
GGAGCAGGAGCAGCTCAGGTGGGAGCAGGAAGGAGCAGGAGCAGCTCAGGTGGGAGCAGGAGCAGCTCAGGTGGGAGCAGGAAGGAGCAGGAGCAGCTCAGGTGGGAGCAGGAAGGAGCAGGAGCAGCTCAGGTGGGAGCAGGAGCAGGCAGGGAGAGGCAGGAAAACACCCAGGGACCACCTCCACCACCATCAGAAATCTGGGGTCAGAAATCTGCTCAAACCAACCAGCTCTTTACCTACTGCTGAAGCATTATTTTAGGGTTGATTAGGTCATTGCTATTTGCTTCTTAAGGACTGCAAATAATCTTCCTTAGTGCAGCAAAGTATCATTTTAAGAAAGATTTTAGCATTTTAAATGCTGATTGCACTTTCAGAGAAACACTACTTTTAGAAACATGAGACAAGGTCTTCATTTGCTGATGGGAGGCTTAATGGAGAGATGGAAAAAGAACTAAGATTAACAAAAAAGATGAATTTGGGGATTTTTTCATTTTTCAGCTAGTACAGAGCGTTTGGGGAATCTTTGTTGCTCTACATTAAGTAGACCAACTTTCAGCTCTTCCATTAACTTGAACAGCAGGAAGAATTCACTTTCAAGTGTGATTGCTCTGATATCTTAAAACTTAGTGCATAGTTTGCTTTGGTAAATTGAGCTAATTAATCTATAATGTGGCCTTTGAGAGGTGTGTAACTGCAGCTCTCACTTCACGGGCAAGAAAGGGCCCAAGAGGAGATGAAACAAAGTCCTTGGTGCCTCCTGGTTTCAGTGCTGGCTCTGACTTATGGCCTTTATACCTAAATTTAGGTTGGATACTGGGGAAAGTTTCTTGACTGAAAGTGTGATAAGGCATTGGAACAGGCTGCCCATTCTATCACTGGAAATGTTCAAAAAGCCTGTGGGTGGGCACTTGGGGATATGGGCTGGTGGTGGGATCATGGTTGGATTCAAGGGGTTTTCCAACCTTAATGATTCTATGAATCAAAAACTCCCAGTTTGTTGATCTGTATCTCCTTCCTGCAGAGAGGCTTTGAGACATGGCAGTGAAAGGGTTTGTACCTCAGGCAGTTAATCTGGGATATCCTTTGCTATAGGATCCTTTTTGAGGCAAAAATACGGCAGGGGTAGAAATTTTCTGTGCCTGGCAAGAGTTTCACAATGTTAAATAGGAGTTTGGAGCCCTGAGAAGGTCAGCCTGTTCCGTGGGGCTCCTGCATCCTCCTCAGGCTCCAGCTGGGTGTGGGTGGACTACCAGACTCAGCTCTTGGATGGGCCCCCTCTCAGGTTGAGTTTTCTTGTTTCACCTGCATAAGGAGGTGTTGTTTTTTGGGTTTCCAGGTCCTGGGATTGCTATAAACAGTATCAGTATATCCTTGAACTTCTGTGCCACGGGATCAGAGGATGGCTACGTGAGGCTGTGGCTACTGGACTTCTCAGCTGCTGTCCTGGAGGCAGGTAGGTAGAGGTGGGAGTGGTGCTTCCAAGCTCCACGTCTCCTGCTGTGGATCCAGAGCTCCACTGGCACAGCCCTCACAGCAATCCTCATGAGTGAGGGCTGTGTTACGTGTGCTGCCTCCAGGGCTGACTGGCTTGGAAATCTTCAGTTGCAATTATTCATGTTTATTCTTGTAACTCATAGGAAAAAGGCAGGATCTCCTGGGAGAGAACAGACTTTCCATCTTGATTTCTGTGCCCTTCTAGCCACAGCTCATCTGTCCATGAAAAATTAGAGGAGAAGTCAAGCAGTTTTTGATTGTTTTGACTGTTTTGATTGTTTTTGAAACAATCACCATTACAGCAGAGCCCAGGGACATTAGGAAAGGAAGGGCATTAGTAATGTAATTACAATTAGTAATCTAATTACAATTAGTAATCTCTCTAATCTGTCACTAAACTCACACCTGCAAGCATTCAGTCTTCAGGTTGTGGGCTGCTCATTCCTGTGGGCATTGCTTTCCTAAACGTGGGTCTGTAGCTGTGTTCTGGCTGCTCCTTTCTCAGTGGGTTTGTTGACTCCTGTGTCTTTCCCCAGAGCATGAGGCTTCAGTGAGTTCTGTCTGCATCAGCCCAGACAGCCACAAAGTCCTGTCCACGACAGCTGCTGGGAATCTGGGCTACCTGGATATCCATGCCCGGGACTACAACACGCTGATGCGCTCGCACAAGGACACTGTGCTGGGGTTCTCGGCCGAGGGGAAGTGGAACTGGGTAGCAACAGTGTCCCAGGACAGCACCATCCGAGTGTGGGACCTCACCTCCAGGCAGCAGGTGGGTGAGACAAGAGGCAGGTGGTGGCTCATGTTTATTAAGAGTGTCCCTGGTCTCTGCTGGGACACAGTCTCGAGCTGTGCCAAGGGAAATACAGGTTGGATTTTAGGAAGAAGTTCTTCAGGAAAGGGTGATAAAGTGCTGGAATGGCTGCCCAGGGAGGTGCTGGAGTCACCATCCCTGGANCCTGGGGATTCTGGGATTCTGCTTGGTCCAATTATCAAAGCCCCACGGTTCAGGAGCGTGAGGGGTACCATGGGCAAGAGACCCTTTGGAAGTACAGAGTTCTGAGGTATTGTTAGACAAAACTATTTCCTTTTCCTCTATTTTTTGAAGATTGCTTTTTAGCACAAACCATAACACCCAAGGGCTTTATCTAAATGCCCAAAGACCCAGGACCTCACTGGGCTTTGGATCCACCCAGGCAGGAGCAGGGACATGCTCATGGTGGAGATGTGAGGCTGACCAGTTGTTGGGTGCAGCTGCAGCTCTAGTCCTTTCCAGCTTCATGCCCATGGTGTCTCTTCCCTGCAGCTTTATGACTTCTCAGCTGCAGAGGAAACTCCGTGCACTGTGGCCTTCCACCCCTCCTGGAAGATCCTGGCCTGTGGCTTTGACAGCGGGGTGGTGCGGACCTTCAGCCTGACTGCCTGTGACCTCCTGCTGGAGCACAAGTGAGTGAATTGGGAGCTACCCAGGGTCTAACTGGATGTCCTGGTGATGAGACAGAGCCACTGTGACAATCATGGAGCTCCCCAAGCCTCAGGTTCCAGCTGGGTGGGTTTGGGGCAGGTCCCACTGTGTCCAGACTCCAGGTGGTGAAAGCCCAAGCTGTGAAAGCCATGAGGCTTTCACAAACTTCCCGGTGGACAGCAGCAGGAAAGAGCTTGTCCTAGAGAGCAGCTGGGCAGGGAGCCCTTTTGAGCCTCAGTGTGGGCTTTGGAGGGTGCTCCAAAGTTCCATCCAGGCTGGAGTGCTGCGCTTGCTGCTCGGTTTTCCAACAAGCTGCAGTGTTGGTTGTCCTGGGGGGTGAGCACAGTGGGGTCCTACTCTGTTCCTGGCTCATTTATTCTCTTGGGTTCTTTGCCATGTTATGCTCAACATCACCACTGTTCCCTCTGTCTGGGATTCCTTTTTCTCTTCCCTTTTTCCACGTTTTCTGCCCTCTTTCAGGCAGCACCGCACCGCCATCACTGGGCTGACCTTCTCTCCAGATGGCAATTTGATGTTCAGCTCCTGCTTGCAGGGAACTCTGGCTCTGTACAGCTTTGTGGCACAGAAAATCCAGGTTCTGAGAGTCCTGGGTAAGACTCTGGGGTTGGGGTTGCCTTTCTTCTTTTGTATTAGCACAGACATCCTGACACCAGAGCCAACCCAAACTCAGCCTCCTTGGAGTGATATTTCCCACTGAACCTCCTGAGCTTTGTCATTTCCCCCTGCACTGGGCATTACTGAGGCACCTCCAGTTCTGGGCCCCTCACAAGACAAACACTGAGTGGCTGGAGGGAACAGAGCTGAGGAAGGGGCTGGAGCACCAGGAGCAGCTGAGGGAGCTGGGAAAGGGGCTCAGCCTGGAGAAAAGGAGGCTCAGGAGGGACCTTGTGGCTCTGCACAACTCCCTGACAGGAGGGGACAGCTGGGGGGGGTCGGGCTCTGCTCCCAGGGAACAGGGACAGGACAAGGGGAAACGGCCTCAGGTTGTGCCAGGAGAGGTTTAGATTTGATCATGGGAAGGGTGGTCAGGCACTGGCACAGCTGCCCAGAGCAGTGGGGTAGTCCCCATCCCTGGAAGGATTTAAAAGACATGTGGATGTGGCAGCTGGGGACATAGGTCAGTGGATTTTATGATCTTAGAGGGCTTTCCCAACCTTAACAATTCTGTGATTTCTGTGTGTACCTTCTGTATAAGCAAGCCCCAGTGACTGCCAGCACTTCCCTACCTGTCCTGGTTCAAACCCTCTTATCCTGCTGGTGTGATGATTTCATTAACGTGCTGGGGTCACAGAGATTTATTCACGCCCAAGCCCTGACTCTTTCCATTCTGTGCGTGTGCAATTTAATTTGTTTGAAGTGGATTGTTGCCCTAATCCTGCCTGCAGCAGAGCTGCTCTGTGCTGGTGAATGAGCTGGTGGAGAGCTGGAGGCAGGGCAGGGGCCAGGCAGTTTGGAAAAATTAGTGTTACATATAATGTACACTTTGGAAATAAGTGGTGAAAGCACAAGCTTGGGCAGGGAGAGGGAACTCTGATTTTTATACAGTGCAATATTGCACAAAGAGGAGGAACCTGCCCCAGGAAGTGTGCAGGAGAAGGAACAGGGGTTTGAGGAATCAGGGAATTCATCCAAAATCACCCAGGTTTGGTGTCAGTGCTGCAGCTGGACCTTCACGTGGTGACTCTGCTCTGAAACTGTGTTTGCTGCCTGGTCACGTTCCAGGGACAGAACAGTGGAATTGTGGTCGTGGAATAAATACAGAGAATTGCTGTGATTTTTCAGACCTCTGTGTCTCTCTGCCCTCTGGACTGACATCAGTGTGGTGGTGTTCAGCACTGACCTCATTCTGCTCTGGGTTCAGACACCCAGGCTGCAGCCGAGATCTTGCAGAGCTTCTCATCACAGCCTCTTGTAACGCTAAAAAATAAGCCCTAAAATCAGTTTTATTCCTTTGACTTTGTTCTGCTCTCCTTGAAAACGCTGCATGTTCACTCAGGCAACAAACTGTGCATCTCAACCTTGGTTTTGAGGTGATTCTGGGTGTGTAAGTAAAATTTGTAGCATCTCCTACAGTACAGCTACAGGTTGCTTTTTTCTCAGGCTGCAGGAGAAGCTGCAGCTGCTGCTCAGCAGCACCATCACAGTGGGCTTTGCTCCTCCTCATTCTCTTGCTGTGTCCCCCAGGCAATGTGGTGGCCCGGGATGCTGGGAGTGGCGTGGACACTCTGGTGGTCAGTGGGGACAGTCGCCTGCTGGCCTTTGTGGGGCCCTCCAAGTACGTTGTGACAGTGATGGAGGCCTGCTCACTTGATGAGGTACCCAGCACACTCACCTCGCTCCTGGGGCAGGGGAGTCCCCTGGAAACTCCACAGGCAGCATCCAGGGAGATGGATCAGGGCATGGGGCACCAGCCAACTGTGAGCTCCCTGTTTTCCCTCCTGTGAGACAGAAATAAGAAATTCAAGGTTTCTTCTCCACTGGCTTCATTCCCCTCTAGAAAGATAATTTGGAGAGGTGCTGTGGAGACTGTCAGCTCTCACCTTTCTCTTGACCTGCTCTCCTGGGCATTGCCTGGACCTGCAGCCCCTCGTTAAGTGGGAAGGGAAGGGTCCAGGGGACTCCATAGCCTCATGTTAGGAGCACGGGAGCAGTCCTGAGGCTCCTGCAGTGTTTATTCAGTGGCTCTTTGTTCCACAGCTGCTGAGGGTGGACATCAGCATCCTCGATCTGCACAGCACCTGCACTGTCTTGGACTCTGCAGTGAAGGTCTGCTTTGGTCCTGTGCCTCAGGGTGAGCTCCTGGTATCCACTTCTTCCAATAAAATCCTTGTGCTTGATGCAAAAACCGGACGACTGGTGCGAGAGGTAGGACACTGAAATTCATCCACGAGGTCTCCTGTGGGGGCTGGGCACTTCATGTTTCTGTGGGAGGTTAAATGAGAGAAAAACTCCTCCTGGATCTCACAGGCTTCAAAGAAACACAAGTGGGAAGCCTGCAGCTGTGCCAGTGTGCTCATGCTCAGGGGGAGCCTGAGCTTGTCCTTGTTTTCCACGCTGTCACACTGCTTTTCTCTTGCTGAAGTGTAAATAAGGATATGAACCAGCTCAGCTAAGGCTACTTGTGCAATTTCTTATCCTCAGGTGTCCCCTGTGCACAAGCTGACCTGTTCCTCCTTGGCACTGAGCAAGGATGGCCAGTACCTGCTCACTGCTGGTGACAAGGTCATCAAAGTGTGGGACTATCGGATGCGCTTCAGCATCAACTTCCAGGTACTGCCCACGCAGGAGAGAATGGAGTGGTGCTGCATTGCTGAATCCCCACAGAAGAGAGCAGCAAATGGGCTCTGTATGACTTGGCCCAGTGTCCCCAGTCCCAGTTTGCCCAGCAGAGAAATGCAGCCGTGATCCCACTTTGTAACAATGCCCGGCAGTGGGCTCAGGCTGGGGCTGCCAGAGCACCCCAGGGAGACCCTCTGCAAAGGACAGAAGTAGGTGATAGCTCTGTGTTAGGGCCACGAGGAGAGGAAAAGGGTTCACCCAAGGCTTCAGAGGCAAGCTGGACTCTTCAGCTTTTGCTTCCTTCCCCGAATGAGTGTGTTGGAGGTTGGCCCCCAGTTGGTCAGCCCGTAGCTGTGAGAACTGTAGGTGTGATAGATCCTCTTCTGGACCTTCTGCTGAGGCCTGTAGACTCTGGCCATGCAGGACAGGGAGTGGAGTAACCCCCTCCTGACAGGACAGGTGATGATGGAGGATTTAAGGCGTGCTCTCTCACAGGTGTTCATCGGCCACTCAGAGCCCGTGCGCCAGGTCGCCTTCACCCCAGACCAAGAACATGTCGTCAGCGTTGGGGATGCCATCTTCCTCTGGGATTTCCTGTCTCCACCTCCAGTCAAGTCATCCTCAGCCAGGTAATGGTGCTGGGCAGTGCCTTCCCTGTGTCCCCTTTCCCTGCCCTGTCCCTGTGTGACTCCAGTCTCCTCACCTTCCCAGGGCTCATTCCCCTGCGTCCACTGTGCTGCTGAGGTCAGGTGAGTTTGCCTCTTCCCACGAGTTGTTTCCAGAGGGTGGGGATTTGGGGGGATGGTTCCTTCCCTGAGGGAGTCGTGCAGTGGGGTGCAAACCAGCTAATTAGCCTTGAAAGACAATCTCAAATTGATTGGCACTTCTCAGTCTGCCTAGGTGGGGATGTTCTGAGCAGAGCCACTCTGGGCTTTCTGGTAGATTTTCAACTTTTGCCTTCTTTCTTTCTCTGCCTCCATCTCCTCTGTCTTCTTTCTCCTTCGTTCTCCCTCTCTCTCTATCTCTTTCTTAAAACACAGAGAAGTGGCTTCTATGGAAGCTGGAAAGCTGAACTTGGAGGTGTCACCATCCAGAAGGATGAGAGGAGCATGGGGTGAAGGAAGTGACACCAAGCATTTTCCTTTCCCAGACAGCAGCTCAGAGAAGCCCAAGGATGCCTCTGAGACCCCTCGGCAGACAGTGCCTCTTCCATTGCTGTCCTCCCCACCGTGTTTGGATATCAGCTCTATCCACCCAGCAGGATTTCAAAGTAAGAGGAACTCCTTGCAGGAATGGGGAAAATGAACCTCGTTTTAGGAGAAACTTGCCTAGTTCAGCAGCATCCTTGGAGCCATCCCTGCCAGGCAGACTGACAGACCAGTCTGCAATTCCTTCCTGTGAACTGGACAAAGCCCAGAGCTGCTGGGGTTCAGTATGCTCCTCCACATACTGAGCTGCTGGCACAGCTTCTCTGACTAAGCACCCTGTTGGTCTCTGACTAAGCACACTTCTCTGACTCTGCTAAGCACCCCGTTGGTCACCCTGGTAGGAATTGTCTGCTTTGCCCTCTACCCTAACAGCTGGACTGTTCCACAGAGCAGGGGAATGACACTGCCAGAAGTCAAGGGGTCAGGCACACATGAAGTGGTCCTGAAGGACATGGATGGCTCCATCTTCCCACTGATTTTTTTTCCTCCAGGTATTTTCTCCGAGTCGGACAGGGAGGAGGAAGCAGATCTGCCAGGCAGCAGCAGGAAGGTGGCAAATGGGCACAAAGATTCCTCAGTCCTTGTGGTGGAATCAGATGGGAAAGAGGAGCCTGTTGTGAGGCCCAAAGTGAGGCAGGAGAGCCCAAGGTCTCCTGAAAAAACAGCAAATGGTAAATCAGGGGTATTGCCAGTTTGTACAGAGCTGCAGGCCTGCATGGCAGCTTGGTTTATCCCCCAAAACCAAAGAAAGATCATTATTATTATTATGGGGCGGAGAGACCCAGACATGTGCTCTAAGCTGTGAGGTGGAAGGCTGCCACATGTTCCTTAGGAGTTTTCTCTTGGGCATGACCTTCCAAGGGAAGTCAGTATTGAGGGAAGCTCACACTGATCCCTAAAACTGCTCGTTTTCCTGGCTGTTTCCCTGCTGCTGCTTCTGGGCACACCAGAAGCCTGTCTTCAGCCTAGAGCCAGTATCATCTCTGAGTGGCACGTCCCATTAAATCCAGCTGCAATTAAAGCTCCCAATGGCTCTATTAATAGCTGTACAGCCTGGGAGCTGCAGCGGTGCGTGGCAACCTGCCAGGAGCAGGCAGCTGCCAGCACTCAGCCCTGGCAGGACTTGTTGGAAAGCCTCAGGATAAAACTGCCCCCAGTGCTCCTGTAACAGTCCTGGAGCTGTGGGGCTGATGGTTTCACAAGGATGCCCAGAGCACGAGGTGTGGGTGTCCTTAGCTTGTTTGCAGTGTGGTATGGCTGAGTGGGAAAGGAGCTGACCCAGGGAACGGCGGAGCTGTGTCAGGGAGGGTCAGGCTGGATATCAGGAAAAGATTCTTCCCCCAGAGGGTGTTGGGCATTGAGCAGGCTCCCCAAGGAATGGGCATGGCTGCCAGAGCTCCAGGAATGCTTGGACAATGCTCTGAAGCACAGGGTGGGATTGTTGGGGTGTCTGTGCAGAGCCAGGGGTTGGACTCAGGATCCTTTTGGTCCCTTCCCACGTGGGATATGCCACATGTGACACTGCTGTTTGATTTTTGCCTCATGTGTGTCCACACGTGCACAGCACCTGAATATAAGCAAGCCACAGCCTGGGTGCTCCCAAACCCTTCCCAGAAGCAGCATCCCATAGGTACTGTTTTCTCCTTTGTGTGGCAGAACCCAGGAAGGGAACCAAAACTCCCAAGTCCCAGTGTTGCATCCGCCCGGATTCCTACCGGCATTTCACTCCTCGCTTCAAGGCATCAGTGCTCCCCCAGGTGAGAGTTGTGCTGGTTACCAGGTGGAGAACAGGCATTTTGAGGCTGGGGTAGGTGGATTTTCCAAATTGTTTCCATTTTGTTCTCTGTTGGGAAGCCATTTGGGAAGTATACCCCTGGACTGATGTTCAGTGAGAAGATTTAACGTTAATTCCCTGTTCTCCTCTACATGTAACTCTTCCCAGACTAGTAAAAAGCGAGTTGTGCTCAACTCTTTGTGTGTTGCCCAAATCTGCATACATTTTTATTCAAAAGGAGTGGAAATGGCATGTGCTATTGAGAGTGAAAGACGAGTGAGCAATGGAGTGATTCATTGTGCTCCCATATTTGCGAGCAGCTGCGTTGGCAGAGCAGGCTGGGGAAGGCAAATCCATGGAGGAGAGGCACGGCACAGCTCCTGCTCTGTTAACAAACATAGCAGGAATAAAACAGAAACTTAACTCAGCCCTTCCCTAAGCTCTGCTGCTAGTGCTGGGGGAACAGCTACATCCAGATTTCACCCCCAGTCCTCGCCTCTGTCCCTCCACCTGGCAGCATTTTTTCCCAGTTCTCTTCCTATTGAAATATCTGCATCCCAAGTCAGCCAAACCCATGGAACTCTTTCCCAGCAGGATTAGCAGCTGCTCCTCGGCTGGGCATTTGCTGCCAGCCTGTTTTATGCCCCATCTGAAAGCATCTGTGCCTGTCTGTGCTGGGGCAGTGTCTCTTTTGTTATGGAATATTATTTGTCTCTTCCATTATGGAATTGTGTGAGTATTGGCATGGATCTGTGTAGGATGTGTATTTCAGGACACTCTCTTTTTCCTGTGTGGGTGTTGATGCACCTGACCAGACCATTCTTCCAGAGATTATTTTAAGTCAATGTCTGTTTTTCTTGCAGAGTTTCCTGTCTCCTCCAGCGGGCAGTGAGGTGCTGAAGCTGAAAGCAGTGATTGGCTACAATGGGAATGGCAGAGGGAATATGGTGTGGAACCCAGATACAGGTACACTGGGAATGTTCTGGAGTGCTGGGATGTGTGGCCAGAGAAGCCGTGGCTGCCCTGTCACTGGAAGTGTCCAAGGCCAGGTTGGACAGGACTTGAAGTCCCCTGGGACAGTGGAAGGTGTCCCTGCCTGTAGCAGGGGGTGGAACGAGATGAGCTTTTATGGTCCCTTCCAACCCAACCCACGTGTGATTCTGTTCTGTGATTCTAGGGGTGTGTACTGAGTGAAGTTATGATCTTCTGACTGTTGGATTGGAATCTTTGCTTGAACACAGGGGTTCCTTGTGTTGGTAAAATCCAGTAGCCCTTTGCTGTTGGCAAGCTTTAGTTAGTGGGGCAGACTCAGGCTCCAGCTGTTGAGGGGACAGAGCAGGAGGGAAGCTCACAAAGCCCATCTTGTCTCCTTTCTCCAGCTGGAACAATGCCCAGCAGCTCAGCTTTACTCAGGTTAGGAAAAAGTGAGATTTCACCCTGCTCCCAACCTGCTGCTGCTGAGCTGCATCAAAGAGTCAGCTTTTACGTATTAATGAATCATAGAATTTTCCACGTGGGTTGTAGTGGGGGCTGTATGTGCAGCCTTTCCATGAAAACATCCCCTCTCCTCCCCCTCTTCTGCCAGGCTTCTTCGCCTACTCCTGTGGCTGCGTCATCGTGGTTGAAGACCTGCACTCGGGGTCCCAGAACCACTGGCTGGGCCACGCCGAGGAGATCTCCACACTCGCCCTCAGCCACCATGCACAGGTAGGAGAGGCTGCTGCTGCCCCAGGCCAGGGCTTGTCCCTGTCACTTTGCAGTCCCGAAGCCTAAAATCCCATTTGTCTCTTCCTCCTTCTGTCTGGAGGCTATGGAAATGATTTTGGAGTCAGGTTTCTGTTGTGCTGGCTCAGTGTAGGCTGGAGAATGTCCAGAGAAGGGAGCAGAGCTGGGGAAGGGGCTGGAGCACAAGTGTGATGAGGAGCAGCTGGGAAGGGCTCAGCCTGGAGGAAAGGAGGCTCAGGTGGGACTTGCTGGCTCTGCACAACTCCCTGACAGGAGGGGGCACCTGCTGGGGGTCAGGCTCTGCTCCCAGGGAACAGGGACAGGACAGGGGGAAACGGCCTCAAGTTGTGTCAGGGGAGGTTCAGGCTGAACGTCAGGAGGAACTTCTCCGTGGAAAGAGTGGCCAGGCATTGGAAGGGGCTGCCCAGGAGTGGTCAAGTCCCCGTCCCTAGAGGTGTCCAAGGAGGAGCTGGATGTGGCACTCAGTGCTCTGGGCTGGGTGACAAGGTGGGGATCAGTCACAGGTTGGACTTGATGATCTTGGAGATCTTTCCTAACCTCAGTGATTCTGTGAAGGCTGTTCTCTTCCTCTGGGTGATGCTGCCTTTCCCTCCTTCCATCAGCTGAATGGTTGTTTCTCACTGAATTCTCTATTTGCTAACCACATCCCTTTAATATGGGGCTGAAAAAGCTGTTAAATAACTCTTCTCTAATTACTTACACATTGTTCTGTTAGGTTCTTGCCTCTGCCTCAGGGAAGAAGGATGGAGACTCCCACTGTCAGATCTGCATCTGGAGCACCCAGGATGGGGCCTGCACAGCAGAGCTGTTCCACCATGAGACACAAGTGCAAGCCATGGCATTCTCCTGGGATGACAGGCTTCTTGTCACCATAGGTGAGCACTCCTGTAACAGCAGCTGTGGGTGCAGGGGTGCACCCCAGAGCAGCCAGCTCATAGCAGGAGGGTGCTGTGAGCACCAAATACCTGCCAGATGTGCATCAGGCTCGTGGGTAGGAAGCTGTTCCATGGTATCCTTGGGACAGCAGGGAATGCAGCAGTTACAGCTTTCTTCTCCTGACTCACTGGTGCTTCTGAAACCCCCTGTAAATGGTTTGTGGTTACTATTTATAGTGTGCAAAGGGAAAAGCCTTCTCCTGGACTTGTTATTGCTGCCTAGATGGACTTGGACAGAAGTAGCCAGGCTCCCAACTGTGAGCCTCCTGCCAGGCAGCCATGCCAGCACAGGATGGATGCTCAAGCTGTCTGTTTTGTTCAGGCAGGGGACATTTAAAGGACAACATGCAATTAGGAAGCTCTTGTTTTGCATGAGAGGGGACCTGTGGAGCAGGCAATACGCTGGCTTCGGGCTGATGAGGCTGCTGGAGAGAAAGGGAGCTTTGTGCTCTTCAGGGAGCAGTGTGGGAGAGGAGCTCTCCTCCTCCAGCTCTGGTCTGGGCTGCAGGGGAGGGAAAAGCTAAAAGTCTCCACAGAGCTTGTGGAGCCTGGGAAAGGCAGCAGGAGAGCACTGTTCTCCTGAGCTCTCTGGAAGCTTGGGAATTTTGTCATCACTACGGCCAATGCCTTCTGCTCCCACCCAGCTGGAGGTCAGCTCCCACCTCAGCTGGGGCCTTGGCAAAGGTGACATCCCGTTCTTTGTCAAGGCAGGGTTAGCCCTGAGTGCCCAGTGTCACTGGAGTTTGTGTGGGGCATTCCCCAAGGTGTGCAGTGACTCCTAAGGATGGAGAAACAGCAGGAAAACTTCTCTGCCTGCTGCAATGCCAGCCCTGGCTGCTTCAAACGACTCCACTGCCAGGACAGGTTTGCTACAACCTCCAGTATGAAGTGCTGGGCCAGTTCTGTCTGTCCTTAACTTGGGCAAGCATCTGTTATGTCGTGCAGCTTATGCTGAGCACAGAAGGACTTGTGTCCGTGCCTGGAATGGTGTTTGGAACAGTTGTCTCCCAACAGCTGGATAAGGGAGTGACACAGTGGGGATGTGTGTGCTGTGTGGATGCTTGTGAGCATCCTGAGGCAGCAGAATTCTTCCTCCTGTCTTTCCTGTTCTCCTTAGGGGACTACAGTGACCAGACTATGGCTCTGTGGAACACCCACACCTATGAGCTCATGCTGTCCACTCGTATCTCGGAGCCTCTCCACGATGTGGCTTTTAGCCCTGTCTCTCACCAAGATCTGGCCTGTGTGGGGAGGGGAGCTGTGATGTTCTGGCTATTGGAGCAGCAGGAAGCTGCTGTCAGACTCAAGGTAAACCTTCCTTTTACCTTTTAAGCATTTTCAGCATCTCTGCCTTATTTTCCAAGCCTCTGGTGAGGGCTCTGTGAGAGCTGATGATTTCTCTCAGTGAGGTGATATTGGCTGTGCACAAGCAGCTTTTGGTTGTATTTGAGGCATTAACTGCAGGAACTGAGGGGAGAAGGATGTTTTTTTCTCCTGATGCATCTGAGCCTGTTCATTCCCTTTGACATTCCTGTGTTTTGTGCTCTGGCAGGTTCATCGAGCCCCTGCCCCAGACGTGCTGGGGCTGGTGGAGCTGACATCTCTCTGTTACGGTGCTGAAGCTCTCCTTTACACTGGGACCAACTCAGGCCAGATCTGTGTGTGGGACACAGAGACCAATTCCTGCTTCATGACGTGGGAGGCTGATGAGGGCGAGATCGGTGGGTGCAGTGTCAGGGCTGTGATGGGGAGTGTGTTGGGAAAGAAGCCATGAGCTTGCAGACTTGCCATTTCAGCTGTGCTTGGAAAACCAGTTTGCTGTGTTGGATGCAAGATGTGTGGGCTGGCAGTGGATCTGTGACCTGGGTTTCCTGGGATCTGAGTCCTGGGTTTTCTGGGGGCTTCATAGAATCATTAAAGTTGGAAAAGGTCTCTAAGATCATCAGGTTCAACCACTAACCCAGCACTGCCAGGTCCAGCATTAAACCATGTCCCTGAGCACCACATCCACAAGCTGTTTGAATCTTTCAGAGATGGTGACTCCACCACTGCTCTGGGCAGCCTGTGCCAAAGCACCTAAAGACCTCTAGTCTGTAAAACAGTGTTGGGCTGTAGAACCCTCCCCCTTTCCTGCCCAAGTGGCTGTCAGGAGCACCCCTGGAATGATGGCAGGGAGCAGTGGCCACTGAGGCGTGCCCTTCCTCCCCAGGTGTGCTGGTGTGCCGGCACAACCGGCTGGTGAGCGGCAGCAACACGAAGCGCATCCGCCTCTGGTCCGTGGCCACCGTGCAGGAGCTGAGGCTGAAAGGGCCTGATGCCAGGTAGGAGCTCGTGGCCCCTCACCTGGCAGCCCCCAGGACCTGCGAGAGGTGGCTTTTCACAGACAGACACCTCATGCAACCACGCTGCTCCTGCTACTCTCCATCCTTAGCTTTTTCTCTCCATCTCGTGACTGCTGATTCTTTCTGTCTGGATCTTTTGACTGAATTTTTGCCACAGGTAGCTGAACCCTCTTAATAGTGTTTATCGTGCCTGAAGTCTATGTCAGTGGTTTGTACAGAATTCCTTTAGGAGAATTGGGGAAAATACTTTGCCTTTGTTTCTTCTCTCATGCTATTGCATGCCCTATTGTTTTTCTTTGTTGTAATAAGGTGGTTGATGGTTGCTCCAAGCTCTGTCCAGCCTGGCCTTGGGCACTGCCAGGGATCCAGGGGCAGCCACAGCTGCTCTGGGCACCCTGTGCCAGGGCCTGCCCACCCTCACAGAAAAATTCCTTCTCCGTATCCCATCCAACCCTGCCCTCTGGCAGTGGGAAGGCATTCCCTATGTCCTGTCACTCCAGACTCTTGTCCCAAGTCCTTCTCCAGCTCTCCTGGAGCCCCTTTAGGGCTCTGAGGTCTCCCAGGATGAACAGTCCCAGCTCTCCCAGTCACTGCTCCATGGACAGGAGCCCCTCATTGAACTGGTTCATTTAAAGTTGGAATTAAAGCAGGCAGAGTGGCTGTTCCAACATCTGAGGCAGTCCTTCTCCCACCCTGCCTTCTTCCAGGTCAGGCTCGGTGCTGCTGGAGCACGAGATCACCCTGGATGGGACAATTGTGAGTGCAGCCTTTGATGACTCTCTGGAAATGGGAATTGTGGGCACCACGGCAGGGACCCTGTGGTACATCAACTGGGTGGAGAGCACCAGCATCCGACTCATCAGCAGCCACAAGAACAAGGTCAGAGGGGCTGCGCCTGCTTTGAGTTTTGCTCTTGCTTCAGGGTATCTTTCTGCTACAGAAGAAAAGGTTCAGGGTGTAGGAGAGAAGGTATTTTATGACAACTTGCAGTGCACCTTGCCTGGTTGTACCTTTGGGGTTAGGTTTACTGTGCACAGTGCCTGGTCCTGTCTTTGGGGCTGGGTTTAGTCTTTCCCACGATTGATAAGGTTGGAAAAGACCTTTAAGATCATCAAGTCCAAGCACCAACACAGCACCACACGGCATTGACCATTAAACCATGTCCCTACGTGCCACATCCACACACTTTTTGAACGCTCTTGGTTATGGTGACTCCACCACTGCCCTGGGCAGCCTGTCCCAGTACTTTACAACCCTTTCTGTAAAGAAATTCTTCCTAATATTCAGTCTAAATCTTCCCTGGTGCAAGTTGAGGACCAGGGAAGATTTCCTCTCGTCCTTTTGTTCTGTTAGCCCCAAAGCAAAGCTCTGCACCTCCCTTTATGTTCCCTTTCATCTGGTGTCTCCCATGAGCAGAATCCTGAGGGATGAAGGAGCAGGGCAGCTGATGTGCTCTGGGCTGTGGCACCCACAGAGCCCCTGGTGTCTGCCTTTTCCCTGGAGCAGGTGACCGAGGTGTGCTTTAGTCCCGACGAGAGTCACTGTGCCACGTGCGGGGAGGACGGCAGCGTGAGGATCTGGGCTCTGGGCAGCACGGAGCTGGTGGTGCAGTTCCAGGTGCTCAACCAGGTCAGTGTTTGTGGCACATCAGTCCCTTCCTCTTGGCACAGGGAGGTGTCCCCTGTGTCACCGGGTCTCTGCCAATTTCCTTGCAGAGCTGCCAGTGCCTGGCCTGGAAGCCTCGTCCCGTCGGGCTGTGGCCTTGTCCCGGCGAGAGCCAGCACGTGGTGGCAGGGTACAGTGATGGCACTGTGCGTGTGTTCAGTGTTTCCAGGACAGAGATGGAGCTGAAAATGCACCCCCACGCTGCTGCACTGACAGCAATCACCTACTCCACTGATGGTGAGGCTGCCTGAGGTGACAGTGGGGACGTGTGACCTCAGGGAACATGGCTTGGTGCTGCCTGGGTTTGCCCTGACCTCCAGCTGCTCTGTGTCCTGGCCACCTGCCCAAAACCCCAGGGCCAGGGAGAGCCACAGAACTTGTCTCAGTGAGCTCTGGTGACTCTGCCAGCTGAGCACGTGGTGAGTGGGACACGGGAAGTGCATTGGCTCTGGAATAGCCAGAGTTTGGGTACAAAATACGCCTTTGGTTTATGATCTGCTGTGGCTCTTCTTCAGTGTAGAGGGTTATTGGGTGTCTCTGAGACATCTCATCATGCCCAGCCCTTGACTGGGATGTTCCCAGCCTTTCACAGTATTTCAGGACTCTGGTATCCCATAGTCTTGGCCCTTCCTCCTCTGACCTTTTTTCCTCTCACAAGTGTCCCGTTCTTTCCTCTCCTCTGCCAACAGGGGAAATGATCTTATCAGGGGGCAAGGATGGGATAGTGGCTGTCAGCAGCCCTCGAACTGGAATGACCATCCATGTCCTGGCTGACCACAAAGGCTCCCCCATCACCGTTCTCCAGTGCATCAGGAAGCAGGTGAGACCTCAGAAGCGAGTCCGGTCCCCGTGTGTCACTGCACAGCTCTGGGAAGCAGCATGGTCAGCAGGTTTGCTTTGGTGTCCCTTGCTTTTCTTCTTTGGAAATCTTCCTCCATCCCCTCCAGCAACTTCTGATCAGTTTTTTCAGGGATATGTTCAGTGGAATAAAGCTCCATGTGTTGCAGGTGCAGCCCGAGTGAGGCTGTGCCTGCAGGGGGACCTTTGGTGGCAGTTGTTGACACCCTGCACACAGGTGTGACATGAACCTGTGCCACAGGCTCTTGGAGAGCAGCACTCCTCAGGAGCAGCCCAGGCTGGGAGCTTGCAGCCCCTTTGCCCCCTGAAAAGGCTCTTTGTCAGCCTGTACCATTCCTTTGTGGAGCTGGGAAGACTTGGCTGTGCAGCAGTGGGATGGTTTTGAGTATCTCCCTTGTCCTCTTCTTCATGGAGAGTTTTTTCCCTTTGCACAGCAGAAATGGGAATAGTTTTCCCTAAGCTCCCAGGCTTTAAGATCATCTACACTGCAAGGCTGTGTTTCCTGGTAATCTGAGACTGAGGAAATCCTCTTTGATTTGAGGGGAAGAACATTGTTAGGGGGACACATGGTATTGGAAATAGCTCCCCTAGGAGATGTGCAGATCCAGAGCGTTTCCCAGGGGAGAGAACTGTGTCGTTCCAAGGATTTGGGTTGTAAAGGACCTTAAAAATCATCCATTTCCAGCCCCCTCCCCTGGGCAGGGACCTCTCTCACTAGACCAGGTTGCTCCAAGCCCTGTCCAGCCTGGCTTTGGACACTTCCAGGGATGGGACAGCTGCAAACAGAGGTTAATCCTGCCTTTGATCCCCTAAACACAAGCCCCATGTTCCCATGATTTTCTGTCCCAAAGCCTCTGTGCCCCTAGAATGACAGGGTTGTGTTTCTGCTCCACAGTACCACGACTTCGGGGTGGAAGGAGGGGAGCTCTGGCTGGCCACCAGCTCCGACCGCCGGGTCAGCGTCTGGGCCTCCGACTGGCTCCAGGACAAGTGTGAGCTCCTCGACTGGCTCAGCTTCCCAGCTCCTGCTGGCCCCGAGGTGAGCGTGGCACCTGCCAGGCCCTGCCTGCTCCTGGTGTGAGGCTGGACACCAGCAGAGACAGAGGAGGGAGGCACAGGGCTCAGAGAGTGAGTGCGTGCTTAGGAAAGGCATCTCTGTTAGTCCAGTTCACTGAGTATCTTGTCGATGCACCTTCTTGGGTGTGGAAAGAAAGTGTAGCAGTGCCAGACTGCCCTGGAGCACTGACTTTTAAGCATGAGGAGCCCTAAACTGCACCTGCAAGGCCCTGTGCCAGCAAAGCAGAGCCCGGGGAGCAGCGAGCACAGTGTGCAGGAGGGAGAGCTAATTATGAGCATACTGCTAATTCTGACACTCCTGAGGAGTGTGAATATTCCAAGCCAGGCGCGTGGTGACAGCTTCCCAGAGCCAAGTACTCAGCCCTGTGTGTCCCTGCTGCTTGGCAGAAGCCTCTGGCTCCAGCCCAGGGGTAGGGTTTGGGCAGCAGGACACCTGCTAGAAAAGCAGGAGAGGATCTGTGCTGGAGAGGATGGAGATAGCCCCTGGACATTGGCAGACAGAAGGCAGCTGGGTGCTTTTGGGGGGCAAGAGGCAGTGCCTCAGCCTAGGTCCATACAGCAGCTGGGTTCTGTCAGTCTTCTGTTTATTTCCAAAAAGATGGATTTCCTCTGGAAAGAAGCTCACTACAGCTCTCCCGACAGCATGAAGGTTTGATCTTGCATCCACTGCTCAAGATCTGCCTCCTGGGCCCTGTTTTCTTGTGTTAAACTGATCCATAACCAAATCCCAGCTTCAGGCCCATGCAGCAATAATACCTCAGTGGGAATTCAACCTGTTAGACCTTCATAGGACCTGCTCCTACAACACCAAATGATTTGCTTCAGGTTTCCATGGCAGGATGTGGTTGCTCTTTGCTTTCCCTGAGGCTGACTGAGATGGGAATGCAAGAGGGAGGAAGCAGCCTCCACCATACTCATGTCCCACTGCTCAAACACTCACAGCCCTGGTGTCCCTCTGTGCTCTCCTTTTATCTCTCATTGATAGAAATAAGAGAATCCAGCCTCAGTTTTGTTGCCTTTGGTTTCCCTTACCAGGGTCTTGACAGCCTCCCGCCCAGCCTGGCTGCGTTCTGCCCTTGGGAACACGGAGTCCTGGTCTACGTGGGCTTTGGGCTGCAGAAGGAAGCTTTGTTCTACAGCCTGAGGAAGAAACAGGTACCTGTCCCCTGCCACGGGCAGTGGGGACAGTGGGAGCTGGCAGAGCTGCCCTGTGTGTTACCCTCGGTCACAGGGGTGGGGTGGGCTCAGGCAGCTGCTCAGGGAACAGATTTTCATTTTGGAAACTCCCGAGTGTGGCCCAGGTGAGCGGCAGAGCCCTGCCCCTGCCTCAGGCTGCATCCAGGCAGGCAGCCAGTCCCTGATCCCACTGGAGGGGAAGGCAGCTGCTTCCAGAGCATTAACACTCTCCCCACTGCCTCCTGGATGCCTGGGGCAGCTTTTGGAGCTGTGCACCGCCAGCCTCCCCATTACCCTCCTTAGGGCTGTGGCTGCACAGCTCTGGGTGCTGCCTTCCCCCTTTGAGCTGCTGGTGTTTCTCTTGCTGGGCTGCAGGTGCTCAGGAAGATCTCCCTGCCAGCCTTTGCCACGTCCCTCAGCCTGTCCCCAGCTGCATCTTTCATGGCCATTGGCTTCGGTGGTGAGTGCTGGGGCTGCCTGGCCCAGAGGGGAAACAAGTGTCCTTAGTCCTCGAAACAAGAGCCATGTCCTCAAACCTGGGAGCTGTTGGTCCAGGGCAAGGAGAAACCTCCAGGAGACTCCTGTGTCAGAAATGAGATGCATGAGGTCAATCCTGCTTGTCCATGGGTGGGGTTTGTCACTGCAATGACTTCCCGAGGTTCTGGGCTGTCTCCATTTCTGTGGCTGTGTGAGCTGCAGTCTCTGAGACAGCAGGGACCTTCCCACAGGATGGGGACAGGCAGGACCCTGCCCCTAGCAAGGGCACCTCACCCCTGGAGCAGTTTGGATCTGCCTGTCTTGTGTCACTCGGCTCAGTGACTCAACTTCCAGCTCAGCAGCGGGGAGAGAGCCTGGGGAGCGACTGGGAACGGTGCTTCTGGCTGGGAAAAGACATGGAGAGGGTCTGAGGCTGAGGGGGGAATGGTGCTTCTGGCTAGAACAAGACATGGAAAGGGGATGGGAGGTGACCACGAATGGTGCTTCTGGCAGGGACTAGAGATGGAGAAGGTCTGTGAGTGACAGGGAAGGGTGGTCGTGGCACGGACAAGCCCCAGGGAGCGGGTCTGGAGGCTGATCGGGGACAGTCAGTCTCCTGCTGCAGCCCTGAGCCGCTCCTCTCCCCAGACCGGCTGCTGCGGCTGCAGCCCTGCCCCGCCGGGGACCCGCAGGACTATGCCGGCCATGACGACACCGTGCACCTCTGCCGCTTCGCGCCCTCCGGCCGCCGCCTCCTCACGGCCTCCCACAGCGCCGTCCTCGTGTGGGAGCTCACGGGCGCCTGAGCCGGGCTGGCCCCGGACCAGCGCCGCTTCT